>BTPG01000005.1:144113759-144301259 GCA_036245525.1 Semisulcospira habei | reverse complement strand
GTCTGTCTCTCTCTCTCTCTCTTCCTCTCTCTCTCTCTCTCTCTCTCTCTCTCTCTCTCTCTCTCTCTCTCTCTCTCTCTCCCACCCCCTCTCTCTCCAGCCAACCAACCAGTTAGACTGTCACACATCCATCCACCCATCCGTCCGTCCGTCCGTCCGTCCATTCATCCATCCATCTAACCAAATATTTTACAACTTATTTATATGTCCTTGCCAGAAACATTAAAGTAGCACCTTCCAAACAATTCACCAAGCCATGCGGGTCTAAGCTTTTATCATTTATTTTTTAATTAGAGCCATGATATAGCAGTGTGATACAAAGCTTGAATCTCAGTGAGTGTAAAAGACATGAAGAGAAAAGAAAGTATATATTTACTGCTATAAATGATTAAAAAAAAAAACCAAAAAAAAAAAAAAAAAAAACCCCACAATTTGTCATATTTACAGTTTTATGTTTGGTTTGCTTGCAGTTGTTACATTTTTCTTCAGCTTGTTTTTTTTTTTTCATGACAGTATCTGTCAAGCCTTAGATAGACTTTTTAGACATTTTGCCCAAGGAGTCATTTGTAATGCGTTGTACAGTGTGCCTCTTTGTAGCAGAATGCCTAATGTTTGACTCAGGCATGACGCATGCAAATATTATTTGAAGAACAAAGAAGGGTGGGAAAAGGGTGGGGTCACAATGAAACCCAAATGCGACCATCCTGTGACGGTTTCTGTGAGCCCTTACTCTACTCCCCAGTGACCGTCACAAATAAGACCTAAACGCGACCATACTGCGACCGTCGCAAATGAAACCTAAATGTGACCATGATGCAACCGTCGCAACTCCGCATTCTTTTTGGTCACGGGAAGGGCTCTGTGACCAAAAAATCATAGTCGCCGGACCGTCCTGCGCTGTTGCAAAGAAGCGGATATGTGACCAAAACGCGAGTCGGAAATGCGACGTAACAGTTCTGCTTCATGCTACTAGGGTTACTCCCCAGGTAGTAATGTTCAATTACAGATATCCTGCAAAATGGGCAGCTTCCACGTGGCTTCTTTAGCTGTAAAAAATAAATGACTGGCTGTAATGTTTCACGTGTTGCGGGTATTCTATTCTGATCGGTCTGGTCTTTTTACAGTCAAGCCCAGTTTACACAGCGTGAGTTATGTCGTCTGCAATACCTAAAACGCTGACCAACTCCACGTGACTGTTCAGTTATATTAATTCTAACGTGTTTCGTTGGCTCTAAACTTTCACGTGTATCCGACCGTGCACGTGGCGCGCATTCATTGGTTGCTTGAGAAAAGTGTAAGTTCATGAGCCTTGCGCATTCATATACAAGGGCGCATACCTTCCCAGCCTCTTCCGCTGCGAACAGATGCTCATTACAAATGATGCGGCCTCTTGCTGGCAAGAATCGCCCAGATTTCTTGATCTGCTCTCCACACGAAGGAGGCCATCATCTGTACGTCTCTATATTATCAGCTGTTTTCATCTGCAGGAGACATTAGTTTTTATAAGAACTTATGCCATTCGCTGAAAGCAATCGATCCACACATTTCCACACCTAGGGGCGGATCAGTTACCTCGAGGGGGGGGGGGTTTCCAACTTTTTGTTTGGGACCTACAACCTGATACAAAAGGCCTGCCCGACGCTAGACCTTGCTTCCAGGCGCCCCCTCCCCAAACAAATAATAATAAAAATCGAAAAGCGGGGGATGGGGGGGGGGGGGAGGAAGAAGGCGTGTTGACTCTCACCATAGCCAAAACATCAAACGACGGGGTGGGTGGGGGGGCGGGGGGGGGGGGCGGGGAGGGGAGGGGGAGGAAGGGAGGGGGAGGGGGAGGAAGGGGAGGGGAGGGGGCACTTTGTTATAGTATTTTAAAGAATTTTGTTTTGGGGGGGGAGTCCGGAACCTCTGAAACCCCTCCCCCAGATCCGCCTCTGACACATGTTCTTTCTGACGCGGGAGATAACTTGTAAGAGGCATAGAACCCGCGGGAGCTCATGCGGTTCTATGCCTCTTGCTAACATGTATCTGTGTTCAGGGGTGGATTAGTTCCTTCCCGAGGGGAGGGGGGGGGGGGGGCGGTGTCCACCTTTTCTGTTTGGAACCCTTTCACCTCAGACAAAAAATGCCGCGAGGCTAAACCACCCTTTCCACTGGCCCAAAACATCGAAAAGCGAGAAGGGTGTGGGGCGGGTGGGGGTGGGGGTGGGGAGTAGCATGGGGGAGGGGAAATAAGGCGGCAGCCTCTCCATTACTGGCCAAAATATCGAAAGCGGAGGAGAGAGGGGGGGGGGGTATGGAGGGGGGAGGAGTCTTCCCAATATTAAATTTCAAAGAGGGGGGTTCCCAAACATTGATTGTGGGGCGGGGACGGGGTGGGGGTGAGGGGGTGTACAGGAAGCCCTTAACCACCCCCACCCCCGATCCGCCCCTGGTGTTCTTTGGACTGCTGTGGTGTTAGGGCGTTGAATTTACGATTTTAGCCTACAAACACAGCTTGTAACCGCTGATCGTGATGGTGTTATTGCTCGTTGAACAATGAGATCATCTAAGAAAATTAAGCTAGTGGGAGGTTCTTCGTTTGACACTTTTGGACAATATATGCATCACGCGGATTGTGGTACCGTGTCTAGCCATCAACGTGACTGCACGTGAAGCGTGCCCGTATAGCATGACGTGTGCGTGTATGCCGTGCGCGTGGGTGCGTGCGCGTGCAAGAGTGGACATGTGATTTTTTTTCTCAAAAAGACTTCACAACAGCTTTTGTTCTGGTCCAGACGAATGGGGTCTATGTTTCTTCCATTGAAACCGGAGATTCCGTTTGCCTTTTCAATGGCAGTTAGCCACAATCACTGTGATTACCATGCCCGCTGTTATATTAGGCCCTACACTGACAACCAGCCATGTGCTGGGGACATAGATCCTCATCATATGCCATGAAAATGTGATAATTTCTCTTACCCCAAGATACATGTCTACAGTTGAATGCATTGACGTTGCCGTTCACTGACGGTGATGCTCACTGCGGGTTAACCCTTTGGGTGTCGGTAGCGTTTTTATTCGCGATGATTCCTGTAGGAATCGTCGCGACTAAAACCGCTACTGACACGCACAAGGTTAAAATTAACCTCTTGGTTACTACCTTGGACCGCAGTAGGCCGATACAGAGACTAATGTCAACATCCAACTCGTAGCTTGAACCCCCGACGACCTTCCCCATTGACATAAATGCGATCAGCATGAAGCAAAGGTCCCTATGAGGACTGCGCACTGTGGTGGTTCAGGAAGATCAATACTCAAATGAGGTGATGATTGATGGTGTTACTGTAGCAATTCTGTCCTGTGAAGGCAAAAGGCACAAGTCATTTTTGTGTGAAGAGCGAAATTTTCACTTTATTACAATGAAAATCTCGCTTTTCACAAAAATGTACTTACTGTCATTTGTCTTTACAGGACAGAATGGGTTTGTTCTCTTTGAACACATTTACCCTTAAAACACCGCAGTGAGAAATAGACTGGCCACCATAGTTCAAAGTTGCGCCTGAGTTGTCTGTGAAGGCATCTAGCTGGGCTAAATTGGAGTATCCTTGGACTTTCATGGTCGATCCGTTTCCCAGAGCTGGTGTACAGTCGTATGGACGCCTGACACAGGTGCAATCATTATTAGGTGCGAATGAGTTACTGGACTTGAGCTATTAGGTGTAAATCTTCTTCTTCTTCTTCTCGAACGCCGTCACACTTGGAGTTTGGCTCTCAAAATGAAATCTGTGGTCTTCTGTAGCGCCTCCACAGGCCCGTACAGTTTCTCTTGTAGAGTGGCGGGCTTCGGCCATATCTCCTCCCTCAGCGGCTGGTGGTTCCCACAGTCCTGGAGGATGTGCTCTGCCGGTCTGCTCTGCTTCTCCACAAGGGCACAGGGGAGATGGCACGAGGTGGAAGCGTCTGTGCAGGTGGAAATTGAAGGTGTAAATGAGTTATTGGACTCGCCGTGAAAAAAAATTGGCACGGCGAGTCCAGTAACTCATACACAAATTTCTAAGTCAATTATTAAGTGTGAATGAGTTACTGGACGTGCCGTGCAAAGTCGATATTAGACTGTGCGAACAAGTTACTGGACTTCCCCTTCCCGTGCAAGACCTTTGCACTGCAAATCCAGTAACTCTTTCACACCTAATAATGACAACTTTGGGAGGATTCAATGTCGGCGTCCTTTTGTCAGACACGTGCGGCCGATGACAAAGAATGCGTACAGTCTACTAGCAACAGATCTAGAACTAGTTTTTATTCTCAGACATTCCACTTGTGACTTCCCAAATTTCAGCAGGTTTCGAAACTGCACCGCGTATCGCCCTCGCGCTGGGACCATATGGCGTTGAGGCGCGTCCCCTGGGTGGTGGATAGGGGGTCCCTCGTGAGAGGGGTGCACCGAATGAAATAAGGTGCCGTGAACCAACATGGTCTAAGGGAAGGTGACCCCGACAGAAAACCCCTGGTCCTCCAAGTAAGGGGGTTGGGCGTGGGGGTAGCTTCCCCACCCTGCAAAAAAGGAAATAGCTACAAAAACGCCGACGAAAAGACTAACAGTAATTCCTTTCCTGGAGGAGGAAGGTTCTTCTACCAGAAGACTTATGACGTCCTGTGGTGAAAGCCGGAAGTCTTCGGAAGCCACAGGACCGAGCCGCCTCTCTCTATCCAGGGACACAACCATGGGCACATGGAACGTCAAGACCATGTACCAGAGCGGCAAGGCCGCCCAGATAGCAGCGGAAATGCAAAAGTACAACCTTTCCCTGCTAGGTATCAGTGAAATAAGCAATCCAGACCAAAAAGGTGACTGCCAAGCGTGTGAAATGCAAAGAAGTACCCAACGGAGAAAGAAACACGCTTAGAAAAAACGGTACAACACAATTTATTAATATTTCGGGTAAATACCCTTTGTCAAAATAGACAAACAAACAGAGACATTATTTGCTACTTATCTTCAGATGCAGAAGGAATGTGGCCACATTCCTTCTGCATCTGAAGATAAGTAGCAAATAATGTCTCTGTTTGTTTGTCTATTTTGACAAAGGGTATTTACCCGAAATATTAATAAATTGTGTTGTACCGTTTTTTCTAAGCGTGTTTCTTTCTCCGTTGGGTACTTCTTAGGTATCAGTGAAGCCAGATGGACGCAGTCTGGCCAGAAAAGGCTGTTAAGTGGGGAGATGATTCTGTATTCAGGTCATGAAGAGGAGAATGCCCCCCCCCCCCCATACAGAAGGAGTAGCATTCATGCTGTCACCAGTGGCACAGAGAGCGCTGATGGGCTGGGAACCTCTTGGGCCAAGAATTATCACAGCAACCAAGAAAAAGCTCAAGCTGAACGTCATCCAGTGTTATGCGCCCACCAATGACAGTGACGAGGAAGAGAAACAAGAGTTCTACGACCGACTCCAGAGTGCCGTGGACAATTGTGCGGAGCGAGACATCACCATCGTCATGGGCGATTTTAATGCCAAAATAGGGGAGGACAACGCCGGATACGAAGAGGTGATGGGGAGACAGGGACTAGGCTCGGAGATGAGTGAGAACGGGGAGAGGTTTGTAGACTTTTGTGCTCTAAACCGACTTGTCATTGGAGGCAGCATCTTCCCACACAGAAGAATACACAAAGCAACTTGGGTCTCACCTGACCATACAACAGAGAACCAAATAGACCATATCTGCATTGGCAAGAAATTTAGAAGATCCCTTCAAGATGTTCGAGTGAGGAGGGGAGCAGATGTTGCCTCAGACCACCATCTGCTTACCTTAAGAATGAAGCTCAAGCTAAAGAAAAGCCGCACAGAGACAACAAGAAGACAGCGCTATAATGTAGGCCTCCTGAGAGAAACGGGAGTTAGAGAAGAGTTCAAACTGTCCAACCGGTTTCAAGCGCTACAGGAGCTAGTAAATAAAGAGGAGGCGGTCACCATAGAGCAGCAGTGGAAGGCAGTTAGAGAGGCGCTGAACTCAACCTGCAAAGACACTGTAGGGTTAAGGAAACACCACCACAAGGACTGGCTGTCGGCACAGACCTTGAAGAAGATAGAAGCGAGGAAGCAGAAGAAAGCAACGGTCAACAACAGTCGCACGAGAGCAGCCAAAGTAAGAGCACAGGAGGAATACTCGGAAGCCAACCGCGAGGTGAAGAGGAGTATCAGGGCAGACAAGAGGGCCTACACAGACAGCCTGGCAGCAGAGGCAGAAAAGGCAGCAGGCAGCGGCAACATGAAACAGCTCTACGACATTACCAGAAGATTGTCGGGTAAGTATGGCCATACAGAAAGACCAGTAAAATACAAAGAAGGCAAGCCTATTGCAGACAGAGCAGACCAACTCGACAGATGGGCCGAGTATTTTGAAGAGTTACTGAACAGACCTAGCCCACCCGAACCCCCCCGACATCCAGCCGGCAGAGACCGACCTACCCATCAGCTGTGACAGACCCAGCCGGGAAGAGAGCAGAAGAGCAGTGGCATTTTTGAAGAATGGCAAAGCAGCAGGGCCAGATGGCATCCCAGCGGAGTCTCTGAAAGCAGACCTAGAGACAACAGTGGAGATGCTGTACCCACTGTTTGGAAAGATCTGGGAAGAGGAGGTGATGCCAGCTGACTGGAAGGAGGGGTACCTAATCAAGCTTCCCAAGAAAGGCGACCTCAGCAAGTGTTCCAACTACAGAGGAATCACCTTGCTGTCAGTACCAGGAAAGGTCTTTAACAGGATCATCCTAGAGAGAATGAAGAGCTCCGTTGACCCCCAGCTGAGAGACCAGCAAGCAGGATTCAGGAAGAACCGATCATGTACAGACCAGATCGCCACTCTCCGCATCATCGTGGAACAGTCTCTGGAGTGGAGCTCCCCGCTTTACGTCAACTTTGTGGATTATGAGAAAGCATTTGATAGCGTAGACCGAGAGACTCTGTGGAAACTCCTACGACACTACGGTGTACCCACAAAGCTCGTCCGCCTGATCAAGAGCAGCTACGATGGCATGACATGTCGCGTGATCCACGAAGGGCAGTTCACCAGGGAGCTCCAGGTCAGAACTGGTGTCAGGCAGGAGTGTCTGCTGTCTCCGTTCCTCTTCCTACTGGCCATAGACTGGATCATGAAGATGACCACAGAGCACAGACGAAGTGGAATACAGTGGACACTGTGGACACAGCTTGACGACCTCGATTTTGCAGACGACTTGGCATTACTGTCCCACACTCATCAACAAATGCAGGACAAGACCACGAGGCTTGCTGACATCTCGTCCCAAGTGGGCCTCACCATTCACAAACAGAAAACAAAGACAATGAGGCTGAACACAACCAGGGAAGAACCAATCTTGCTTGCTGGCACCCCGTTGGAGGAGGTGGAGTCCTTCACCTATCTCGGGAGCATCATAGACAAAAAAGGCGGCACTGATGCAGATGTCAGAGCACGAATCGGTAAAGCCAGAGCAGCCTTTCTCCAGTTAAAAAAAGTGTGGAGTTCCAGAGAGCTGTCACAACACACCAAAGTCCGGATTTTCAACTCCAATGTAAAAGCAGTTCTCCTATATGGAGCAGAGACTTGGAGATTGACAAAAACCACAGTCAACAGAGTACAGACCTTCATGAACAGTTGCCTTAGAAGAATTTTGAAAATCCACTGGCCAGAGAAGACCAGCAACGTCAGACTCTGGGACAGAACAGAGCAGATAACAGCAGAGAATGAAATTGGGCGAAGAAGATGGGGATGGATCGGTCACAGCCTGAGAAAGCCAGCTTCCAGTATCACTAGGCAGGCATTGTCATGGAACCCCCAGGGAAAGAGGAAAAGAGGTAGGCCGAGAAACTCCTGGCGTCGAGACCTCCAAGCAGACATCAAGAGACTGGGAACCACCTGGAGTAGAATCGAAGGAGAAGCACAGGACAGGAGTTGCTGGAGGTCTCTCGTCGACGGCCTATACCCGGGTAGGGGTGACAGGCGTAAGTAAGTAAGTAACCGCGTATCGCAGGTCACGCTCAAATTTCAATTCCTGGTTTGTTCCTCATGGGAGAGAAGCACATTATAAATCCCGAGTTTTGTAAGAGGTTACCCCCATTGAGACGCTTACGTTACCAATAAATCTCTATTCATGTGTGTTTGTCAGATTCATGAATGCAAGATAATAATTCGTTCCCGATGAGTAAAGTTTGTTTAACTCAGCCGCGTATCCGGGTGCCGTTCGCCTCGAATGAGTTAAATTCTCGTTCAAAAGGTCACAGGAGGCAGTATTTATGTTATTTTTTTAACAGTTGACATATCACAGTCGATTGTTCGAAAATTTCTTAGTGACGGCTGTCCAACACTCATTGTCTTAAGGTCCGTTTATGCAGAGCGAGAACGCGAACGCGGTTTTTCGTCCTGGAATATTTTAGTCATTTGTAGAGGAACCGTTCAAATAGAGTGCGAACGCGAACGCGAACAAGTTTTTGTTCGCGCGAACGACCGCCTTGATTGCCCCCAGAGCGAATTTTCTCAGAAGGTCGCGCGGCTTTTTTGCTATCAACCAATCAGCAGGTACTTCCCTTGCATCATTTCCACAAATAGAAACTTGTACGCCTGACCTGACAATGGACAAGACAGAAGCCATGGTTCTTGAAATTGAGAAGAATCATGTACTGTATGACAAAGCAGACAAAGATTACAAAGACATCACGAAAAAAAGAGACATATGGAAAGCAATTGGACAGAGAGTCCGTTGTTTTGCGTACAAATACAGTACTATGATCTCCGTGTCTGACTCTACCTGCGCCATGATTCTAAATGACCAAATTTTATCTCTCACAGCAAGAAACAGACGAGCCGCCTCGAAAGCCGTCGACGGTTTTCCGCGTTCGGGTTCGTGCTCTATTTGAATGGCAAAACTACTCAAAAGTCGCGTTCGCGTTCGTGTTCGCGTTGGACGCGTTCGCGTTCGCGCTCTGTATAAACGGACCCTTATGCGGACTCGCGTAGCTTCGGACAAAAACTGTTCTGCAGTCGTGCGCAACACTCCATCAGCCAACCCTTTCCGATCTGTAACAAGGGTGGGTATTCATCATCATTTTCTGCTGCTCCACTCATATAAATGCCAAACATCTCTATGGATTTCTTTAGCCGCTGATTTGTTGTGTCAGTGATTTTTAAAAAAAAATACACATCTCTGCTTTGCAAACGGCGGGAGCCACAGAGGACTTAATTTTAACCCTTTGGCAGTCGGTAGCTTTTTTTTGCTGACAAAAATCACTACCGACGGGCAAAAGGTTAAGCTTGCTATTTTTTTGTGTGCCGCAACCAACACCGTCCTTTTTTACAGCTCGCGTGCCTCGGTAAGTCATCAACTACAATCTTCACCATTACTCCGACTGACGTGACTGCAAATGGCACCGATGTCTCCCAGCAAGAGGCATAGATTCTCATGAGCCCCTGCATCCGCAGGGGCTCATGAGAATCTATGCCTCTTTCAGAACAAAGAGGCCTCGTAAGGAAGGGGGGGGGGGGGATACCGAGACAAACAGCCATTTAGGCGGGCGGGTGCCACCACGCGTCTTGTATCATAATTGTACCAGGTAAGGGGAGACTATAGGCACCAAGAGGCGACAATTAGGGTGATTATATGCGGGGTGGCGTAAGGTCGGGCCCGGGTAATGACAGCCAGCAAACCGTCATCTTAAACACCGCCTGTAGATCCGTCTACATGAGGCACCGATTGTCACAGTCCGTGCAAGTCCCAGGGACTCACGAGAATCTAGTTTGCTTGTTGAAAAGGGTCGGGGGTCATTGTCATCCGCAGATTGCGGTAATAAGTTTTCGATTGTGCTGAGGAAACTGTCACGTTTAAACTTTTAAAATATTCTTTCGAATTGTTTTGAAGATAAGTCGTTTCGCAATCACACTTCTTCTGAAAGGGCATAGATGTATTTGGAACAATAAAGTTCATTCATTCATTCATTCTCATGACCCTGTTGCGGTCGCAGAGGCTGATGGACATCTGTGCCTCTTGTTATCGGCTTCTACTGCCTCAGACTGAAGTAGTCCTTTCTTCGAGGGATTTAAGCAAACCGTCACCTTAAAACTGCCTTGATAACAAGGTGCAGTGCACCTATCGGCGGTGACTAGGGCTTATTTTTAGGACTAAGACCTAAACCCTCCCACACCCCATCCCTTCCCACCAAGCATCATTTTAACCCCTTCCCTGACACTGGATACAGATTGTGTTTCTGAACCTCATTTGTCCAAGGAACATGGATACAAAGTTGGGTCAGCAAGAAGCATAGATCCTCATGAGCCCCCGAAACTACGGGGGCTCATGAGGATCCATGCCCCTTGCATATAGGTTTTGTCGATGTGTCCCCGTAGTCAAGAGGTCAACCCCTCCTGTTGCCTGCTGGTCTGGGCCATATGCTCGTAATTAACCTACTTTAAAACCGAATCATGCATTTTGTTCCGCAGTAACATGACCCTACTAGGGCGTGCTCTGTTTGTCACAGGCCTTTAAACTCCGCTCATCTGTGTAACTCGATGTTCATTTCTGTAAGTTTGATCTCGGCTTTTTTTTTGTTGTTAAATTATATTACCTGTCGAAATTGTCACAGTCAATTGTCGTAGTAGTTGTTGTTGTATTACGTTTGCATTTATGACGAAAACGGGAAAAAATGTTAGCAGGGTCAGTGAATAGCCGTTTAAATCATGATCATGAGATTTGTTTCGTTTTCTTTTCGTGTGTGTGAATTGCTTGTCATTTTTGTGAAGCCCACTCTGTAGTAATAGGACTCTACTGCGGGTTTTGTAGCTGTCTTTTACGAACTCCCATTTTCATTAGAAAGTTGTAACACGTCAAGCAAGACCTCTCCCTTAGCCCCTTAGGCACTACCAAGAAAAACTTGAACACAACCCAAATGCAAGAGACATAGATCTTCACGTACCCCCGCAGTCGCGGGGCTAATGAGCATCTATTCTCTTGCTGAGACCAATTTGTATCCTGTTCCTTGGGGAGAGTGAAGGGGTGGGGGGGGGGGGTGCGACTTTGGGTCATAGTTGAAAGAACTTACAACGATTTTAGAAACAAAATGTACGTACAGTGGCAGGGAAGGAGTTAACCGAAAAATCATATCATATACATGAAACGGGCCTGAAACGTCAACTCGTTCGAGAGGGGCCGCATCCGGATACGCGGCAAAAGTGGAATTCAGTACATAGTCTCGAATGTGTTAAAGACAGCGCCATCCTTCTCCTTCTGTAACATTTAACTGAAGAGAACCTTTGACTAAAGATGACAATATGTTAGTCGTTCTTTGACTCATTCAAGACGCTCCGCGTCAATAGCCGCGTAAGTGTCGAATAGCGTTGCCGCCGGCAATGCTATACGACACTTTCGCAGCCATTGATGCGACGTAGCGCCTTAAAAGAGTTAAGTGGTTTGGGGGTAGGGGTTGTGTACTGACAAATCTGTAGACGACACGCGAATTTTACTCGGTACAGAACCATACAATTTGATCTATGAGCAGAAACAGACAGAAAACAACCGAGTTCAACGGTATATATGAACGGTATTGTCTGTTGCACAAATATCAAAGTTATTATCCACGTAAGAAACACGAAGCAGATCAGTGAAGCTATCGCAGACACTGAATTAACTCATTGTGCCCGAGGTACGAAATACCCACATTTTGGAGTTATCCTCTGAGGACTGCATTACATTTCAGGAGACAGATCGACCATGATAGTTCAAGTTAGTGGCAGAATAGCTTGGCGCCTATAGGCGCCAAGCTATTCTGCGACCACCCTTGACCTATCATGGTCGAGCCATATCTTGCTGTGGTGTGTCGCGGGCAGGATGAGTTAAAGAAGCAAAGCATTCATCAATATTATTGTCAATGGGGGAAATACAAAGCAGTCATTATAGTTGGATGCCTGTTTTGTATTTAAACCATCGACTATTATTTTGGCTGGCCAGTCTCAGTGAGTGTCTAACGGGCAGACTACTAGCTACTAGGCCTACTATTTCTACGACACGTGCAGAGGGCGGAAAGGGGCTAATCTGAACATGTGCTGATGGCACGGTCTCGGAGTTGCGTCAGGTGTGGCGGGCGGGAGAGGGTTAAGGCTGACGCCACTGGATAATGACGACATGGAATCACTGTATGACGTGAGGGGTGGACATGGCCCACTCAGGTCCCGTGGTCTGTCCTGAGGTCACGTGGCACGTCGTCACATCTCCATCACGGTCTAACACCGAATAACAATGGGTCAACAGTACGCAACTCAATCATACTGTCAGAAGATTAAACTCCAAGGACTTCCGCCGTCTGAAAACTAGCCCCGGCTATAGCTGCAAACCCATTCAACTGGAAAATGATTACAACTGGTACATATCTCAATGGTTTTTGGACTGAGTTACTGTTTAAGAAAAAAAAAAAAAAAAGCATTGTCATGATAAGCGCCTAGTTATGATCGAATCTGTCCGTGCCACTTGAACCCAATGAATTGGTCCATTTTGTCAATGACTTGAATTTCTCGTTAGTCAGTCTCAGTATTCGGTTTACCGTACGGGAAGAGACATGTATTCCCATAAGCTCCTGCGGATGCTGCCACATGGGGTCATGAAAATCTATGCCTCTTGCGCATGATAGGTGTGGCTGAGAGACTGCGTGCATACGACAACTACTACATTACGTTGACGCCTCCATGTCACGCGTGAGACAACGATTACAATGCGCCACGTTTGGCCGCCATGTATGTGTTTGCCGACACTGACACCTAGCGGAGTAGGGCGACAACTCCCCGTGGCGTCATGTTTATGATGATGATCTTGTCCCCGGTCCGTGTAGCTTTTTTCCAACGAGATCCGGGTGGGAACACGGGTGGTATTGGAAAACATAAATGGAGTGAAACAAGTGGAGGGGTGCCGGGGGTGTCAACTGCCCGCAGTGCTGTCAGCTGCTCGCTGCGCGTTTGTTGTTGATGATCTGTTTGCGAAATAAAGACCGGCGGATATCACTTAGCGCTTACGTTTATCTCCGCCTCTAACCAGTGACACAGGAGCCGTTTAATACGCCATCGGGGGCCGCTGCTCCTGCCTTGTTTTGAACCCTACCTCCCAACCGGCCGACGGGCCGACGTAGGCCCGAGGACCTTTATATACTGGGCACACTGGGGGTCGTCAATAACCCCCATCATTTATAATGCGAGGGGACAAAAAAAACAAAAAAGAAGAAAAAAGGAATAAGTAGTAACCAATAACCAAAGAGTCAGCGCCTGAGCGTGTGGACTCCAGGCCGCTGTGAGTGATGCACAACTGTAGTTCTGCAGCAGCTTAAAGCCACGCTTCCATAAACATCGAATCCGATAGGAATGAGGATTGGGTTCGGATCGAATTCGTATCTGATTCGTGTTTATGGAAGGAACGAAAAACCTATTGCAATGTCTCTTCGATTTTGAAACTTAGTTCCGAGAATGATCAGTTCGAATATTTTTCACTCTAGTCTCGGACGAAATGTAAACAAACAAACAAACAAAAAAAACCCTACACCTCTCGCTGGTCATTCTCGGGCCTACGTTTAAATTTTATAAGAGAACTACGTCACAGGGCCGATGTGCGCAGGCCATTCAATGCCGAAGACGGTCCGATGACCTTTTGCTTACAAAGTACCGTCTTGAAGGAAAGTGCATTTCTCTGCAGCAAAAATGCTAATGTGGAAATTCGTCTCTGTAGTTTTCTTCTTTGTTTTATTGTTAATTTTTTTTTTTTACATTATATGCAGCACTTTTCTGCAGAGGCACATTTCTATGTTTCAGACGAATTGTTTCCGTTGAAGATGCTTTATTTTTTATTGCGCGGTAAAACTGTCGGGACACGCAACAGGCGCAAAACAACAACAAAAAAAAAAAAAAAAAAAAAACAACCCTCAGTGGTTCGTTAATAGTGAGGTTCCTTTTGCAAAGAACGACTCCCAACAACGAACGAGAGCGAAGTAACGGCGGATAGACAGCGTCCACCGTACGCATACTCATAAGCAACACTCCAAACATATCAGAGAGGCATAGATCCTCATGAACCCTCGGGGCTCACGAGGATCTATGCCTCTCGGATATGTTTGGAGTTTTGCCTATACTTATGGTGCAAGCTGGTTGTCAACCGCGATTTCGCTCTCGTTCGTTGTCGATAGTCGTTCGCTTCAAACAAAACCTCACTAACCTGAACCGACTGCAGACGAGGACTGTAGTCAGGAAACCTGAGTTGCTTGCTGCTGTTGACCCTACCCCATCATTAAATTACACGGGTCAGTGCGCCGGCCGGCCATCCTCCTTCCTATCCTTTCCTCCTGATGGACATCACGAGCAGCCGCGGATCATGCATGCTGTCAGCTATAAGATAAGATAAGATAAGATAAGATAAGATAAGATAAGATAAGATAAGATAAGATAATATAAGATAAGATAAGATAAGATAAGATAAGATAAGATAAGATAAGATATTGGTAGCAAGGGTTTGCTGCACGGACCCTTGTAGGCCTGAGGGAGGTCAAAGGAACCATTGCACCCCGAAGGCCTGAGGTGTACAATGTTTCATTTGAACTCCCGAAGGCCTACAAGGTCCGTGCAGCAAGTCCCTGCTACCAATAATGTATTTGTTTTCATTCCTCCAATGTTTTCGTAAAGAAATCAAGAAGAAATCTTCCGACCTGGATCATGCCAGACATGACTGACGACAAAGGATTATACATTTAATACTTAATAGACATATGACGTAATTTAAAAATCTTTCATGACGTTGCCGTCTCCAGTAGTGTGTCTTTTGTTTAGAACAACACTAAGTAACTTTGTACTTTAGAACGGTTTGGTGATCGTTTATAGAGCAAAACTCGCATTCAAGGTGCTTCATAAAGAGGCCTACAAGAAGTCGGCCATTTGTCGCTACAAGAGTTTTTGTATCCCGGTCACATGGTACGGTTTGCGCTAAAGGCCTGGTGGTGTGACGTAGGGATGAAAGCAAGATAGTTTCGGCTATATGAAAACGCCAGGGGATCCATATTTGCTAATTGTTATTTTCGAAGTTTGTTATAAGCGAGGTAATTTACAAGGAAAGATTTAATAAAACAGAATTAATAAAAAGTGCAAGTAAATTTCGACTATAAGAAAACGCCAGGGGACCTATATTGGACCAGTTGATAGTTATATCCGATGTTGTAATAAGCGACAAAGAGAGGTTTAGTCAGGACCTCTAGAGAAGTGTTGTCATATCTGACTTTAGATCAGACCTCGTTGCGGGGTGGGGGGGGGGGGGGGGACACCTGTACTCATGAGAACATGCATCTTCTATTGGTATATATCGGCGCTTTCTGCAGACAGATGTAGTCAGAAAGCAAGGCCCTGGCCAACACATACGTCGTTAGCACGCCGTTAACTCATTCAGCCCGACGGCCGTATTTTCCAAAGTTTGGAGGCGTCATCTAATGACTATGCACCAGTTGCAGGAGATGGATCGACCATGATAATTCAAAGGCAGTGCCAGATTAGCTTGGCGCCGATAGGCGCCAAGCTAATCTGGCACTACCCTTGAATTATCATGGTCGATCCATTTCCTGCTGTAGTGCGTCAGGGCTGAATGGGTTATACCGATTCATCCCTGATACCACATCAGTGTCAGTCAAGAAAGGAATCGACCATGATAGTTCAAGGGTGTTGCCAGAATAGCTCGGCTCCTCCCGGCACCGAGCTATTCTGGCACCACCCTTGAACTATCATGGTTGATCTGTCTCCCCGAGCCGTAGCCCTGATGAACACATTCCTTAGAATTTTCTAGCAGCAAAACAGACAAAAGTAACCTGCGCATGGTAGCGCCCTGGATACGCCCGGCCCAGACCCCTTGCGCACCTGCGGCCAAAATATTCGGCGGGCGGCGTTATGCTACATGTGACAGTTCCCAACAAAAGTCCTGTTATGACGTTGTCAAGCGTGACGTGCTTATGACGTGATTATGACGTAGCGTGATGAGATCACGTGCTGTTGGCCGTGGCGGCAGTGAGGGAGTGGATGGCCGCAGCGGGCGCCACGTGCTGATGAAGGACACGGTTGGATGGGGCGTTGGCGGGGTGATAGTGGAGGCACACTGGTCGTCTCCTTCGATCCGCTACTGCTTATAGCGAGGGCCGGAGAAACAACCAGAGTTTATTGTGGAAGTGGGACGGTGGTACTCATGTTTTCTTGTTCTGATCTCATGTTTGTAGAAAGCTGTTGTGTACGACATAACTGATGGGTGGTGCCCGGTGGGCTTACCACGCTCCATTCTTAACCCTTTGGCTGTCGGTAGCGCTTTTGGTCGCGGTGATTCCTGCAGGAATCACCGCGGCCAAAAGCGCTACCGACAGCCAAAGGGTTAATAACATATTTTAGCAGTAGTAGTAGTAGTAACCGCAACAGCAACAACGACGACGACAGCAATAGCAATAATAACAGCACATGAAAACCATCGCATAGAGCCAGATAATAATAATAATAATAATAATAATAATAATAATAATAATAATAATAATCATCATCATCATCATCATCATCATCATCATCATCATCATCATTAATAATAATAATAATAAACTCTTATATAGCGCAATATGACCACAAAACAGGCTCAGAAAACTGTACATATAGATAATCTAATTAAGTGAACACAATAAAGTACAGATTGCATACAGATACACGCATCCAAAAGTACAAATGCACATTCACACCATACTGACATAATAATTACAAAATATTTCAAAAACCTGATCAGATATATACATGGGAAAACGCAGGTTTATAAGCCCATTTCAAAGGCCAGATTGCATTTGTGATTTCAATCTAGCCCTGAAAATGGCCAAAGATGGTGCGTGACGAATATCATGGGGGAAGATGATTTCAGCAGCAACAACTTTCCCGAAGCATGCAGTCACATTTTGTGACTATGTGCGTCTCTGGTCTTAAGGACATGTGCGATGTGCCGCCACATACAGACATGTGGCGGATGAAATTAGCCTTGAAGACGTTCCACGTACGGAAATCATGCGGCAACTGGAGTCAGCATCGAAACGCGACACAAATGGAGTTAGCTTTCGAGACATGCCGCATTTATTCGGCATGTCTCGAACACTGACCGGCTCATTATTTTCCCGTTATTCGTATGCGGCAGGTCTGGAATGAGTTAATCCTGGCAACAGATTCAGTCTTGACGGACCAGCATATTGTTGGAGATATCAATTAAACTAGATCGCATTCATAGTTGTATACTCCTTGAAGAAGGACACTTCTGGGACTAGAGTGAGCTTAGTCCTGCGCCAGCCACTAATCAAGGTGCTCCGCTATAGCGAAGCGCCTTGCGTAGTGCCGAGCTGGCGCAGGACTAAGCTCACTCATGCAACTGACTCCTGGAGATGTGATCCTACGCAACCCACGGTTATTATTTATAAGCACCCACGATTCTTGCATATGGGTTGGTTGCGATAAAAGTGACCAGAACGAATGGCCAAGAAACGGCCTGGTATCCTTTCAGAAGACTCCCCGGGGCGCCTTCCCATCAATGTCAGCTGATACAATACCTCTGCCAGCACCCTCAAGTCGATGGACAGCTGAACGTGGTCTAGGCAAGCAAGAGGCACAGATTCTCACGGGCCACTGCATTCGCATGGGCTCGTGAGAATCTATGCCTCTTGCAGAAGGAATGAAATGGAGGGTGAACTGTCATCGTAGACAGCCGCCATAATGGCCTCAGAGAAAGACCCGGATATGAGAGGGACTGCTGGGTAACGGTTGGTTAAACGACTATGTTCTGGGTATATGGACTCTTGTTTTGAATCTAACAATTAATATCTGCAAGAGACATAGATCCTCAAAACACCCAGGCTCATTCATCGCATCCCATCCATCAGAAAGTTATCACACATGTCATCAAGAGCCACAACACAGAGGCTGCACACGCTCTTGAACACCACTGTTCTGCCGCGGTTGCAGCAGCTTCCCCATTAGCAAAACGTCTTCGGCACACGACGGCCGCAGTGGGCACGCGCACAATCGTGCGCGGGCCCACTGCGGCCGTCGTGGGCTCGAGGAACTTTGTTTAATGGGTTCGCTGCCGATGCGACGATCAGCAGACTTCACAGGAAGCAAGAGGTCCGAGAAACTTTTTTTTTTTTTTTTTTTTTTTTTACTGGATTGCACGATCTCAAACGAGGGACGAAACTTATTTAATGTTTTACGCAAAGGTTAAGACCCAGTTGTTTTCGTGCAGTATCTCCTTCGCTCGCGGCACCAACTGCAAAAGGATCAAACTTGATAGCGTAGTATGTAGTGCGAGTTTGGTGACTGTCTGTGCGCAAAGCGGAAAGGGCACCACTTATTGTCAGCAGACGATTCTACAAGTACGAGCAATTTGGTTCTGGAGTTAACCCCTTCACCGACGTGAAAAAAACACCAACCTAACTGAACACTATATCCAACTGCACGAGACATAGATCTAAATGAGCTTCCGCAGTTGCGGGGGCTAATGAGGATCCATGCCTCTTGCTGACACCACTTTGTATCCATGTTATTTGGTGTTGAATTAACAAAGAATTTTTTTTTTTTTTCGAAACACAAAATCCGTGCGATCATTTTCAGTGAATGGTTTAAAATGCGGAATGTAACATTTTCGTTTCATGCATTGTTGTGGCGAGCATCTTATCATTCTGATCTCATTCTGTTACGGGACGTGGCGAGAGATTAACCCCTTGGCAGCCACTGGCGGCATATTTCTTCCTCATTCGACTTGACGACCCTAACCACAACCGTCCAAGGAACATGCATACAAATTGGTCGTAGCAAGACGTATAGATCCCCATGAGCCCCCGCAGTCACGGGGGCACATGAGGATCTAAACCTCTTGCAGTTGGGTAGTGTTCACATTTCCTCGGCAGTCAAGGGGCTAACTGAACATCCAAGGAAGCCGGGCATGCATATTGCATCGATCGCTAACACGGTCTGCGGGGGCTCACGGAAATGTACGTCATTTGCGGATGGAACGGAGGTGGAATAAAATGCATGTAATCAGATGTTTGCCGTCTCTTTTATAATCGCCGGCCATTAATTTGCCTGAATTTCAGAGACTATTGTGGGTAATGTTGGCGAAGAACCATTATGCTATAGATTAAAATGCATTTTTAATTTATGCATCACAGAAATACAGCACCGACTGACACAGGCTCTGCGTTATAGGGGCAACTATAAAATCACACATCAGTTTTGACGTGACATCTGATAACTTAAGATTTATTTCACAGTTGTGTTGTGGCTCCTGTGTACACGCCACAGCTGTAATTTAGCACTTACCAATAGGGGACACAATTATCAGTTGCCTGCAAAAGATTGCAACGCATTGGCTTTCTCATTTGTTTGTCAGCTTTGAAAAAGGGGGTTTAGCCCAATAATTTAGTGAACTGTTTCAGTTCTACAGTAATTTGGCAAAATTGTTATGCAATGAAACTCGCGCTTTCCTCCAAAATGGACATTTTTTTCCCATTTCAGTAACGGCAGAGTTGTTAACACATTCGAGACGTGCCGCCTCCAGATACGCGGCTCATGCCGCGTATCCGGAGGCGGCACGTCTCCAATGAGTCAAGTCATTTCAATCCGCGTTTCTTTCTTCTCAGTTATTTGTAGTCACAGCTGTAGACGATGACATCAGTGGAGGCAGAGGTACAATTACACGACTTTTCATGATTTGATCCACGCATGACATCTAGCTAACGCACATACTAGATCCAGACCAAACAGGTGACTGCCAAGTGTGTAAAATGCAGAGAATACCCAACAGAGAAAGAAACACTCGTAGAGATGGTACTTAAAACAATTAATATTAACCCATTCAGCCCTGACGCCAGCAGGAGAAGGCTCGACCATGATAGTCAAGGGTAGGGATAGGTTAGCGTGGCGCCTGTCGGCGCCAAGCTAATCTGGCACTACGCTTGAATTATCATGGTCGATCCATCTCTTGCAACTGGTGTATAGTCATTAGTTGACGCCTCCAAATTTTGGGAAATACGGCCGTCGAACTGAATGAGTTAATATTTCGGGTAAAAAAACGAAATCTTTTAATATTAAATGTGTTGTGACACTTTTTTTAAAACCATTTTTCAAAATAGACAAAACAAGTATACACTTCAGTCGCTACTTATCTTATCAGTGTAGAGAAGTGCCACATTGGTTTTCCACACTGATAAGATAAGTAGCGACTGAATTGTATACTATTAATAAATTGTGTTGTATCTGTTTAGCGTGTTTCTTTCTCGGTTGGGTTCTTCTTTAACGCAAAGAATGTATTCACTGCAATATACATGTACACGTATCCCAGTGCGTAAAAGCCATTGGGCCGACGTCGGCCCGACGGCCGTTTGCGCACTGGGCAGTGATACTCTGGTTCCTGTGTGTGGTGTGTGTGCTGGGCACAGCTGCGGAAGTCTACACGCGCTTGGTAGAGATACAACTTGATATAGACACGCTACGTGGATTTTTCTTTTCCCCGCATGACAGGCATATTTAGCGCGGACAAAAAACCCTTGTATTAGTTGTAAGACCAGTCTGATCTCTCACAGAAACCCAATACGGCGCTGCACAGGAGGAGGTCAATCTCCGAGTTGACCCGATAATCTCCCCTTTGTGTTGGCACAGTTACAGCCCGAAACGCCGTAGCCTGAGGCATTGATAAAGTTTAGTTCCAAATGAGAAAATATTTCTACTATAAAATGGCATAGATCATCGTGAGCCACAGTGTCTGCAGAAAACCATGTGTTCCTGTGACTCGTTGGCTGATGCAACCCCTTAAGCAAAAGTCCCTCGGGCCGACTTCGGCCCTCGGCACTTTCCTTTATAGGAAGGGGCTGTTTCAGTCAGTGACTTTCTATAACATTGACTTCTTTCTTTTCAGTCACGGGCAGATATACGTTGTAACTAACAATATGAATAAATACTATTTTATAAAGAGAAAAAGATTCGCATGAGCCCCTGCAGCTGCTGGAGGCTCATGAGAATCTATGCCTCTTGCATACGGAAATAGAGGACTGGTTCTGACAGCGACAGGAACTTGTGCACGGTGGCGAGGTCATGGCGCCTGCACATGACATCCCTCAGGTCACGCGGGTCAGGCCAGGTGAGAGGTCAGCACGTGCCACGCCTTTGCTGACCAATGGTGAGTGTTGGCACAAGGGCTGACCCAGTAAAATTTGCATGTGTCCCAGTTCAAGAAAGGATTATAATACCAATTCAGTTTCAAAGTGGCGCGTGCCTTGATTGGCGAAACAATTGGTGACTTTCCGCCGCAAAATGTGATGCTCTGAATATTTTAGAAAGGATTACCCCCATGAAAACGTTTACACCAGTCTGAACGTGTATTAATTGGCGAAGGATTGATTAGTGCCAACTTGACTGTGTACTTAGACTCGCATTATAATCGACGGACGTCGACCGATCGTTTCATGCACTCAATATTTCAGAAGGGACTACACCAAATAAATAAAAAAAAAGATCGTTAAGCGAATTGGGCCGCTAAAAGACGGAACCTGTCGCCGACTGTTCCCAAGGAAATCTGATGCGCTGAATTATTTTGTACGAACGGCACTAATGTACCCCTTCAGCGCCGAGAAATTATGAACACCACCCAACTGCAAGAGGTATAGACCCTCATGAAGATCTATGCTTTTTGGTGAGGCCATTTTGAAGTCATGCCCCTGCTCCTAAGGTTTTCTGGTCTTGAATTAACGAAGATTGCAGAAACACAGCCTGTGTCAGTTGGCACTGAACGGGTTGTACAAGCACTGGTCGGTTAACAAGCAAACGCGAAAGCAATCGTTTCTTGACTGGTAAAATTTACTACGAAATCTGACTTAATCAAACACTCCGAAAAAGGATTGCGTCATTGACTGGCACCATAGACTGGCACGAATCTGACCTTGCGGTTTGATTTGTAAAGCAATTTTAGCCAGACTTCTTGCCGCTGGTCGCCTGGTTTTGTTTCTGACATCGTTTGGGTCAATGATGCATACTTTGCTTCCTTATCGTTGTATTTTCCAACCTCCTTGGTACGTTTTCTCGGATCATAAGTGCTGACAGTCACTCTTTTGGTTTCTGATAATATGATCTTTGTTCATTCAACGGCCATTAGCCACAACCGTCCAAGTAACATAAATATAAATTGGTCTCCGCAAGACACATGGTTCTCATGAGCCCCCGCGACTGACTGCGGGGGCTCATGAGGACTATGTCTATTGCAGCTGGATTGTGTTTACATTTTTCAGCAATGCAGGGGTTAATAGGACGATTGGAACAATTCACGATATGAGCGGCGAAAAAGTACCGGCGAACAAGAGATTTCAGTTACCCTTGAAAAAACGCATTATAACTTTTAAAATATACCAAATTTTGTTAATTTTTGAACTGAAGATTAAACATTGATCTTTCCCTTGTAAAATTTGACAATAATTTGCAACAAAATCAGATGAAAGGTGTTTTTTGAGGGGTTTCAGAATACAAGCCAGATCAGTAGCGAACACAAAGTTTGTCTCAGACAGTGGTAAATCTCCATTCAATCCTAAACTACAAGATGTTTTTGAACCGTAGATTCAAATTCTTATAGTCCTATCAGATTTGATCTAAATATTGTACATGCAGAAAAACAGAAAATTCATTTATCAAAGATAAAAAATGTATCATTTTGTCGAAGTAAAAAAGGCCTGCCGTAAATCTCCATGTTCGCCACATTGTAAACGTGGTTAACTCCGCAACCACTTGCCGGTAACTTTTCTCCAAACAAACGTTGAAGGCCCACTACCACCGTGACTGTTCAAATATACACTTTTCAGTGTAACAGATGGTTACGAAAACGCTACACACAGGTCTAGTTACGGTTCATTTAGACACAGGAGAATCCAGTTCAGAACACGTCGTCTTAATATCAAGTAACTTGACAACGACTGCACTTCCTTCTATAATTACAACTGTATCAGTACGAGAAACAGCTAAAAATAGACTGACACGCTAACGGTTGCGCAGAATAAATAAGTGCGATTACGCATATGTGTTTGCTGCATGTCCAAGCTGCCGTTAAAGTTCATTAGATGTGTCGATAAGGCACTGAAGGAACACAAACGCTGCTGAAATGTGTCAGTCTTCAGATTTACGCGTAGTGGTACTTTAATGGAGAGAGTATTTGTCCTACTGTGTATTACTTCGGTTACGAACGGACAGATTAACTCCGACACGCCACGGCCGCAAGACATAGATCGAGAGTGATAGTTCAATGGTTGTGCCAGAATAGCTTGGCGCCCATAGGCGCCAAGCTAATCTGGCACAACCCTTGAATTATCACGCTCGATCTGTTCAAAGTGTGACTATACAGTCTTCAGGGGACAACTTCAATATTTGCGGATTTCAGTCCTGGAGTAGAATGTGTTAAAAAGTTTCGAAAAATAACTTGATGCGCACGGTCAGCTGATCTGGTTTCTAAATAACATGAATTCTGCCGGTTCCGGTTTTACGAACACACCAAAGGGCCGCGTCAGGTGCTCATTCTGGCAATAAGAGTGTGCCCACTGATGGTGTCATAAATCATAGATGTAAATCCACAACACTCTATATCTACGGCCTTCCACAGTAGCAGAAATTTTCCCAACACTGACTGATGCCCCATCAGCGGCATCACCTTTTTTGTGGCATCTTTTCATTTTTCTGGGCATCCTGTAATCATCAATGTTTTTTCAGTAGTGCTGATCATGCGATGCCGGTCAGCGCAAGCGTCCTGAACAACAGCGTCCCGCGCCCCCGAGGCAGGTGCAAGCTAGGTGACTGTCCGCGCGAGACCCGAGTTCTCACGAGAACAGCCTATTGCGCATGCGTCTTATCTCGCTGTCCTTTCCTGCACTTTCAGTGGCATGATAGACAGCGGACCTTGATAGTACGATGCTCTTATTGCCAAACGTGTCAACGTGTAAGCATCTCCAGCCATCCATCTGCAAGGGGCATAGATTCTCGTGAGATATGCAGCAACCGCAAGAGGCATAGATTCTCATGAGCCACTGCGGCCACAGGGGCTCATAAGACTCCATACTCGGCTCTTGCAGGTAGGGGCGGCTTAGGCGTCATTATCCCTCGTTTCGTCTCCTCATACGGATAACGAAACTGATCGGGCTTCAGTTCCATGCCTGTGTCAGCATTGTCCACTGAAAAGCTGGACAGACTCATCACGCTGGACATTGTCTATCCTGTGTTACAGACACACCGCCGCATTAACTGCATCCGGCTTACACGGGGATCAGGGGTTGTAACTATGTTTACACAACTGTGTATGAGTTGCTGTTCGAAACGAGACTGTGGGATCGGAGGGCAAAAGTGATCCCTGGACCTAAACTGAAAAAAGCAGACGATATTTTCTCCCACTGAGCGTGTAAATGGGACTGATTTCGGACAGCAAGGGGCATAGATTTGCGAGAGCCCACCATGTGCAGCTGTCTACTGAAGGTGTAGCGGAATCAGTTCCCGCCAGCACACACCCGAAAAAAGAAAAAGCTCAACAACAGTAAGAACAATCTCCCCCCTCCCCTCCGGCCCCTTCCCCCCCCCCCCCCAAAAAAAAAAAAAAAAAATGAAAAGGTAAAACAAGAAAGAGAAACCCATTAAACAAGAACACACAACAAACAAAAACGCCAACGGACCAACCAGAAAGAGAACCAACCAATCAACCAAAAAAAAAAAAAAAAAAAAAAAAAAAAAGAAAACGAAAGAAAGTAGGAAACAAGCAAGCAAGCAAGCAAACAAAACAAACAAAAAACCCAAACAAACGCAACCAAATAAACAAAAAACCAAACAAACAAACAAGCAAGAAAACAAACAAACAAACAAGTAAGCAAGCAAGCAAGCAAACAAAGAAAACAAACAAAAAACAACCAAAAAAGCAAGCAAACAAACAAACAATAAGAAAGAAATAAAGAAACAAACAACTAAACAAGCATACAAACAAAGTTATATAAGGACATTTATATCGTCCAGTGTGTCAATGTATGCTGTAGCTACAGGGACTCATGGAAATCTACGCCTGTTGTAGGTGTCACTTGCTAGCTGAGGGACACTGGATTGTGGACAGTGACTTGGTTTACGTGGCACTATATCAATTTTGGCATCGTAATGGTGTGCAGGATCAAGAGGTGGGAGGTGAGGGGGGGTGGGGGGGGGGGGGGTGGGGGCGGGGAAATCGCGCTGACACCGGACACGGGCGCGCTGGCAAATGACGCTGATACACGTCATTAACCCATTTAGCTCCGACGCCCTACAGCAGGAGATGGATTGACCATGATAATTCAAGGGTGGTGCCAGATTAGCTTGGAACCATCCTTGAATTATCAGGGTCAATCCATCTCCTGCAACTGGAAGATACTCGTCCGGCAACACCTCCAATATTTGGAAAATGCGACCTTGGGGTTAACAGTGCGCTGATAGAAAACCTAGTTGGGCAATAAGATTGCACTCTCCGGATGGTGGTCAGTGGTGGGTACCGCACGATAGCCCGTACTCACTGTATGTCTAGTTTGAAAACTTTGTTGTACTCGCCCTCTTAACCTTTTGACTGTCGGCAGCGCTTTTGTCGCGATGATTCCTGCAGGAATCATCGCGACAAAAAGCGCTGCCAACAGTAAAAAGGCTAAATCGTCGTGAATCCGTGATGCCCCCCCACCCCACCCCCCCACACACACCCCTTACAGAGCGTTTCTTGATTTAATGTCTATTTCATTTCGATTTAGTAAACGCTTGGCAAGTCACATTTTGGGTCTGAATTATCTGCTAAAGATGTTTCAGTGTCTTATAAAAATTTAAAAAAAAAGAAAGGCCATGACCAGTGAGGTGCGGTCCACACTGGTTGTCTCCCTCGATTAGCTACCAGCGGTAGCGAATCCAGGGATACAACCAGTGTGTGCGTGCGATCAAGCCATTACAACTTTGCCTTTTGATAACGGAAAAGTCAGGGACCAGGGGCCCGCGAGAATCTCTATGTTGCAGATGGATGAACATGGGCAGGGACGACAGCGTGTACCGATTAGATGATGGACTGACTGTCATAACAAGACCCTAATCTGTGGCGCTAACTAGCGGCTGCCGCGCTGTACGTACAAGGACAAAGCCTCTAATCTGTGGTCGGGTGACAAGAGGCGCTGAACAGCGGCGACCCGCTTGCCAGGGTCCGGTGTCATGGTCAGTGTTTTCTTTGCGTGAGACTGAGACCCACAGAGACGTCACCTACATATTTGCACAGTGTTAAATCCCGTGCACTCCCTCCGCGAGGGAAACACGAAAATATTTTGTGTGTGAAGACATACTGTGGATCGAGTTGTACCAGCAAGTGGCATAGATTGTCATGAGCCCCTGCGTCCGCAGGGGCTCATGTCAATCTATGTCCCTTGCAGATGGCGCTGTTTGATTCCGGTGGTGACTAGAACTGACCACTCAACATTTGGTTTAGTATGACGAAACATGATACGAAAGCGTCGACCAACGTCATCTATTAAATTAGGCTTGAACACTTTTTTTTCAAAACCGGATACACTGGCCATTAAATTGCTCGACCGGATGACCACGGAACAAAACGACCGTGCAATTACCTTCACCGCGATCGCAAGCAAAAACTGACCCCTGCAACGACGGGAGGTTTGGGGGTATGCCCAAAACGTAGTGATGCGTAATAAACGGGACCAAACGGTTGACTGCCAGTGTTTGTAATTTAGATGAAACTACCAAGTAAGTAGGAAAAAGCTGGGGAGAGAAAATGGTACATTATCGACCAATGATCCTAGATCTATTTTGGTGATTGACGTTTTTAAGTCCCTTCTATTTATAAAAGGGACTTTTTAGGACGGGTCGCGGTGGGGCGAATTTAATAGCATGTCCATGATGTTAAAGGCGGGCAGGCTAAACCTCTAACAATTGAAGTAACAAGATACACATTACGTCATGTCTAGTTACGCTAACCTCGCTGCTGAACGTAGATTTGGCGCGAAGCGCCGTATGTGCGTATGTATGTATGTATGTATGTATGTATGTATGTATGTATGTATGTGCGTATGTATGTATGTATGTGCGTATGTATGTGTGTGCGTATGTATGTAAACAAGATAATCTCCGATATTTCTGTACACAGAAGCTTGAAACTTGGCGAAATACTTTATTAAATGGGTGGCTAAGAGAGCATTGGAGCATATTGTAATGTAATTGAATGTCTAATGGAAGACATAAACAACCGTTTATAGGAAGTCGGTTGACGTAATTTTTGTCCGTAATTTTTTGTCATATTTACTTGAACTTTTGCATATAGCTAGTTTGGAGAAGACATTAGATGAGTTCGTTAGCCAGCTTTGTATCCTTTCAACTTCTTTAGTAAAAATAATTCTTTTCAGAAAAGAATTAAAACACAGAAAAACCTTTACTAAATATGACGTCATTCTCTCTCTCTCTCTCTCTCTCTCTCTCTCTCTCTCTCTCTCTCTCTCACACACACACACACAAACATGCGCGCATCTCCAGGAGGAATAGATCCTCATGCGTCCTCCAGGCGCATGAGGATCTATGCCTCTTGGAGATGTTTGAAGCGCGCGCGCACGCACGCACTAACACGCACACACACATCGACGTGCTTTCAGAAGAAGATGCAGGTGACCCGTGTACTTAGTATATCATGTAGCTAGGTAAAGTCAACCTGCTTTTACACAAATTATAGCAAGACTGAAATTGTACCGTGAAGATCTAGTTTGTAACCATTTTCTCAAGCCTATGAAGCGAAAGTGAAACTCATATCCAGGCCCAGCGTGCTTTTTCTTATTTCGGTCCAGTCACTTGGAACAACCTTCCAGCCCATCTCAGACATGCTCTAACTCCGTCTGCTTTCAAATCACTGCTCAGGACGTATCTTTTTTCTTAAGCGTATAGTTTGATGCATTTTCATTGTGTTAGCAATCGTTGGCAGTAACTGTTATTGTGTCGGGTGTGTGTGTATGTGTGAGTGCGACCTTTTGAAGTGTCACTTTAGTTTTTGTAATAGTTATTGTAGCTTTTACCTTCTTGTACTTTTTGTTCTGTGATTTTTGCTCTTGTAAAGCGCTTAGAGCATTATTCATTTGGATGTTAAGCGCTATATAAATGTACATTATTATTATTATTATTATTATTATTATTATTATTATTATTATTATTACACGTAAAATATAAAATTGCATAAAAACTAAAACTTACGTCATGACAAATGACGTTTGACAAATCAATGACGCGTACGTCTTGCGCCCCTTATAGAACTCACTGACGCACTGGCAGATATCTACGAGACTTTTTCAATAGGAGATAATTCAACATCAGAATCAGGTCAAAGACAAAAGGTAGGGGCCATTGACAGCGAGGACAGCTCTCATATAGAAGGGACTTTGTGGGTTATGGTTCATCCCATTTTGTTTTGGGTTCTCGTGATTCGTGATGGAAAAATTTAAATCCTCGTGATCCGTGAAAAAAAGGGTTCTGCTGCACGACTGTAGACTAATATGTCAAAATGGCTTCAGGAAAAAACAAAACAAAAAACAAACAAACAAACAAAAACAAGATGGGATGAACCATTATCCACAAAGTCCCTTCTATATGAGAGCTGTCTTCGCTGTCAAGGGTCTCTAACTTTTGTCTTTGACTTGATCCTGATGTTGAAATATCTCCTTTTGAAAAAGCCTCGCAGATGTGCCAATGCGTCATAGTGAACTCTATAAGGGGCGCGCGCAGTGCATACGCGTCATTGGTTTGTTAAACGTTATTTGTCATGACGTATTTGTTATGTTTACGTAATTTTACATTTAACGTGATCATGATTAGCTTTCGCTTCAAGACTTGGGAAAATGGTGACAAAACTAGAAATTCACGGTACAATTTCAGTCTTGCTATAATTTGTGTGAAAACAGGTTGACTTTACCTGGCTACAAGCTATACTAAGTACACCTGCATGCTCTTCTGAACGCGCGTCGATGCGTGAGTATGCGTGTGCGTGCGTGCATGCGCGCGCTGCAAACATCCGCAAGAGGCATAGATGTTCATGCGCCCTCCGGGCATTTGATGATCTATGCCTCTTGGAGATGCGCGCATATGTGTCATTGGTTTGTCAAACGTCATTTGTCATGACGTTTTTGTTTTTGTTTTTACGTAATTTTATATTTAACGTGATATGTTTCGTTTTCGCTTCAATACTTGGGAAAATGGTGACAAAACTAGAATTTCACGGTAAATTTTAGTCGTGCTATAACTTGTGTGAAATCATGTTGACTTTACCTAGCTGCATGCTATACTAAGTACACCTGTATGCTCTTCTGAAAGCGCATCGATGTGTGTGTATGCGTGTGCGTAAGTGCATGCGCGCGCTGCAAACATCCTCAAGAGGCATAGATGTGCATGCACCCTCCGGGCACATGAGGATCTATGCCTCTTGGAGATGCGCGCATATGTGTGAGAAAGAGCGAGCGAGAGAGAGAGAGAGAGAGAGAGAGAGAGAGAGAGAGAGAGAGAGAGAGA
Source organism: Semisulcospira habei (assembly GCA_036245525.1). Taxonomy (NCBI): domain Eukaryota; kingdom Metazoa; phylum Mollusca; class Gastropoda; family Semisulcospiridae; genus Semisulcospira; species Semisulcospira habei. Next base: position 144,271,661 of record BTPG01000005.1, on the reverse strand, counting down.
GAGAGAGAGAGAGAGAGAGAGAGAGAGAGAGAGAGAGAGAGTTACGTCATATTTAAAGTATGTTTGCGTGGTGAAGGAGTTGCTTCTTTTATGTCACCGGCACTGCCTGACTTTCTCTGGAAGTCAAGTTTTTTTTTTAAATATTTTTTTTACTGTTTTAATTATTTTCTGAAAAGAATTAAATTTTTTACTAAAGAAGTTGAAAGGATACAAAGCTGGCTAACTAACTCATCAAATGTCTTTCTACAAACTAGCTAAATACAAAAGTTCAAGTAAATATGACAAAAATTACGGACTCTAATCTGGGTCAACCTACTTCCTATAAACGGTTGTTTATGTCTTCAATGAGACATTCAATTACAATATGCTCGGAGGCTTTCTTAGCCACCCACTTAAGAAAGTATTTCGCCAAGTTTCAAGCTTGTGTGTACAGAAATGTCGGAGATTCTCTTGTTTACATATACGCACATACATACATACATACATGCTTATATACATACATACATACATACATACTGTGATGAAGCTCTATGCTTGTGCATAGTGCTCGCACAATAGGATTAGTACGGTACGGTTTTTGTTAACGGTTTGTTTGTGCCGAAAGTCCGTGGGGCCTGCTTTCCACGTGGAATATGTAAGACATGGTTAGCACGGGAATTTTTAGTGTGTTCTGTTTAGTGAGTTCTAGGCGGAAGCTGTGACTGTCAGAGGTCTAGATCGGGAGAGCGGGCTGTTTTGTCGTATGGAACGGTTGTTGAGTTACCTAGCCCGCATTCCAAGACTCTGAAGCCTAGATTTCAGGTATGTTTCTATAAACGTAGTATTGATAGTTGTTTAGTTAAAGACAGTATGCGTGGTAAGATTAATGTGGTTGTATAGCGGTGTTCCGGTTTGGTTTGGTATAGTATGTTTAGAATTCGGTGAAGTAACCGGTGTTTCTGTATACAGTTGTTTACCAAGTTAGATGACTAAAGGAATATGAAGTGTGTATGTCTAAGCCGCTACTGGAAGATAGTACGTGGTTGGTTAAACATAGTCTTTTCCAGGGTATAGAGTAAGGTATAGCAAGAGTGTCAGTTAGGCTATAGTCTGTTTCAAGATAGTGACAGAGATATGGGGGTGATACGAAGATAGTTTATGAAGCACGTGTGTGTGTGTGTGTGTGAATGAACGTGTGAGTTATTTGTATAAGCCAGGTTACGTGACGTTTCTCATTGATCCAATATGTTGTGTGTTTAGCAAGTGTTACGTTGGGACTTTTGTCTATTCAGAGTTCTTGTAACGAGAGTGGAAAGACGGACGCCGAGACGTCGAGTCGCAGGTGGGACCTACGTGAGGTCATCCCTCCAGCTCTTCTGAGAGTGAGTCTGACTGGGGACCAAGACACCCAAGTCCAAATGAGAACTGAGTACCGTACGAGAACGAGGACGTCCGTGCCCAAAGAGAGGACGACGACAAGCGTACGACGAAGGACTTTCACGCCTAGACGTGAGAAGGACCAACGTAACCAGGCAACAACATCAAACAGGTTGGAGGCAATGTGAGACTAAGACCTAACCTGGCAAAGATATTGTGATACGTGTGTGGTGTGATAATAGAACAGTGTATATAGTTGATAATCATTTAAGTCGTTCTTTTCATTTATAGTGTATAAAGGTTACTTTAGAAAGGGAGCCCGTGTGTTGTGTTTTACCGCATGAATGCGCCCGTCTGAGTCAGTGGCGGTGTATGCGTCTGTTGCGTGAGAGTCTGTGCGCACGACTGTGGGCAAGTCTGCGTGCGTTACACATACATACATACATACATACATATATACGCACATACATACGCACTTACGGCGCTTCGCGTCAAATCTACTTTTCAGCAGCGAGGTTAGCGTAACTAGACATGACGTAATTTGTATCTTGTTACTTCAATTGTTATAGGTTTAGCCTGCCCGCCTTTGACATCATGGACATGCTATTAAATTCGCCCCACCGCGACCCGTCCTAAAAAGTCCTTTCTATAAATAGAAGGGACTTAAAAACCAACACGTATTTCCTGTATTGTTGTTGTTGATGTAATAAGAACAAGCCTATCATTCTATGCAGTACGATAGGCTTGTATATGCTAAGTTATTGCCCTTGTAATCATTACGTAAAACAGAAAAATTCTTCATGTTTCATTCAGACATTTATCACACATAGCAGCAGCTTTTTGTAAAAACCGACTTTTACGTGTCAAAACTGTTACAGTTAACTCATTCTGCCCGCGACACACGACAGCAAGATTTGGTTCGACCATGATAGTTCAAGGGTGGTGGCAGAATAGCTTGGCGCCTATAGGTGTCAAGCTATTCTGCCACTACCCTTGAACTATCATGGTCGATCTGTCGCCTGAATTGTAATGCAGTCCTCAGAAGATAATTCCAAAATGTGGGTATTTTGTACCTCTGGCACAATAAGTTAACCAATAAAAACAACTTTATATTATAATCACTGTCAGTGTGCTGCAGTAGGCCAACACGTTTAAATTTGCATCTGACCCTTTGGCTGTCGGTAGGGCTTTATTGTCGCGATGATTCCAGCAGGGTTCATCGCCACAAATAGAGCTACGGACAGCCAACGGGTTAAATTAAACTTCAGGCGGACTTTTTTTTGTAGTTGTCTTCAGAGCTGTAGGAGCCAGTCGTATTAGTCCAGCGATGGAGCCATCATCGGGACAGTCGCGTTTTCAAGTGGACAGGGTGGCCATTTTGTGGTCGGTTCCCCGTGCCGTAATGGCTGTCCCCACGCTGTCGCACCTCGCTATGCACGGTAAAGACGGCTATATAACCCAGCCTGCCCCCAGCACCGCCACGCGCTCACGAGCCGCTCACGCGCAGACGTGCTGTGCGCGGGCACGCGACTAAACGAGCATGAGGACTCTGAGGTCTGAGGCCAATCCTCTGCCGTTTCGAGAGCAGATGTACTGATGTGAACATAATATTTTGATGGAGACTAAGCAAGAGGCATAGATTCTCGTGAGGCCATAAGGCTGCATGGGGCCCCTGAGAATCCATGCCAACTTGCAGACTAACATCGGAAGACTGCCAATGGACGCAGCCGGATTGTCACATCACGGTGTCTTTTGAAATCATTGCTAATTATTTCAACGCCACATTGACGAGACTCCAACGGAACATGGATACAATGTGGTTTCAACTGAGCCCCCGCAACTGCGGGGGCTTATGAGGATCTATTCCTCATGCATTTAGGTGGTGTTCACTCAGTCTTTCTCGGCAGTGAACAGGTTAAACGATGCTGAACCATTTTGCGGTATTTTTCGGTCCTTATGGTGTTGAATGACTTTCCCGTCTGAGGTGTAGTGACTGATGCGGGTGGATGGGAGCGATCTTGACTGGCAGGAGGCACAAGGTCTCATGGGCCAGTGCATACATAGTACAGGGGCTCATGAGAATCTTTGTCACTTGCAGATCTTGAAGAGGGGGGGGGGGTGAGGTGGCGGGGGTGGCTAATGTCTGTACTACCTTTAATTTTTGTAACGCGTTTAGTGTTTTATGATAGCCGATGACTTGCAGTAATATAGCTGCATACATCTTGCGATAAATGCTGATCATTTCTGAGAGAAATACATCCTCATGAGCCCAAACATTGTATGAACGCTCATGAAGATCTATACCTCTTGCTGGCTTCATAAAATACAAGTGTATCCTGAACGAGAAGATTAATTATTTAGTTATTCGTATTTAACGCCGATTAGGCGACTCAGGCCATCTTGAAAGCGGGTCACGGAAAGGAAAGTTTTCCAGCTATCCAGAGGCCATAGTCCTGCGCCAGCCACTAAGCAAGGTGCTCCGCTATAGCGGAGCACCTTGCTTAGTAGCTGACCGTCAGGACTAAGCACTCATGCAACTGGCTCCAGATCTTCTAACACTCCTTACACAGCGTCAGCGGCGCGTGAGCATCTTATCCCTCTCGCCGGCCCCATTTCATATAAAGGTTTCTTCCGCAAGAACATGGTTTTCAGCGGTTCACAGTATACGGTCGTAATCAAGAGTTAGTCGTGACTGATAGTTTTATTGTTGCCCGGCCACTCACCGAATATCAAACGTATGCTCGTGAATACGACACGAGAAATAACCAAGGCACGCGACACTCTGAAAAAGTTAGATCCTTGATGTGATATTAATCTGTCGTTGGGCTGAAATGGTCAGTGCCGTAACAAAGCTGCGTCGACACCGACGCCGGCGTGCGCGGGCCAGACGAGGCTGACGCCGGCCCGAATACCTTTTGCGCGCCAGCGAGCGGGGAGATATTGGAGTAAATTGTATACGAATATGAAGTACATTTCTCCATCTGACTGACATGCATCAACCATTGACAGGGATCGGTGACCGCCATCATGCTGCTCGAGGCATAGACCCTCATGTATCCGTGCAGGTTGCAGGGGGGCTTAGGAAGCCCGTGCGTATTTTTGGACACTTTTGCGTCTGTAACTACGTAGGCACACGTTTAGTTCAGGTGTTCAGGCGTAAGGTTTGTTCTTACAATAGTGACATCATGTGTATTGGGCGCTCAGTTTCGTGGCGACCGTTAGGCGCTGAAATCCCGTTGAGTGATGCTTTTACAGTTACACAACATGCCAGGAGTGGTATGGAGAATCGCAAAATAAAGCTGAAATTATCTACTATTGTCCAAGCATATTGTCCAGGATGGTGAGCAGAACGTTTCTAACATTACAAGCTACGACATTGTAATCCCATATATGGAAATCAGAATATCCGGACGAAATATCACCGTAAACCTTTATCTTCACTTGAGGAAATACCATTATAACCTTGGAATCTTAACTTTGACGGTTTAGAAAGTGAAATCCGAGTGAGTTGGCAAATCTAGATTCTCCGTCCACAATACAACTTTGTCATGGTCATTTTTATAGGTTCTGGTTCTCTAAAATCTTTGTTCCAACAAGCGTACACATTTTTTTCCCTAAAGAGTATTGTATTTTTATTTATTTGTATGATGATGGTTGATACATTGACACATGATAAAAGATACACAAACGCAACAATACTAACATTTATAGCATACTCGTAGAAGTAGATTTTGTTAAATTGTGCTCAGTTGTGCACACCTTGTGGAAATGCCGATTTAAAACAAAAATCGATAGAAGAAACAAAGACATAACCCATTCAGCCCTGACGCACTGCAGCAGGAGATGGATCCACTATGATAATTCAAGGGTAGTGCCAGATTAGCTTGGCGCCTGTCGACGCAAAGCTAATCTGGCACTATCCTTGAATTATCATGATCGCTCCATCTCCTGAACCAGGTGCAAAGTCGTTAGATGACGCCTCCCAAATTTGCGAAATTCGTGCGTCGGGCTGAATGAGTTAAGAAGTTTGAAAGGAAGTTGAAAGTGTTGTAGCGAAGCATTTTCTTTTAGTCCGAACCTGACAGTACATGAGGTACCCTCGGCAGAGAGAGAGAGAGAGAGAGAGAGAGAGAGAGAGAGAGAGAGAGAGAGAGAGAGAGAGAGAGAGAGAGAGAGAGAGAGAGAGAGAGAGAGAGAGAGAGAGAGAGAGAGAGAGAGAGAGAGAGAGAGAGAGAGAGAGAGAGAGAGAGAGAGAGAGAGAGAGAGAGAGAGAGAGAGAGAGAGAGAGAGAGAGAGAGAGAGAGAGAGAGAGAGAGAGAGAGAGAGAGAGAGAGAGAGAGAGAGAGAACGAACGAACGAACGAAACTTTATTTTCCAAGGATTGAGATATTAGGCGCGCAGGCCTTTCTCACAATCTGTTCTTGCTAAACAACTTTTTAAAAAAAGGAACACCAACCAAACAACAAAAACTAACTAATAATAAACGTCACACACACGCATACACACACACAGACACACATATACATGTGCTCGTGCACATGCGCACTTTTGTACATACACATACACACGTACGTGCGCACATAATTATCTAACATATAAGTAGGTATTATATTTTGTATACTATCAAAAACAAAATAGAAAAAAACGGAACAAACAATTTGGAGGCTAGATGGAGAAAAAAAAATAGCAAAAATTTAAAAATATGAAGCGTATTATGTCGAGAAACAAAGAAAAAGAAAGGATCAGCATAACGTTGTCTTAGAAAGGTAATCATGTACTCTACTTTTAAACAGAGAGAGGGACGTGGTTTGTTGAATAGAGAGAGAGAGAGAGAGAGAGAGAGAGAGAGAGAGAGAGAGAGAGAGAGAGAGAGAGAGAGAGAGAGAGAGAGAGAGAGAGAGAGACAATGACAATGACAATGACAACGATCCTTTATTTGACAACGGTAAAAGTTTTCGTAGTAACAACCATTTTTCCAACTTGCCGTTGCTAATCTACTGATTAATTACTATCGCACTAATTATTTTCTACTACTTAGCAGGGGCAACAACCACAGAAAATTGACAAACACAAGCCAATAGAGAAGAAAAATGTAAGGGGGGAGTGACACAGAAATTACCAGCTTTACTGGTCGGACATAATCACATGTTGTGAGGTTTAATTAAAAGTAATGTTATAGGAATACACGCAGCCTTGCCATAATACGCATACATACCGCATGCACGTTTCCGCATACCACTCTCTGTCTCTAGTATACGGAGAGAGAGAGAGAGAGAGAGAGAGAGAGAGAGAGAGAGAGAGAGAGAGAGAGAGAGAGAGAGAGAGAGAGAGAGAGAGAGAGAGAGAGAGAGAGAGAGAGAGAGAGAGAGAGAGAGAGAGAGAGAGAGAGAGAGAGTCGACCAAAGCAGATGGCCGGCAGATCAATCTGATTCCACGGACTGTAACTGGTATTTTCCGCTGGTCGTTTTGTGTCCAGGGACCACAATATTATTGCTGGTCTTCCGTCAAAACCACACCATGACAGCCTCTCGGTCATCACCTCAAGCCTTCTCCTAACCTCCTCCCTTTGCGGATGCAGATGGGACCCAGCCCATGCAAAAAGCAAGAGGCATGGATTCTCATGAGCCCCTGCGGATGCAGGGGCTCATGAGAATCTATGCCTCTTGCAGAAAAAATAGACTGGCCGAGGGACTGATGCGATCGCCTTCCCTTATGTTTGTTGGTTACAAGTCATTTCCACACTTCAGTGGTCCCACTGTGACGGCAAAAAAGACGGGGCGTTTTTCTTCATAGGCCTGTGGGGGCTCATGAGGATCGGATTGAACTATTTATTTTTGTTCTGTTGTATCGTCAGACCTGTCGAGGCGACCACCTGTATAAAGCGACCAGCCATTTTTGGCCCCCATGGTTTTCTTCCTGTGACTTAGATGGCCATGTGAGTAAGAAGACACCATGTCAAAGGCGACCAGTTTGGTGGTTGCTTTACACAGGCTTGGCTGTACTGGTTAGGTTGACACAGCCATGCACAGAGGTTTCCAGCCCGGCACGTTAAACACCGATTAACCAAAGACCCCAGAGAGCCAACGAAGCAGGCAAACCCGACTTGTGGAAAAGTGTCGGATGACTGGCCACCAGACAAACCACCCGGACCATGCACTGACAATGGTTACAAATGACGCTGTTGGGCAACAATGAACACGTTCTTGCGAGATAAATCAGGGAGAGCAACACGCCCGTAGACCTGGAGATATGAAGCAGATGTAAATGTAAAGCAAAAAGGATAGATCCTCATGAGCCCCCAGCAAGGTTTGGAGGCTTATGAGGATCTATGCTTCTTGAACCGCCGGGATGGCTGATCTTAGCTACAAATGTTGCCAATGGGCAACAATAAAAACGGTCTTGCAAATCAAAAAAAAAAAAAAAAAAACCCCACCGTAGTGGACAAACTCTGATGTTTAGAAATGGATACTAAAAAGGACATCAAGAAGCATAGATCCTCATGAGCCCCCGCCGGTAGCGGGGACATGTGGATCTATGCTTCTTGAAATTGACGAAAAATGCATGGATCTTCATGAAACTCCGCAGCCTGTTGGGAATTACGAGGTCTTATGAGAGGATGGTTTATGCAGATGAAGGCTTCGACTGCTCGAGTGAGAGCATTCGTCTGGAAATTGAACTTGACTCGGGATGAGATCTCCTATTACTTGCTGGTTTCACAGACGTTATGCCCCAGGCCATCTCTTCCCTTTCCCGACGCCCCCCCCCCCCCCTCCTCATAGAATAACGCGCAAGTCAGTAAAAAAGAAACAGTATATAACATAAACATAAAAGAAAAACAGATGCGCACGAACTGTACCAAGCACAATGTTTCACAGTACAATTAAAGTTTAAAATTATTTATTTAGTATACGGCACACTTCACTGTATGAAGTTGCCACATTCCTTCTGCGATAAATGAAGATAAGTAGCGACTGATATTTGTTTGTTTATTTATTTTGAAAAAGGGTATTTGCCCGGAAACTTTCTTTTCTAAGCGTGTTTCTTTCTGCGTTGGGTACTTCTTTGTATTTTACAAGCTTGGCAGTCACCTTTTTGGTCTGGATTACGTTTTTCACTGTATGAGAATACCTTATCTCATCACCACCCCCCCCCCAACCCCCCCTCCCCCCCAAAAAAAAAAAAAAAAAAAATAAATAAAATAAAAAGAAAAGCAAAATCAAAATAAAGCAAAAAACAAAACAAAACAAAAACAAACACCCCCCCCCCAAAAAAAAAAAAAAAAATGAAATAAAATAAATAAATAAATAAAAAAAAAAAAAAAATAAATAAATAAATAAATAAATAAATAAAAAATTAAAAAAAACAAACCCAAAAACAACCAAAAACAAACAAACAAACAAACAACAAACAAACAAATAAATAAACACAACAACAACAACAAAAATACCAAACCAAAACAACAACAACAAAACAAAAAAACCACGAAAATAAACCCCCCAAAAAGGAGCAAAAAACCAAACCAAACTATACCAGACCAAACCAGACCAGACCAAACCAAACCAAACCAAACAAACCAAACCAAACCAAACCAAACCAAACCAAACCAAACCAAATCAAACCAAAACCAAACCAAAACACAAAACAACAAACAAACCGATGGCCAAAGGTAAGTAAAGCGCTCTATACTCTCTGTATGTCCATTTAAAAAAAAAAAGGGTTAAACGCAATAAATTTTGGCCCTTCCAAGCGCGTTTCTTTCTTTGTTGGTATTCTTTAGCTTAATGTTTCCGATAGTTTTGTTTGTCGGTGTACACAGCACGTGATACTATTAGTACTGCCATTGAGTTAATGCCGCTAGTCCTCTTACTCACGCGGTGCTCCTTCCACTGTCTTTGAAGTAATATTGTTTGTGCTGTAATTGAGAGTCCTGTGCCACATATGCGACCAGGAAAAGAAAACTAAATTGACAAAAGAGCCTTTCACTACATTACCCCCCCCCCCCCCGTTCCCAATCCCACCCATCCACCACCGCAACCACACCACCGCCATCACCACCACCGACGCTGCCAAAACCTCACCACGATGCATTCTCAACATCGTCATAACAGTGTACAACAAAATTTAGACCAGCAAGAGAAGGAGTGCAGTGTATACTTTAAATTTAATACATTTTGTTGTAATTGACCTTTCTAAGCGTGTTTGTTTCTTTGTTGGGATTTACTTAATCTCTTGAGGGTCTCTCTACTGTAACCTATTGCTTGACGAGAAAAACTGAACTCCACCCAGCAGCAAGAGGTATAGATCCTCATGAGCCCCCGCAGTTGCGGGGGCTCATGAAGATCTATGCCTCTTGCTGACACCACTTTGTATCCATGTTCCTTGGACGGGGATAAATCTTGGACGTTGAATTTAGAATGAGTACAAAAAGACTGACAACCTGTGTCCGCTGATAGTGAAAGGGTTAAGCCCTAACACTGACAAAAAGATGTTCAGACTCCTGAGGATCTTTGCCCTTTTTTAATTTTGTTTGCAGATGAATGGAGGTGGTTCGGACAAATAATAAAATATGTTCCAGAAGAGCGCCTTTCAAATTCACTCAGGTGTATCCGCCTCCTTCAAGACAGCTTATTTTGTCATTTGTACTGTGTAACCTTTTCTCATTTTTCGGTACACCGTTGTGCACACTGTCCTCGGGCAGACGTCGACCGCAGTTGACCCGCGGGCCGACTCCGGCCAACGTCGGCCTGAAGACGGTGTCCCTTTCGCTTCCAAAGGGACAAAATTTTCCGCCTATTTAATGCGCTTATTATTATTATTATTATTATTATTATTATTATTATTATTATTATTATTATTATTATTATTATTATAAAGTAAAAAAACTGGCTCACTCCTATGATCTTACAATCGTATATGTGTAAAACATCAGTCAACTGCAAATCAGTCAATCACATTTTAACAATAGCAATCGACCATGATAGCTCAAAAGTAGTGCCTAAACAGCTTGGCGCCTAAAGGCACTACATTTGAGCTATATAGGTCGATCCATCTCCCGCAGTTTGCAGGTTGCGCAGTAAACGTGAGAAAAGCACAGGGGACAAAGTCAACACCTTGCTCGTAAAAGTACTACACGTACCAAGAGGCAGATGGAGACATCGACTGCATTACCTGGTACCCCCGTGTGCTAACGCAGACTCGCCAAGGCCTGAGGTTAGTGGTCGTGTGCTTTTGAACAGCGACTCCCCAAGTGTCCAGAACACATTTGTATGCGGTGGCTGGAATAAACTAATTTTTAGGTCTATTTCTCTTGTCAGAATAAAATGCCAACATGAAGGAAAATTGAGTAAATGACCACTTTATTACTATTTTAAAGTGATCAATGCAGAACAAAAATTGCCATCGATATAATTTTTTTTCTGCAACCAGATTCAAAGCTAAGATAAGTTACCTTCCCTCTATTGAAGTTTCACAATACGCAAATAATACCCATCGAGCTGAAATATTGCTGGATTTTTTTTCCAGCTCTTGTGGTCCTTTAATGTCACCAGATCGGACTCGTCTTGCTTGACCTAAAAAAAGCCACGATTGATGCCTAGGAGAGGTTTCCGACGACACTGAACCAGGCTGAAAAAGATTACAAAAGTTATTTTGCTGTTTGGTGCAGTGATCTTACAACTAGACAGATGTGCACAAGGGCCTGATTAAAGCGATCCTCTACTCAGAAAACGGTGGAAAAAAACAAGACGGTGCCTGGACCATTGTGGGGGTACTCTTGGCCAATTTGGGGCTAATTGTAGACAAACTGTTTGCTAATCGTGGATAAATTGGTCACGAGGACTAGACTGGCGCGAGGTCTGAATGAAAGGAGTGAATGAGGCGACTGTTTGCAAACAAACATGAAACTGCTCTTGCGTGGCAGCGACTTAAAAGTGTTATCGTCCGACCTAATATTGATCTCATTTAATTTCTTAATCGATGGTCTTTCAGCTCCAAGAGGCGTAGATTTTCATGAGCCCCCACAGAGCGGGGGCTCATGAGAATCTACGTCTCTTGCTGGTTCCATCTGGAGTTGTATGTCTACCTTTCAGGTCATCGGAAAATCCAGGCGAGAGGGCTCGACAGTATCGCACTTTTTTGATGAAAATGAATAAAATGGGCGACAAAGTTAAGAGTCAACCACCATCGCTTTAATCCGTGACTGCTTGATTGGTGTGAGCAATTAATTAGTGATAAAAAGGTCCGTATGTGACTGCACAAACTGGTATCTTCTGGGACATTTTACATGATCAGAAGCCATCAGCTTCAGAAAGAATGTCAGAAGAATGGGTCGATTGAAAGATAGGCAAATCGAAGGCGTAAAGGTCACGTTACCCATTTAACCACACGGCCCCACTTGCCAAATTTTGTAAGTGTTACTTAATGACTATGTATCCGTTGCAGGTGATGGACTGATCATGATAATTAAAGGGTAGCGCCAGAGTATCTTGGCGCCTGAAGGCGCCAATCTAATCTGGCACTACTCTTGAATTATCATGCTCAATCCATCACCTGCTGTCGGGCGTCGGGGCTAAATGGGTTAAACCGTTTCATAATCAAGAGAAAAAGACAATAAGACAATGTGATGAAACTCTATGCTCACGCATAGGGTTCACACAGTAGGTTTAATACGGTACAGTAGTTGTCAGCGGTTGGTTTGTGACGATAGTCCGTGGTGGCACGTGAGCCACTTGGAATCTTTAAGACACGGTTAACACGTTTTTTTAGTGAGTTCTAGGCGAGAGCTCAGTCTGTCAGAGGTCTAAATACGTTAGTGTGGGCTATACTGTCAGTGGGTACAGACGTGTGTGAGATACCTTAGTCCGTATTCCAAAACTCTGAAACCTAGAATTCAGGTATGTTTCTATACGTATTATTGATGGTTATTGCGTTAAAGATAGTATGCGTAAATAGGAGTTAATTCGGTTGTGTAGTGTTGACCGGTTTGGTTCAGTTAGGTTGGTTTGGAATTTATGGAGGTAACCGGTGTTTTCGTATACAGTTATTTACCGAGATGGATACCTAAGGAATGTGAGTGTATGTCTAAGTTGTTATGAAGGTAGTACGTTGGTTGGTGGTTGGTTAGTTCGGGTTTAACGTCCACAGCACCGAGGTGATCATGGACGGCCCTGACGGGCGGGTTATGGGGGACAGGGAAATCTATTGTCTATGGAGTACGACCTGAACACTGATCAACTCAGGCGCACTCCAACTGTGCCACTTTGATTTACCAGGACCTTTCAACGGACATGCTATTGAACAAATCCGTTTTTTCCCCTGGATTGTGAGTCCAGCTACCGGGGCTGGGACGGGATTCGAACCCACGACCCGGCGATTCCCTTCGCTCTCCTGCTCCGATGTTTACCCGCCTGAGCTATTTCGGACTCTGTAAGGTAGTACGTGGTTAAACCCACCGGTCTGCCTGGGGACTGGGTGGGTTAGGTATTTTTAGTTCCCAGGGTCACCTGGTCAGCCCACAGGTGGGTTTTCTCTCATTCTGGGGCATGTGTTCTGTCTACCCTTTGTCCATTCACCTGTATTGCTTTTTAAACTCTCCCTACGTCGCACTGCTGTAGCTCTGATTGGATGTGTTGCTAAAGGTCTTAGCTTTATTATGCCCCATGTGTAGGTTTATTAACGTATTGACCGCTGGCGACATACATTCAATTTCTGTTAGTTTTTTTCACAAGCAGTGCAGGCACGTCCTGAGAAGCCTGTTGCTGTCGGACGTTAAGCATGTACATCAATCAGTACGTGGTTAAGTATAGTCTTTCCAGCATATGGGATAACGTACAGCGAGAGTGTTAGGTTATAATCTGTTTCAAGGTAGTGACAGATATGGGGGTGTTACCAAAGTAGTCGGGTTATGGAGCTGATTCTACATTGCTTAACGTCCCGACAGCAACAAGGCTTTCTCCGGACGTGCCTGCACTGCTTGTGAAAAAAATAAAAAATAAACAGAATATTGAATGTATGTCGCCAGCCGGTCCAATACATTAAATAAACCTACGACATGGGGCCTAAATAAAGCCAAGACCATTTAGCAACACACATCCAATATCAAGAGCTACAGGCAGCGCAGACAGTAGGGAGAGTTTAATAAAGGAAAATACAGGTGAATGGACCAAGGGTAGACAGAAACACATGCCCCAGAATACAGAAGAAAACCCACCCTGTGGGGCTGACCAGGGTGACCCTGGGAACTAAAAAGTAGTTACCCCACCCAAGTCCCCCAGGGCAGACCCGGATGGGGAGGGTTATGGAGCACGCGTGTGTGTGTGTGTGTGTGTGTGTGTGTGTGTGTGTGTGTGTGTGTGTGTGTGTGTGTGTGTGTGTGTGTGAATGAACGTGTGAGTTATTTGTGTCAGCCAGGTTACGTAATGTATCTCATATTATCCAATATGTTGTGTATTTAGCAAGTGTTACGATTTAGGACTTTATTACTGTTCAGAGTGCTTGTCGGAGGTTGGAGCGACGGACGCCGAGACGTCAGTCACCAGGGACCTAATGCGAGGTCATCTCTCCATCTTTTCACTCGGGGAGTGAGCGACCGGTGCCGAGACACTTGGCTCACAGCGAAGATACGGCACGAGTAACGAGGACGTCCACGGTACGAGAGACAGGACGACTCGGGAGCGTACGAAGGACTTGCACGCCTAGACGTGAAAGGACTGAACGTAACCAAGCGAGAACACCAAACAGGTTGGAGTGTGAGAGACTACTACCTAGCCTGGCATTGATATTGTGTATGTGTATGTGATGTTTGGATGCTGGTAGTGGGGAAGGTGTAGTGTATATAGTTTGATAACCATTTAAGCGTTTTCCTTTTTTATATTGTATAAAAGTTCCGTTAGAAAGGAAGCCCGTGAGTTGTGTTTTACCGCATGAATGCGCCAGTCTGAGTCAGTGGCGGTGTATGCGTCTGTTTTGCGAGAGTCTGTACGTGCGACTGGGGGCAAGTCTGCGTGCATTACAACAAACAGGAAAAGAAGGTAGGATGTAACCCTAAATCCATATTGTCACTACCGGTGTTAACCGTTTGTCTGTCCGTAACACTTTTTGTCGAAGTGATTTCTGAAGGAATCACCTCGGCAGAATTGGCTTAGACTGAGTATATAACTAAAGAAGGCAAATCTATTGCAGACAGAGCAGACCAACTCGACAGATGGGCCGAGTATTTTGAAGAGTTACTGAACAGACCTAGCCCACCCGACCCCCCAGACATCCAGCCGGCAGAGACCGACCTACCCATCAGCTGTGACAGACCCAGCCGGGAAGAGATCAGAAGAGCAGTGGCATTTTTGAAGAACGGCAAAGCAGCAGGCCCAGATGGCATCCCAGCGGAGTCTCTGAAAGCAGACCTAGAGACAACAGTGGAGATGCTGTACCCACTGTTTGGAAATATATGGGAAGAGGAGGTGATGCCGGCTGACTGGAAGGAGGGGTACCTAATCAAGCTTCCCAAGAAAGGCGACCTCAGCAAGTGTTCCAACTACAGAGGAATCACCTTGCTGTCAGTACCAGGAAAGGTCTTCAACAGGATCATCCTGGAGAGAATGAAGAGCTCCGTTGACCCCCAGCTGAGAGACCAGCAAGCAGGATTCAGGAAGAACCGATCATGTACAGACCAGATCGCCACTCTCCGCATTATCGTGGAACAGTCTCTGGAGTGGAGCTCCCCGCTGTACGTCAACTTTGTGGATTATGAGAAAGCATTTGACAGTGTGGACCGAGAGACTCTGTGGAAACTCCTACGACACTACGGTGTACCCACAAAGCTCATCCGCCTGATCAAGAGCAGCTACGATGGCATGACATGTCGCGTGATCCACGAAGGGCAGTTCACCAGGGAGCTCCAGGTCAGAACTGGTGTCAGGCAGGGGTGTCTGCTGTCTCCGTTCCTCTTCCTACTGGCCATAGACTGGGTCATGAAGATGACCACAGAGCACAGACGAAGTGGAATACAGTGGACACTGTGGACACAGCTTGATGACCTCGATTTTGCAGACGACTTGGCATTACTGTCCCACACTCATCAACAAATGCAGGACAAGACCACGAGGCTTGCTGACATCTCGTCCCAAGTGGGCCTCACCATTCACAAACAGAAAACAAAGACAATGAGGCTGAACGCAACCAGGGAAGAACCAGTCTAGCTTGCTGGCACCCCGTTGGAGGAGGAGTCTTTCACCTATCTCGGGAGCATCGTAGACAAAAAAGGCGGCACTGATGCAGATGTCAGAGCATGAATCGGTAAAGCCAGAGCAGCCTTTCTCCAGTTGAAAAAAGTGTGGAGTTCCAGAGAGCTGTCACAACACACCAAAGTCCGGATTTTCAACTCCAATGTAAAAGCAGTTCTCCTATATGGAGCAGAGACTTGGAGATTGACAAAAACCACAGTCAACAGAGTACAGACCTTCATGAACAGTTGCCTTAGAAGAATTTTGAAAATCCACTGGCCAGAGAAGATCAGCAACGTCAGACTCTGGGAGAGAACAGAGCAGATAACAGCAGAGAATGAAATTGGGCGAAGAAGATGGGGATGGATCGGTCAGTCTGAGAAAGCCAGCTTCCAGTATCACTAGGCAGGCATTGTCATGGAACCCCCAGGGAAAGAGGAAAAGAGGTAGGCCGAGAAACTCCTGGCGTCGAGACCTCCAAGCAGACATCAAGAGACTGGGAACCACCTGGAGTAGAATCGAAGGAGAAGCACAGGACAGGAGTTGCTGGAGGTCTCTCGTCGACGGCCTATACCCGGGTAGGGGTGACAGGCGTAAGTAAGTAAGTAAGAGTATATAACTTCGGGTTTTGTTCCTGACAGCGAAAAGTGCTACTGACAGCCAAAGGGTTAACATCGGTAGCGACAATACTTTTTTCTGCCAATGGAAATAAACAGAACGAAAGATATTAAAAAGACATTGAAGAAGACATTCAAGACTTTTATTCAGGGCATTTATTTTCCACAAAGGGATATTTTGTGCGGAACGAAATCAAGATGACAGAACTGCATAAAGCTAGACAGGGAAGAAAAAATAACAACCCAGAATGATGAGAGCACAATGTTTGTACAACCGCTGTACTAACGAGAAAACAAGAGAAGAAGACGAAACAAAAGAACAGTTATGAAAAAGAAAGAAACTGTCCTTGAAATTGAACTCTGCAGGCCTACAACTGAAACGTAAAACTTTTACATGTAGTTTAAATGTGTCGCCGTCATGAGGGTGATATCCAAGACGATGGCCAACATATCAGTATAATTATGACCTAACCGGCAATGGAATCTTCTTAAACTTAAAAGAAATAAATCATGACATCTGCGTCTGGGATTGAGCTAACAATATTTCCACAATGCTCAGAATATAAAAGAAGAAAAATTTCAATAAAAATTGCGTTCTCGTTCTACGTCGACTTTTACTTCGGGTCGGCCAAGGCTTCCACATATTCTGCAGGTGTCCAGTGATCTCTTTATGTCGTCTGATCCTGTCATTCAGGATCTTCCATCTGCAAGAGTCACAGATTCACATGAGCCCCTGCAGTCGCAGGGGTTCATGAGAATCTATGCCTCTTGTTGACCACGATAGGCCACAGGATTTGCTTGAACTGAGTGTGTAACTTCGGGTTTCGTTCTTCAGTGACAGCGAATGGCCAAACAGCAATGATGACGAGTGTCCCCAGCATTCCGCTCCGTTAGTGCAGGACTATAGTCCGCGGTGGCGAGCAGACGACATAACAAATTGCATTGCAGATCGAGCGGAGTAAAAACCCTCTCGGATCGAGGAACATGGAGGAAAATTGACCATTGGAGAGGCAATGGAGCCTCTCGGGCCATCAAAGTCCGATTTACTTTTTGCTGGAAAGAGAAAAACGATTAAAGGCCTATTTTTATATTCATATGGCCACACAGTTTGGCCACATATTAGGGACCTCCCTTCCCCCTCCCTCCCCCCTCCTACACACACACACACACACACACACACACACACACACACACACACACACACACACACACACACACACAAACACAAACACACAATACATAAATAAAACAAGGCAAGAAAGATAAAAGCAAATATTCTTACAAACTTTTAGGAGACAAAAACTGGTCGAGTATTGAGAAAAATAGACTCAGAACTAAGATCTTATGAAATCCTTCAGCAGGATAAGCCGGCTCATGAGGATCTTTGACTCTTGCAGACAGAGGGCGTCTGCTGATGAAATGAGCATGTCCAATAGATTAATTTAATGTGGCTTGCTTGATTGACTTGGCTAATGTGAAGTGACGCGCGGCCGCGCTCCAAGACAGGCCATCTTTTCATCACCTTTCCTCTCAACCCCCATTATTTTTACATCTGCAAGAGGTATACATTCTCCTGGGCCCATGAGAATCTACGCCTCTTGATTGCAATGATCGTCCCAATTTACATCTTATTGCTCCCCAGACGGAAGAGTTAAAGGGGTTTCGCCTGTGCGTAAACAAAAGAGAAAGGGACACGTCTAGGGGAGACAATATCTATTTGTGTTGATGACCATCCCCCTCCTCCCCCCTTTGGCATGGCCGTTTTTCTTTTCATTTTCTGTTGCCTTTTTGTGGCTGATTATGACATTACGGCCGATTATTATAGCGAAGGGATGAGCGGTCAGGCGTGCACTCACTTGTTGAATATCCCACCGGCCCCGTATATTAGTTATTATTGAATGCCCCTCTGTCCGCCGCCACCCGGCCGACCCCGCATCACCTGTACAAATGTCCATTTTGAGACAATACATAATGTAACAATGCGTCAGGAAGAAAGAAAGAGGGAAAGAGGGAGAGAAAGAAAGCGCAGGCGACGAACAGATGAGCAAAAGGTCTTCGGGCCAATGTCGGGCCTTAGATGGCACACGTTCATCAATTACGTTCTTACAGGCCTATGTGGCATCGCCAAAAGTACTCCCATCCAGCAAAATACCAGTTAATTGTCTCTAGAAGAGAACTGTCTAGCATGTTAGGTATATTCTGTGGTTGTTCTGTATCAAGAGGACACAACTTTATTTAACTCATTCGAGACGTGCCGCATCCGGATACACGGCATAATGCCGCGTATCCAGATGCAGCATGTCTCAAATGAGTTAATGAAATTATTACAAACTGCCCCGAACAACAATATTACACATTAAAACAGAAGACAAACATGAAAGAAACTTTAAAGAGACAATCAATGGAACTGATATGTCCTCCATATGTAAGCAACTATTCGACGATGTAATGAAACAGAAAGAGATGATGGTGATGATGATGAAACGTTTTTATTCAGGATAAAGTTTTAGGCATGCGAATGACTCTCTTACAAACTGTCCTGCTTCTCTTACACACATAAATATATGCATCGAGCAACACAGTAAAATATTTAAAAAAAAACAAAACAAAACAAAAAACAAACATAGTGTCAAGAACATTCAAATGTACAAAAAGCATAAAAGGCGAAAAAAAAAACCCAACAAAAACAAAAAACAACATAATAACAGCGGCATAAGATGAAGGTCATCTTGTAATTAGAACATGTCTCTGAGAGAACAGCATCAATAGAGGAGAATTGAATCGTGGTATTAGTTTAGAAGTAAAACGCGATAAAGGCGATCCTTAACAATACTAAATTTAGAAATAGACTTAAGGTGCTAGGGTAAATTATTCCATGCTTTTGCTGGAAAGGCCAGGCTAGTTTTATATATATCTAGTCTTGTTCTTGGTAGGTGGAGAGAAAGAGAGAGAGGGAGAGAGAGAGAGAGAGAGAGAGAGAGAGAGAGAGAGAGAGAGAGAGAGAGAGAGAGAGAGAGAGAGAGAGAGAGAGAGAGAGAGAGAGAGAGAGAGAGAGAGAGAGACTGTTCAGCCCTACGAACAGTATCGACCACCAGGCGGCTTGGCAAGGGTCTTTTTCTCCGTTACAAGTCAAGTGGCCGAAACAGTGGTTTTGCTCCAAGATCGGCTCTGGAGAGAAGGGTATGTTTTAATTAGCCTCCTACCCTTACCATGGGGCGTCTCCATACAAACCTATCAAATACAGCGTCCGTCTGCAAGAGGCATGGATTCTCATGAGTCCCTGCAGCCGCAGGGACTCATGAGAATCCATGCCTCTTGCTGACATAAATTGGTTTCGGCTGTAACTGATATTGAGGGTTAAGTGTACAACTGCCGACAAACCTATCAATTACCTCTTTGCGCATGGTAGCATTTCTTGCCCACAAAGCGATACCGCCTTTAACTGTTGTAAAGTTACAACCCTACCATCAGCTCCGCTTGAGGGAGTAAATGACTGCCCATCTCTTACAGCAAGACGTGTATGTCGAGGGCCCCGACAAGCCATCAGGGTCTCATGAGATTCTTCGTCTCCTGCAGACGGAAGTCACTTGTCTGAAGGACTGGGAGGGTAGAGATCGATTCTAGGGGGTTGTCGAACGTTGGTTCTTTAAGGCCTCGAGAGAGCGGTACCCCTATGGCAGAAGGGGGGCCGGGTAGATGCGGGTACTTTGGTCTGTCGACGAGACCTGCTCAGGCACCGCGTCTCTGTATAAAGAGCTAGCTGGCATCACTCACAGGTTTACAAACCAGGACGCCTCCCCCATTCAAACAGAGATCTATGCAACTTGTAAATGGGGCGATCAAGAAAGAGCCATAGATTCTTATGAGCCGCTGCGGAACGCAGCGGCTCATGAGAATATATGGCTTTTTCAGATGAAGGGGGTGAGAATGTGTAGTGTAGAAGACTGCGGACACAGCCTGGCAGCCGTTCTGTGACTGGTACCGGGTCACCAAATGCCACCCGATACACTCGCCTAACGTCTTTCTTTCTTTAAGTTTTTTTTCTCACCATCTTTCTTGGAAGTGCCAGTCTTATGACCGAAAGATGATGTACGTGAACTGAACAAAGCAAAGCAAAGCAAAACAAAATCAAAAGGAAGAGAAACAAACAAACAAAAACGAATTTGGAATGAAACGAAACAAACCTCACACATGACCAACGACCGTCCCAGTCACTTCAGCATCTGCATTTCTATGAAAACCAATCAGTGAGGTTAGACTTGGGGGGGGGGGGGGGGGCGGGGGGGGGGGGGGGGGAGAAGAAAAGGAAAGAAACAAAAATCTCCCGAAGATAGCATGAAACTGACGACTTCAGTATTTTAATTGTATACATTTACTAGCAAATCGACCTTTGTTTCAGCTCAAATATTGTTATCTGTTATCTTTAAGAAAGGAAACGTAATTCATAAAACGTGCACATTGCGGCTGGAATTGAACTGACAATTGTTCAGGCTTCCGCCTTTAAAAAAAAAAAAATCCCCAGCCCCAAGCGAATCCCCAAAGCAAAAACTCACTGCGATTAGGTGATATTGTTTCACAGGATCACGCAGTAGTGGAGAGAGGAACTGATACCTGATGGCGCGGCGTCTAATACCTCGGTTCCCATTTCACTTCTTGTGAATCACCCTTATTCCACAAACACAATGAGTGGAGCTCAAGTTCGCTGATGAAGAATATGGTTTTGGCTCATGTTTTACCAACAAGATGGTCGTTAACTCTTTCGAGACGTGCCGCAACCGGATTCGCGGCGTAAAGCCGTGAATCTGGATGCGACACCTCTCGAAAGTGTTAACCATTCTCTGTCAGTGGACTCAGACTGTGTCTCTGAAATCTTTGTTAATCTTTAACTCTTTCGAGACGTGCCGCATCCGGATTCGCGGCTTTACGCCGCGAATCCGGATGCAGCACGTCTCGAAACAGTTAACCGGTTTCTGTCAGTGGACTCAGACTGTGTCTTTGAAATCTTTGGCAATCTTTAACTCTTTCGAGACGTGCCGCATCCGGATTCGCGGCTTTACGCCGCGAATCCGGATGCAAAGCCGCGAATCCGGATGCGGCACGTCTCGAAAGAGTTAACCAAAAAGTCCTATCCGTCAAAATAACAAACAAACAAACAAACAAACAAACAAACAAACAAACAAACAAACAAACAAACAACGCGTGAATACAAAGTGGTATTAGCACTTGGGATGTTTGGAGTGGTGTCTATGCTTATCTCATTCTACCCCAGACACACCACAGCAAGATAAGGATATGGGCGCCAATGCAAGCTATTCTGGCATCACCCTTGAACTATTATGGTCGATCTGTGTCCTGCACTGCAATGCAGTCTTCAGAGGACATCGGCAAAATTTAAGGATTTCGGTGTTGGGGTAGAATGAGTTAATGGTAAAACTGGTTTCCCGCAGTGACTTCGCCATCCTTTTTTTGTGGGGGAGTCGTTCGTGACAAACGAAACCTCACTATTGGTGCCGCAGCAGGAACAAGATATAATATCCATATAAAAGTACATTAATTTGCACTATTGGGATTCGCTCTCCTGGGATTCGCTCTTTCGGGTTTCTCGCTACTGGGATTCGTGCAACTTGGATTCGCTCTCCTCGGTTTCACTGTCCTCGGAGGGCACTGAGTTAATTCCCCCTGACAGCGAGCTATCCGCACTCAACAGTTACTCACGTTGGAAACGAAAGGAATGATAGCACAAGTGTCGTAGTGCTGGTCTTGCACTTGAAAACATCATCATCATCATCATCATCATCATCATCATCATCATCATCATCATCATCATCATCATCATCATCAACGACAACAAAAACAATAACAACAACAAGAAACTTGTGTCGACAGTGACGTCGACGTTTTAATTGCAGCTCGACTTTTTGACAGACAGTCGGCTGTTAGAGTACAGGTCAGCCTCAGTATATAGGGGTGCACTGGAACCATGAAGTCTGTTTCCGATCGCACGTAGTGCTGAATTTGCAAAGACTTGTGAAGAATCCCCCCCCCCCCCACCCACACACACACACCAAAAAAAAAAAAAAAAAAAAAAAAAAAAAATCCAAACCCGCAAACAAACAAAACAACAATAAAAACAGTTTGCTATGCATACGGTCCTCGGGCCGACGTCAGACTTAGCTGGCCCGCGCACGGCTGTGCGCGGGCCAGCTAAGGCTGACGTCGGCCCGAGGACCTTTAGCTCATCAGGCATCTGTGGGAGCCAAAGACCTGCGCGCGTTATATCAGATGCCGTGGTGTACTGAAGCGCGACAGTAATACTGGGGATGTGACCATCATCCGGCTGACCAATTCCAACTCCGCTCCCACCCCCACACATCTCCGGTACTATCCACTGACCATTTCGACAACCTAACCTTCCCCTCTCCCCTCCTCCCGCTCCTCCCCGCCACGTGTCCAATCTGACCATGTGACATGGGGTCCGCGGTGACGCCACACATAACTAGTGGTTTGAAATCTGGGGACGCACGCCGACCTACTGACTTGTCAGCGACTCGTCATAGGTTGTAGAAACACGCACGACGTAGCGACTACACGTGCATGCCAGACATGGGCAAAAGACGTGATTAAAGTGTAGCTGCTGCGAATTCATCTGGGGTGGTATTCACATTGCTGCGTATAGATCTAAACGCGTATAAATCGTAACCTCGATCTGTAGGGGTAAGAGACAGACATCCTCACGAGCTCATGGAACCCGCTTTGACCTACTCTCCAGAAAGGACAAGAGACGGGGAATCATAAAAAAAAAGATCCAAACGGAGAAAGAAACACGCTTACAAAAGGCAGTTACAACACAATTTATTAATATTTCGAAATAGAGTTAGTTAGTTATTTGGGTTTAACGCCGAGCAGGCAACTAAGGCCATCTCACGGCGGATTTCGAAATAGACAAACTGACAAACAAGTATAGAATTCAGTCGCTACTCATCTTGTCTTCGCTGACAAGACTGATAAGCCACTTTCCTTCTTCGCTGACAAGATAAATAGCGACTGAATACTATACTTGTTTGTTTGTATAATTTGAAAAAAATATTAATATCGAAATATTAATAAAATGTGTTGTAATTTTTTTGTAAGCGTGTTTCTTTGTCCGTTGGGTTTTTCTCTGCGTTTTACTCTCTTGGCAATCACCTTTTTGGTCTGGACTTTGGGGAGTCACAAAGCATTGCTTGCAGTAGTGAGGGCCGGTAACCGTGGAGATAACGTAGAACTATAGGTCTGAAAGGAAAAATATTTCTGATTTCGCAAGACTGCCGAAGTAGATTATAGACAAAGGGCGAGTTTGTAGCTTGCGGCTCGCCTGAAGGGGCATTTTGCGATTTTGGACCTTACGGTTCTGAATAGTTTCCACCTCCCCACCCCCCACCCACCCCCAAAAAGGACAGCATATCTATTAAATTATACAATAAATTTTATTTTGACGGGATATTTATTCACCACATAAAGACGTCCATCGCTCCCCCCCCCCTTCCCCTGACCGCCCCCCCCCCCAAGTACCCCCCCCCCCCAACCCGCCCCCCCCCCCCCGCCCGACCTGCCTTCCCCCCACACTTCCCCCTTTCTTCCGCATCACAACGGATGGCTATTTGATTATCTCACCCCTCCCCCCCCCCCCCACCACCACCACCACATACAGCACCTTTCCTCATAATCCTACACGTGCACCGCGCGCGCTTACCAATGTATGAATAATTCATGAGGCTCCATCGCGCACTGGCCTCGAGTTCCGGTGAAAAGACCAATTCACACCCTGTCACACTCCACTACGCGGAATCAACTAGTGCCTCAACTAAAATTTCTTCTCTCTGCAACAGTCATCGATTCTCATGAGCCCCCGCAGTCTCAAGGGCTCGTGAGAATCGATGACTCTTGCTGATCATGATTTGATGCCGTCTGTGTTTCTCGTATTGTTGAAGTCGATTGGGATTTTAAGCCTCGCGCGTCAGTCAGTGTGGGGCGACGTTTGCACAAAACATGCATTATCCCGAAGCTAAACACAAAGACACAAGGGCATGGCCTGTAAGAGAGACACAATGTTGGGGAACAGGGTGAAGGGGAATAAATAAAAGCAGTTGAAACATTTTCGATGGACAGTAGCACTAACTCGTTTGTCAAGTGGACGATACACATTTAAAAATATAAATAATGAGTCATTCATCTCATTGTAAACTAAATCTCAAGTTGTGACCGACAAACGAGTCGACAGGTTGGTGTTAACTAGTGAGGTTTGGTTTGCAACGAACGACTCACAACAACGAACGAAAGCGAAGTCAAGGCGGATAACCAATGTGTACCAGAAGCATAGACAACACTCCGAACACTGATCTCTAATAGACAATAGAAGCTAATTATCGCCGCCATGACTTCGCTCAGTGTCGCCGGTGCGTTGTTGGGAGTCGTTCGTTTGAAAAAGATCCTCACTACTGACATACAGACAGACGATAGAAAAAGCAGACCGACAGACCTGCAGGCAAACTGAAGGACGTAAAAAAAGATACACATACGTACAGAAAGACACACTGACGGCGGTCACAGATTTACGCGAGACACACGGACAGAAACACGTGGAGAGGGACAGACGAACCCCCCCTCCCCTCCGCAGTGAAATCCATTCAGGTAGGCAGTAATAAAGAAGAAGAAGAAGAAGAAAATCGATAGACCAACACATCACCCAAAGATGGCGTTATATGGCAGCGAAACTCTGAGCAAATGTGCGAAGGACAATGCAAGACACTGTTACATGTGGCAAAACTGAAAGAAATAAAACCCCAAAAAACAAAAAAGGACCGAGCTCGTGATGTTCTACTCATTCAACCCCACGCACGTATTTCCCAGATTTTGGAGGCGTCATCTAACGACTAGGAGATGGATCGACCATGATAATTCAAGAGTAGTGCCAGATTAGCTTGGCGCCGACACCAGTGAAATCCATTCAGGTAGGTAGTAAAAAAGAAGAAGAAGAAGAAAATAAATCGATAGGCCAACACATCACCCAAAGAAGACACTGTTATGTGTGGTAAAACTGAAAGAAAAAAAAAAACCGACCGAGCTCGTGATGTTTAACTCATTCAGCCCGGCGCACGTATTTCCCAAATTTTGGAGGCGTCATCTAACGACTATGCACCTGTTGCAGGAAATGGGTCGACCATGATAATTCAAGGGTAGTGCCAGATTAGCTAATCTGGCACTACCCTTGAATTATCATGGTCGATCCATCTCCTGCTGTAGTGGGTCAGGGCTGAATGGGTTAAATGGACGAACGCATTACCGCTGTGCATCCAGAACATTAAACAGGGGAGGTCGGTTTTTATATAAAACCTCTGCTTTTGTCACTTTTTCCCAGCACGACCCATTGTAGATGGATAGTCAGTGACCGACAGGGAAATGCCCGATTAACTTGGCGCCTGGAAAAATGCCAATTATTCAGGCAGTACCTTGAACCACCATGGTTGACCCATCTACAACACAGACTTTTAGGCGTAAACTGTGCTTAGCAGAAGGATTCAGCTGGTGACAGAAGTGAAAGGGATAGCACATGCGTCACTGGTAGCTAGTTTTGCAGATTTTACCGGTTTTTACGGGTGTTTGCAGTCCGGCAAAAGACAGAAGAAAGACCTCAGAGCATAAGATATGCGTTTACGCCGGTACAACTTGGGAATACATTTGGAAATACATTTGGAAATACAAAGAGGAACGTGTTGTGCTTTGTGTATGTGTTACTACCACAGAAACCTTTTTTTCCCAATGCTCTACCTTTCTATGGACATCAGAACTGCTCCCAACTGGTATACATTTATGTATATTACTTCAAAACTTCAATTGACAAGGTGAGAAGTTAGGGCACACATGCATACGTAATGAAAAAAAAAACCCGTCAGCTGGTCTAGATTTTTGCAAAAAGGCTGTTTCCTATTCAAACACCCACTGCTCCCCTCCCCCCTCCCCCGAAAAAAAGAAAAGAAGAAGAAGTGTGTGTTTTGTTGTACAGTCTTCTGCCACGACGAGGATGATTTAAAGACAATGAAAATCATAAAAGAGTCCATCAGTTCTCTATGTGCTGACACGATGTCGTTCGAGAAGTAAGCAATAGCACACCAAATCACGCGAGTCTAGTTAAAAATAAAAAGATCTCATTGACAGTACATTTGATCAAATACTGACGAGCAAATGAAATGCGACATTTTTGGAATCAACGGCGATGATTCCAAAAGGTCGCTTTTTTGTGTGTTGCTCGTCAGTATATACAATGGTAAAGAAAAAATGCGACCTTATCGAGACAGTAAAACGTTAACCCGTTCAGTGGCAGTTAACACAGACTGCCTACCTGCACTTTTCGTTCATCCAAGACCAACTTATAAAACACTATTTGTCCCGAAAATGTAGACTCAAAGTGGTGTCAGCAAGAGGCATAGATCCTCATGAGCCCCCGCAAATGCGGGGGCTCATGAGGATCTATACCTCGTGCAGTTGGGTGGTGTTTCAAATTTTCTCTGCACTGAACTGATTAAATTTATTTATAATATCTCTTTTATAACTGCTATTCGCATGGCTGACAGTAATGCTTCGCAAAAGAACGAACTTAACTTTTATTTATTATGAATTTTGATTCAATAATGAATGTTGTTCCCCGTTCCACAAAAGAACAGTAACAACACCTCTACTAACCTGCTTGTCAAATGTCCTCCTCTTCTCCAGCCGAGTTAACCTGGCACTACCCGTTCAGAATCATGGTCGATATCAAGGGACCTGCTCCAGACAAACAAGGGTTAATAGTTCGCAATATCGCAGTTATAGATGGTTTCAGTATGTCTCACAGTTAAACTGAACAAAAGGGCGAAGTTAACCCTTTGGCTGTCGGCAGCGCGTTTTGTCGCCACGATTCCTGCAGTAATCATCGCGACACAACGCGCTACCGACAGCCAAAGAGTTAATTTATTTGAAGTTTGAAGTTCCTTAAAATGATCAATGTTCCAATGCTATTTTTTTTTTTTTTTTTTTTTTTTTTTTTTTTTTTTTTACTTTTCCTTTGTACGAATTAAACTTCCACCTACAGACTGACCATGGGCGATAGAAAGCCTCTGTTGTGTGTGGCGTCTCACTGCGGGATTGAAACAAGAAGAGCAGAAAAGTCATAGTTAAGACGAGACAACTTTGAGAACCCGAGCGCCTTTTGGGCATTGAAAGGTTATGAAAAAAAGAGACACAAAACATGTTGCTGGTCTGTGACTTTGCACCTTACGCCTCGAAGCCGCAAAGTCCAAATTCACAGACCAGCGCACTAAAGGTATCGTTGACCCCACCTGACCCTTCACTCCGTCTCTTTGGTCACGCCGTTTCCTTTGATTCCATTGTATTTTCGACGAGCCCCGCAGTGACAATAGAGCCGGGTGGACGTAGAACAGATACCTGTAGGCCCTTTCAGTGTCGAGGCCAAATGGTTGACATCTCACAGTCGCTACTTCGCCTTACTTACTGCCGAGAAAAAAGTGAACACGACCCAACTGTAAGAGACATAGATCATCATGAGCCTCAGCAGTTGCTGGGGGCTCATGTGGAGCGATGCCTCTCGCTAACACCACCCGGATAGAGCGTTGAATTTACAACCTGCGTCTCTGGATGTGAAGAGGTTAACTCATTCAGCCCGACGCACGTATTTCCCAAATTTTAGAGTCGTCATCTAACGACTATGCACCTTTTGCAGGAGATGGATCGACCATGATAATTCAAGGGTAGTGTCAGATTAGCTTGGCGCCGACAGGCGCCAAGCTAATCTGGCACTACCCTTGAATTATCATGGTCGACCCATCTCCTGCTGTAGTGCGTCAGGGCTGAATGGGTTAAGCTGATCGCCACGCATGCAAGTCGCAGAAGATGGATCAAGTGACTTTGTAGTTATTAGTGTTTTACAACTTGAACGTGGGAGCGCAAGGACGGCGGGTCGACTAAAACTGATTATGGGTAGTGCCTGACGAGCTCGCCGCTTCTCCAAGCAACAAACCAATCAAGCACTTGCCGTGAACTGCCAAGCCTGTCGACCCATCTGCCGCCGCAGTTGTCAAACTTACTGGAACACAAAGATAAGTGCTCTCACATTAACTTGACACCAGAAACCAACAATAAGAGACACTGAACACATGCATATACATTTTGCTCCAGATAAAAAGAAATACCAAAAAAACAAACAAACACACGAAACTGTCCTTTGTCCTGCCAACAAGAGACACAGATTCCCATGAGCCCTGCGACCGTAGGTCGCAGGGGCTTATGAGAATCTATGCCGCCTCCTTGCTGAATGTGTTACATGCTGCTGGCTTAGTGAGGACTTGTATGTCAGGCACCAGATTTAGGGGGACAGTAGTACCTTGATGCACCGCGCTGATTTACCATGATTTTGATGAACGTTACAGCCCAGTGACAAATGACGCACCGAGGATCCGCTTTCACGCTTGTCTCCCCTAAATCACGCAAAATCTCGTGCACTCTTTCACTGGAACGTGAGAACAGGAGTGCAGACAGAGATGTGCATAGATTGATTGATTGATAGAGTGATATTTTTTCAGAATAAAGATTTACGCTGATGGCATTTCTTGGGATCTGTATATAATAAGGTACTCGTGGAAACACAGTAGAACAAAAACTGAATAACAATGAGGCGAACGTCTTTGAACTTGAAAGAACTCTTCAAAGGACATGTAGTAAAACTGTTGCCGCTAGGGTTTCATGTGAAAGAAAACCAGAAGATAGTGGTAGAAAACCCTTTAAAATAGAAACAAGGAACGACGTTTCGGATCAAAGATCCTTCTTCAGGTGACATGGAAACAAAACATAGAACAGAAAAGAACGTAACAGAAAGAAAAGACGTCATCCTGTATTGAGAAAAATTAGAATGACGTAAACACACACACACACACACACACACACACACACACACACACACACACACACACACACACACACACAAGCACACACACACACAAGCACACACACACATAATGAGGCAGAGAGAGAGAGAGAGAGAGATGATGATGATGAATCTTTATTTATTGAGGATAAAGCTATTAGGCAACTCAATGCCTGTCTTACAAGCTGTCCTGGAAACAAACAACATAACAGGAAAATAAACATAGCATGCAAATAATAACAATAATAATAATAATAATAAGAAGAAAAACTACGGAAAAAAAAAACCAAACACAATAGGTGAATCAATGAAAGGGAAAAAAAAAAAAAAAGAGAGAGAGAGAGAGAGAGAGAGAGAGAGAGAGAGAGAGAGAGAGAGAGAGAGAGAGAGAGATGATGATGATGATGAAACTTTATTTATCAACGGTAAAACGTTTTGACAGAAACAAATCGTCATTTTACAGACTTGTCGTTGCAAACATCGACAATATATAATAGGTTAAACAAAAAATTAAAAAATAATAAAGACACTATATTTACACACATTATTTCATGTAACAATCTTTTTTAAAAAATGGAAACAAAATAATAATAATTTAAAAAAAAATTATATACACAATATAATAGTATATAATAGTAACACTCAACATTTATCTTATACCTCACACACACACACACACACACACACACACACACACACACACACACACACACACACACACACACACACACACACACACACATACACTATACATAAATGCATGTGGTACCATGAAAGTATTAACCATCAGGGCTGTTTAAATAAATAAAGGGAGAGAGAGAGAGAGAGAGAGAGAGAGAGAGAGAGAGAGAGAGAGAGAGAGAGAGAGAGAGAGAGAGAGAGAGAGAGAGAGAGAGAGAGAGAGAGAGAGAGAGAAACTGAGAGAGAAAGAGAGAGAGAGAGAGAGAGAGAGAGAGAGAGAGAGAGAGAGAGAGAGAGAGAGAGAGAGAGAGAGAGAGAGAGAGAGAGAGAGAGTGAGAGAGAGAGAGAGTAACATGCAAATCACAACAAAAGATGTATGTGGGCATTGCAGGGGCGTAGAATCCGGGATGGGATGGAAATCAGTGCAGAGAAGACCAAACTGATGACAAATAACACCAGTGGCATTGGCACTGACGTCATGATTGGAAGCCAAAAACTGGAAACAGTTAATACATTCAAATACTTAGGAGCCATTGTGACAGATGAGGGATCAAAACCAGGAATACTGTCCAGGATTGCGCAGACAACAACAGCACTGACAAGACTGAAGACCATAATTATGGAAGGACAGAAATCACATGCTCCAGATCAGCGTCCTTAGTCATCAGGTCTGATGCCTACGATGACCACACAGCACTGAAGGAGGTCAGCCAGAATGAGACGTTTTCGAAGGCTGCTTGGCATTTCATACAGAGATCACATCACGAACGAGGAAGTGGGAAGCAGAATCAGGCAAGCCATCGGGCCCTATGAAGACCATTTAGCCATTGTGAAAAAACGCAAACTGAAGTGGTATGGGCATGTCACGGGTTCAACAGGGCTTGCCAAAACAATCCTGCAGGGCACTGTGCAAGGAGGAAGAAGGAGAGGAAGACAGAGGAAAAGATGGGAGGACAATATCTCAGAGTGGACAGGACTGAGACTGGGCGATACGCTAAGAATGGCAGAGAACAAAGTGGAATGGAGGGAGCTGGTTGCCAAGTCATCAGTGGTGCCCCAACGGTCGGCAAGACTACGGGATATAGATAGATGGATAGATAGATAGATAGATAGATAGATAGATAGATAGATAGATAGATAGATAGATAGATAGATAGATAGATAGATAGATAGAGAGATAGATAGAGAGAGAGATAGATAGATAGATAGATAGATAGATAGATAGATAGATAGAGATAGATAGATAGATAGATAGATAGATAGATAGATAGATAGATAGAATCCGGGTGGTATGTGGGGGTGGGGGGAGGGGTATGGGGGGTGAGTGTGGAGGGCCGTGGCTCCTCCAATAAAAAAAAGTAGGGAGGGGGGAGGGGCAGAGTATCCCTGGCCCCTTTCCTCCAATATTTCGGGAGAATTATTTTTTAAAAAAAAGAAGATATATTTGGTATTTGTTTCTTTGAGAGTAAGATATAATTGCAAGGACAAAATATCATCAGATTTTGATTGTTATGTTTGAATATTTGATATTTACGAGGTTGGACAGACGCTTAACGCTCCCCCCTCCGCCCCTCCCTCCTCCCCCACTCTTCCGATTGTTTGACTTTTTGAAGGCTTGAATGTAACATGTCAAGCATGCTGCGCCTCTCCAATGAAAAAATCTTTCTACGCCACTGCATTGTAATCAACATTCATAAACCTCATTATGTCTCTGAGGACTGTGTGCTAGCTGTAGGAGTTGGATCGGACACAACAGTTCAACGGTAGAGCAAGATTTACTTGGCTCACATGGATCAGCCCCGATAATTCACGGATAGTGCCAAATTAGCTTGGCGCGTTATAGTCCAAGGACGGTGCAACGAGTAGCTAGTAGGCGCCATCACATCTCACGCGTGAAAAAATTAACTCTTTGGCTGTCGGTAGCGGCTGTCGGTCCGTCAGGAATCATCGCGACATCAAAAAGCACTACCGACAGCCAAAGGGTTAACTTGACACACTATCACCCGACAACTGTGTGTGATGATGGAAAACAAGGAGGATAATAAGTAATGTTGAACAAAGGTGGCGTGACCATCCCTCATCGCTAATTGAAGCGTGACCACAATGATGACAGCACGTATGGTAGTCGGGTGCATAGGGACCTAACGATAGTGCTTTAACTAATACAAATCCTCTGCGCCACCGCGTGCGCGCCACCGCCTACTAAGCTCAAGTCAGAATACAAGGGAGGAAACGAAAGGCACACAAAGCGACGAAGCACCGTGATTCCAGAGCAGTTTTCAACCCTCGGCCTCAAAGCAACCATTCGCCTAAAACCTCGAACTGTACAAACTAACTCGGTAGATATTTTGACCACAAATCTATACGAACCTTGTTCGCCGATCAAAACTGATAGTTTAGTATCAAAGCTTTTGCACAGTCAAGCATCATTCATAGCAGACGTCGAGTTGTAGGGTTTTAGATGAGGCTGGAAATACGCCCCATGCTCATTTTTCATTGGTTTATGTAAATTAGCATATCCAATGAAATTAAAACAAGAGTGCGTCTTACTGTCGACATGAACTTGTGACCTCCACGCAGCAGTCGCGTTAGGCACGTATTTCCCCCAGACCGAAAAGATCTACTTTAAGTTATGGAGTCTGGTTTAAACGCGACAGAAAACAATGGATGCACTGCAGTGCATAGAGGCCTCTTTCACGCACTCTATTAAAGGGTTTAACGTTCATCTCTAGATGTTGAAAAAGAGGTCCGGGATACTTCCGGCCACAGCTAGAATTTCGCGGGTGTGCTTCGTTTCCTCCGCGGTTGTATTCTGACTTGATCTATGTACGCGGTGGCCGCGCGCACGCGGTGGCGCAGCGGATTTGCATTACTCGTCAGGCCCCTATGGTCGGGTGGACAGATTTTTGTGGAGAGGTCGAGGTCAGTTAGATTTTGCCAAATACATGCTTATAACAGCAGGTAGGTATATACCACCAAAGCTGATGTGTGGCGGTTTAAATTTGATTTGTGAAATCGACCAATATCTGTTCTTTTTAGTTGTTTGTTGCATTCCAGATAACATCAACAGCACGAGGCACACCTAGAGCAGTCAGCGAGATGCATGCATTTTCATAAAGCTCTACGGCTGAGCTGCAAAGGATCATGAGAATCTATGCCTCATGAAGGCGGCTGTGGCGCTTGGCTAGGTCAAGAGTGAGCCTTTTCATCAATATAAAATCAGTGTCGACTCTCTCGAAATTGGAACGTAATCCGATTCCGGTTTGTTTGCGGACCAACTACGACCGACGACGGCCTGATGTCATTTTTTGCGCAAGGGCATGGCCGCTGAGCTCGTCCGGGGACCAGTTGCATGAGTTTAGCTTAGTCCTGCGCCAGCCACCTTGCTTGGTGGCTGACGCAGAACTAAGCTCACTCATGCAACTGGCCACGGGCCGCGATTCCATACCAGCTTGCGTGTGCCGGATATCACAGGCTGACCAATCCTCTCCGTCTCCTCCACCAAAACACAACACCCTCTTGCGACCAAGAGCGCCATTATGAAAGGGCGACAATGCCGCTCTCATTTGACACTCGAGCAGGTAATCTGCGGCCACGAGCCGCTTGTTTGTGGCATTAACCCCTTTGTCCTGCGTCACCATTGTGACGATGACCCCCTCTTGTTATAGGAGCGTTTTAATTTTTTCATGAAGCCGACGTGATTCCTGTGAGACTTTTAATTCCATTTTTCGATTCTTCAGAGGCCAAACTGTCATTTTTACTTCCGTAATGGCAAATGATGCAAATTTCAGAAACTCAGACAAGGACGCAGGAAACGGATTCATCAAGAAGTCTTAAAGGTAGTGCCTGGATGACTAGCTCTGCGCCTCTGTGAGCTATTCATGCACTACTACTTTTCAGGCATTATGTCCATGTATATGAAGAACTTGACGCTGGGCATCAAAGGGACAAAGCTTAAAATTGCCCGTTGGCTGGTGGTCGTTAGTTGTTGAGGTAAGGAGAGGCGACGCGCAGGAGAATTAAGGGACTTGTTCTGTAACAATCCTATGAAAAGAACACTCGGAGATCGAGAGTAATAACACTCCACCCATCCATCTGCAAGAGGCGAAGATTCTCATGAGCTCCTGCGGCCGCAGGGGCTCATGAGAATCTACGTCTCTCGCTGGTTTGAACGATGGACCATTTGCCTCAATTCCTGGACATAGGATGGAAACGGATATGTTCAGTTTGTGACTAAAAACATTAACACAATCCTACAAAATTAGCGCTCCAGAGGGACAGAAGTCAAGAAACAATATATACAAAAATACAATTCGGGGAGGACACGGGCTTTGAATGTGACACTCTGCCACTGACACCGGGGCTCAGTCTCAGGACGCGGCTCAGGACTTTAATTTTTACGACAGGAACATGGCTATAAATGGGGTCACAAGTCTATTACTATATAGAAATAGACTTATGATGGGAAATGGGGTTGATAATGATGATTTCCGTAAATCAGAATTAGGTCAAACTTGCACGTGTTTCGACGAAAACAAGTGGATTAAAAGCCCGGACAAACATGCGATATCCACTTTAATCCACTTTTCTCGTCGAAACATATACAGTTTTGACCTACTTCTGATTTCCGGAAATCGTCTATTTGTATGATTAGTGTGCAAGAACAAGAACAAAAAGAACAACAACATCTTCGCTACTTATCTCGTTCTTTTGGTGGTCAAATATATAAAATATACATCTGGCACAACAAGACAACTAGTAAATTATTTTGTTTTCTGTATGTCCATTTTAAAAGGGCTAAATCAGAAAATTTAATCAGTTGGTTATAACTGTGTCAGTTATAATTGTCCTTTCTAAGCGTGTTTCTTTCTTTGATGGTTGTTTTTTTTTTTTCACGTACTAAGTGGCTTGATGCTGTCGGGATGTTAAGCAATATAAACCAACAATTGCTAGTACTATATAAGCTTACCTCTGCCACGCTACTTGTACTATCACTGCTACTACTGCTACTGCTGCTACTGCCACTACTACAGCTGCTACTGCTACTACTACTACTGCTACTGCCACTACTACAGCTGCTACTGCTACTACTACTACAGCTACTGCTACTACTACTGCTACTACTGCTACTGCTACTGCCACTACTACAGCTGCTACTACTACTACTACTACCACTATACTACTACTGCTACTACTGCCACTACTACTACTACTACTGCTACTACTGCTAATACTACTGCTACTGCTGCCACTACTACTACTACTACTCCTACTCCTACTACTATTGCTACTGCTACTGCTACTGCTACTACTACTACTGCTATTACTACTGCTACTACTACTGCTACTACTACTACTGCTACTGCTACTATTACCACTGCTACCATTGCCGCTACTACTACTGCTACTACTACTACTGCTACTGCTACTATTACCACTGCTACCATTGCCACTACTACTACTGCTACTACTACTACTACCACTACTACTACTACTGCTACTACTGCTGCTACTGCTGGTGCTACTGCTATTGCTACAACTACTGCTACTACTACTGCTACTACTGCCACTATTACTGCCACTATTACTACTGCTACTACTACTACTGCTGCCACTGACACTACTACTACTGCTACTACTACTACTGCTACCACTGACACTACTACTACTGCTACTACTACTACTGTTACTACTACTGCTGCTGCTACTGCTAGTGCTACTACTACTACTACTAATGCTACTACTACTGCTTCTACTGCTACTACTGTTGCTACTGCTGCCACTACTACTACTACTACTATTACTACTACTACTACTATTACTACACTACTACTACTACTGCTGCAACTACTACTACTACTACTGCTACTACTAATGCTACTGTTGTTGCTGCTACTAGAACAACAACAAGAACAACAACAACAACTACTACTATTTTCACGACTACTACTACTATCTTCACTACTACTACTACTACTACTACTACTACGACTACAAGAACAAAAACTACTACTACTACTACTACTACTACTACTACTACAACTACTTCTGTAAAATTTAAACTAACGAAAGGAAAGCCAATGAGATATATACATGTAGATCAGCATCTGCAATCTGCCTGGGCACTTGAGGATCTATGCCTCATGTGAGTAATTTCAGGTTTCGACCAAATGCGCACAAAGTCAGCGGGCCGACTTTGGCCGCGGTTGGCTCTGATGACCTATGATCACTGGGAATTGGACCATTGCTACCCAAGGCTTAGCTGCGTCAGGTTTCAAGCGTCATGACATCCAGATGGTAGGATTTGTATAATTTGTATTTATTCAGTGGTGGGGAGTCTGGGGATGGGAGTGGGGTGGGGTGGACGTCCTGAGGTCCGGGATGGGAGAACGCGGTCTCTTATCATCATATAGTAATGTCTTCCTTTGACGTAATCAAAGACTAAACTGATTCAGTAACTGATGGATGGATGGACGGACGGACGGACGCATTTATTGATGGATGGACGGACGGACGCATCTATGGACGGACGGACGGACGGACGGACGGACGGACGGATGGATGGATGGATGGAGGGAAGCAGGGAAGGATGGGTGACAGAACCGTCGAGGCAACAGATCGTGTCGCAAAACTTCGACGGGAAAAACAACAACCGCATCAACAGCAACAGCAACAGCAGCAGCAGTGTAAACAACAACCAAACAATCACCGAAATGAAAGCAATGGAAAAGAAATCAAACAAGGCAGAAGCAAAGCAAAGCAAATGCCAATGATATGCCAAGCAAAAGCAAAAGCAAAGCAAATAGAAGCAAAGCAAAAGCAAGAGCAAAGCAAAGACAAGAAAAGCAAAAGCAAAAGCAAAAGCAAAGCAAAGCAAAGCAAAGCAAAAAGCTAAGCAAAATAAAGGAAAGCAAAAAGCAAAGCAAAGCAAAAAGCGAATCAAAGGAAAGCAAAAAGCAAAGCAAAGCAAAAAGCAAAACAAAGCAAAGCAAAAAGCAAAGCAAAACAAAGCAAAGCAAAAAGCAAAACAAAGCAAAACAAAGCAAAACAAAGCAAAACAAAGCAAAAGCAAAAGCAAAGCAAAGCAAAAAAAAAAAAAAAGCTAAACAAAAAGAAAAAAACCAAGCAGGCACCAAAAAGAATTGACTAAAATCAATTTGAGAAAATGTAATAAAAGGGGGGAGGGAATGGTGAAGACGAGAGACGTCAAGAAAAAAATAGAAAGAATAGTTTAAAAAAATACTGGGATAGTCTTACGTTGCCTTCGCACAGCACTGTCCAGTATGTGCTAGGTCATCGGGCCGACGTTTCTTTTCCTTGCCTGTGCTGCGGGCCGGCTGAAGCTGACGTCGGCCCGATGACCTTTGTGTATTCCGACCAAACGAAGTGGACTGACCATAATAGTGAAAAGGGCCATGTCAGCACAATTTAATCCCTTCTCCGCCATTGGACACGAATTGTGTTTCTGAAATCTTTGTAAATCAATGCAATCCAAGGAATATGGATACGAAGAGGTGTCTGCAAGAGGCATATATGCTCATGGGCCCCCGCAATCGCGGGGGCTCATGAGGATCTATGCCTCTTGCAGTTGGATAGTGTTCACTTTTTCTCGGCAGTCAAGAGGTTAAAGGTCAGCACGACGACTCTGATCGTCCACAGTTGGCCCCGGACGCGAGGGTGAGAACATAAAACGCTATACTGCTCGCAGGGGGGTCCGCCACCCCCCTTCGGCCGGCCAGCAGAAAAAATAATGCATCTTCTAATATTAGCGCTAATGCTGGGAAACGGCCGTAGTTAGACAATGGCTGTAGACCCAGTTAGCACTGAAAAGGCTGTCGGGCCGACGTCGGCCGACACCGAGGGTCCGAGAGCCTTTTGCTCGCTGGTATTAGCAGACGTTTTTTCCCCGCTATGTGCGTTGGTAGGCTGAGGCGAAGAATGTCTCGCGTGATGGGAGAGATCGCGCTCTGTGTAGATGCGCGCCGGACAGATCGGCGGCGGAGGAGACGGTGAGGGTGAGGGTGTGGGTGTGGGTGTGGGTGTGGGTGGGTGTAGCCGGAATACTTTGTGTTCGCTTCGAAATAACCGTGCCATTTCTCCTCTTACTAAACGCCGAATGCCGTCGGTGGGAATTAATTTTTCATATGAGCCCGGAAGTCAATGCGCAGGGCATTTTCTTTTAAACTGACATGTGACTTCATACAGTTACTGATTCATAGTAAACGTCTGAAATATAATTACGGCAACGACGAACCTTATCAGATAAACAAATTAATAGTTTGTAATGATGTAAACTTTGACCTGATGGAATTCCCGCTATGTCGGTAGAGTAGACTACTTTGTTTGATTTGAAACAACCTTGTCACTCAG
Organism: Semisulcospira habei; assembly: GCA_036245525.1. Taxonomy (NCBI): domain Eukaryota; kingdom Metazoa; phylum Mollusca; class Gastropoda; family Semisulcospiridae; genus Semisulcospira; species Semisulcospira habei. The sequence continues at coordinate 144,233,466 of BTPG01000005.1, read as the reverse complement.
CTTAATCGGAGAAATGGCACTGTTATTTCGAGCGAACAAAGTAGCTAAAAAAGAAAACTCTAGCATTCTGGCCAATCATTGGAGTCATGTGTTTCAAAGTTTTACAGACCTAGTCCTTGGACAGGTCTGCATAGAGACTAGGTGGGTCTAGCTCGTAGACCAATAATGAAGCGCAAACCATGTTCTAGAGACCCCCCCCCCCCACCCCCCTACAACACTAAACTACTGAGGCTCCGGCCGGATTTGGGTGGGTAGTAGAAGAGAAGGCAGGACCGGTGATGGCACTGTTCGTCTGGATTTGCGCGAATATCCCCTGTGTAATATGTACGAATATCCTATGTATGCTCTTAGGAAATGGAAATGCACTCTCAGGTTATGGAAATTGTCCTATGCATGGTGACCAGAAGCTTTTTCCAGGCGTTACTTGCAAATCAAGTTATGTATACTAGCTCTAGCAAATCAAAGGCAAGCAAAAAGCCATCCATCCATCCATCCATCCATCCATCCATCCATCCATCCATCCATCCATCCATCCATCCATCCATCCATCTACATGCACCCTCTCTCTCTCTCTCTCTCTCCAGCCTGTATTTCATCCATCCATCCATCGATCCATCCATTCTCTCTCTCTCTCTCTCTCTCTCTCTCTCTCTCTCTCTCTCTGGGTTGCCTAATAGCTTTATCCTGAATAAATAAAGATTCATCATCATCATCATCATCTCTCTCTCTCTCTCTCTCTCTCTCTCTCTCTCTCTCTCTCTCTCTCTCTCTCTCTCTCTCTCTCTCTCTTACTTTTCCTCACTCTTCCTCATTCTCCATGTCCGCCCATCCATCGTCGTCCCCCCCGTCCATCTATCCGTTATACCCGCCTTATTTTGTCTTTGTTCCTAAACTTCACAAACACATGCGTACACGCACACACGTACACTTACACATAGCCCTGTCATGAGAGAACTATTTCTTACGTCATTTGCCAGATGACGTAAATAATGCAACATCAAGCTCAAAACTCTGCTAACGTTATGGCTTCCAGAGAGGGATCAAGTGTTGCCCAGTGATTATATTATCTCTATTTTCGCCTGAAAAGTTGCTTTCACGCAGAGCCCCAAGTTTCACGCAGAACGTCAAGGGTGGGTAAGCTGGCATCGTTTATGAGTTTTTACTTTTATTTGATAGCTGTGTTCCGATGAACTTTGTAAATTCTTCTTGTTTTCGTTCTCGTTGACTCTGTCTGAAGGCGAATTTGGACACTTTCTTTTACTGTTGTTTTCCGTGGTGTGTAGTGTGCCTACTGTTGGCGTAGTGATAAACGCAGGGTTGAAGAGTCAAACTAAAAAACAAACAAATTGCCACATGATAGTAAGGTTGTTTCAAGGCAACAAAGAAGCCCAGTGCGAGGAACAGTGGTGAAATATTTGCGTCGTGTAGATATTGACAGTCCTACACATCAGTGGTCTCATGTATGAGTTGTCGTTTGTGGCAACGCTTCGGTGATTCTACTGATGATTTATTTGCAGTGTGATTTGTCATAGAGATAGTTCTACTCGATTTTTGCCACACAGTTAAACATGGCCGAGGAGGAAAATGCCGGAAAATGGAAAGTAAGACAGAGACAGACAGACAGACAGACTATTTGACAATAAAATAAAAGTAAGCATGAAGTAAGAAATGAAATTACGTTTTCACGTTAAACCCGGTGTCTAATACATATGAGTTCTTAAAGTCTTTTCTCTTGTTTGTGACAGGCGTCCCTGGTGGGAAAGTGCAGTCTGTGATGGCTACATTTCATGCAGTCCAAGAATGCACAGGTGAGTGGGGGCTAGGCTTGTTTCTGTAAAGACTGGCATAGCTGTGTCTTGAAACGTTTATAATGTTCACACGCTGAAAGGGAAGAAGCTCCAGCATTACTACAGAAACGTGTGAATCGCTCTCTCTCTGTCTCTCTCTGTCTGTCTCTGTCTCTCTGTCTCTGTCTCTCTCTCTCTCTTTCTCTCTCTCTCTCTCTCTCTCTCTCTCTCTCTCTCTCTCTCTCTCTCTCTGTCTCTGTCTGTCTGTCTGTCTGTCTGTCTGTCTCTCTCTCTCTCTCTGTGTCTCTGTCTGTCTGTCTGTCTGTCTGTCTGTCTGTCTGTCTGTCTGTCTGTCTGTCTCTCTCTCTCTCTCTCTCTCTCTCTCTCTCTCTCTCTCTCTCTCTCTCTCTCTCTCTCTCTCTCTCTCTCTCTCTCTCTCTCTCTCTCTATCCCTCTGTCACATTGAGAAACAGACGTATTGCGAAATGATATTTTGTATACAAGTTCATACCTTGATTTATACAGGTTCATATGAACATAAGTTCATAACTTGATTTATTCAGGTTCATATGTATGGAATTTAACTTCTGTTTGGTCTCTGTTTTGTTCACGATTATGTTTCCACCAATGTTGTTGATGGAGGAAAACAAATTTTGAAATATAAATAGTTTGTCAAATGTTAAAGGTTGTAACAAATACAAAGAACAAACATTTTCTTATTGTTATATCTAACGCTCTTGTCAGTGAAATAACATACATAGAAAAAATGTAGTCGGGACCTCCAAAGAGTGTCATTACATCTGAATTGTGTTCAGTGTGACCATGTTATATGCAAATTTGCTGTACACACGGGTTTTGTACTTTTACAGGTGCTACTGTTTTCACTACTGATGGCAAGTGAATACAAGACACTGCAGTTCGTAACATCTAACTGCACCAGGATAGAGACACGGCAGTTCTGCCTACAACATGACGTCTATGGCTACTTCACCATGTGCTTTATCCACTTTGAACGTGTATATTTGTACTAACTGATACAGTACGACCCATTCCTTATTGCTGTTTTTTTTATTTGGTGAATCTCTCACGAGGGGAAATGAAACGAAACTGTGCCACACCAAGGACATCTGAACGGCTCTTCTTCTATTCAAAGATGGCATTTTATGAAGACAGATCTTATAAAATGGCTCGGCAACAAACAAACAAAACAACAACAAACAAACAAAGGAAAAATGCTGGACCCAGCTGTCTCTGGCTCGGTCCCCCTCATTTAGATGTGCTGCTTTACTGTTCCTACACCACAAGATCCCAAAATGGATCAGCTTTAATAGGTTAGCTAAAATACCTTACAGACTTTAATTTCTTCACCATAATGTTTGAAATTGTGAACTGTAACTGTCTTGTTGCCTTCTTGGACTTTTTCAAAAGTTAATGTAATGGATTGTATGATGCAGGAACATTAAAGCAGCACCTTATAAACAATTCACATCAGTACATTTTACTGAACTACTGAACTAAAAATGGAGAGAGTCAGAGCAAAAAACCATGTGGGTCTAAGCTTTTAATTTTTTTTTAATGAAAGCCATGATATAGCAGTGTGATACAAAGCTTGAATCTCAATGAGTGTAAAAGACATGAAGAGAAAAGAAAGTGTATATTTACTGTTACAAATGGTCATATTTACAGTTTTATGTTTGGTTTGTTTGCATTTGTTAACGTTACATTTTTCTTCAGATTATTCTTTTCATGACAGTATCTGTCAAGCTTTAGGTAGACTAGGCAGACATTTTGCCCAAAGAGTCATTTGTAATTCATTTTATAGTGGGCCTCTTTGTAGCAGAATGCCTAATGTTTGACTCAGACTTGACTCTTGTAATAATTGTATGCATGCAAATATTATTTGAGGAACAAAGAAGGGTGGAAAAAGGGTGGGGTCACAATGAAACCCAAATGCGACCATCCTGCGACGGTCCTTGTGAGACCTCACTGCGACTCTCCGGTGACCGTCACAAATAAGACCTAAACGCGACAATAGTACTGCGACCGTCACAAATGAAACCTAAATGTGACCATGGTGCGACCGTCGCATATCCGCATTCTTTTTAGTCGCCTGAAGGGCTCCTGTTATCAAAAAATCATAGTCGCCGGACCGTCCTGTGCAAAGAAGCGAATATGCGACCAAAAAGTGAGTCCGTCCGAGATAACAGTTCGAGCAATAGAAATGCGACACCTTGGGAATCATCGGAAACACTAAAGTGTTTCCGATGATTCCCAAAGTGTCGCATTTTCTTTTGCTTGTCAGTATATATTGAATGGGCTCTATTACAACAACTGTATTCAGACAAAATCATGTAGATATTACAGATGTAGCAGAAAACACCAATAATGTTTTACATAGCAATAACAATAGTTAAAATAATATCCTAGCCAGACAGGCGAACGGTTACAGTGTATAACACCATTTGTTATGTAAACTTGTGTTTTTGTGTGTCTGTCACCAGTGACTGAAAAGACAGTAAATACAATTCTGATTCTGATTCTGTCCGATAAACTGACTGACGGATGGACGGACTGACGGACTGACTGAATGACTGAAGGACTGACGGACGAACGGAAGAATGGAATGGAGGGTTTTATACGGATGAATGGATTGATAGCTCGCTGGGTGGATGCGTTATTGGCTTGATGGCCGACAATTATGATTTTTTAATAAATATACATGTAAAAAAGAAGATATTTGTAATTATAAATGTAAAATAATAATAATAATAATAATAATAATAATAATAATAATAATAATAATAATTTTTATAAATGATACATGTAAAATAATAATTATTACTGCTACTACTACTACTACTAAGAATAATAATAATGATAACATGATGATGATAATGATGATGACGGCGACGACGATATGGATAATACTGTTTAATTGTGTTATTTTTGTTTAATATTTCATTTCAGTGTCACAAGGACCTAATTAAGAACAGATGACAAAGCCACAAGGGGCTACTTCGCTGCTTTCTCAAGGTAACATAGAGCCACTTTGCTGTACATTACGGTGTCACACGAAGCTCCATTACTGTGTTGGACAGTGCCACATCCACGGAGCTATTCTACTTGTCACATTATGCTACTAGTACTGGCTCAGCTGCATGAATGAGCTTAGTTCTACGCAAGACACTACCGCGGAGCACCTTGCTTAGTGGCTGGCGCAGGACTAAGCTCACTCATGCAACTGATCCCTGGAACTGAGCGGGTCAGCTCCCTAGCTATTATCGGCCATGTACTGGTTTGTTTTATGTTGTGATATAATAAAATAAAGACAAGGCACCACGAAATCCCGTCTTGGCTCCAATCTTCTAATCATTCTGCACACATCTCTACAGATTTGCCACACGACTACAGATGGATACGTTTTCCTGGGTTACCGTCTCACATGGCTGCTTCATTGTACAACGTCACAGAGAATGTCTTTTCTGTGCGTTTGCTGTAATAATCACAATGATTGATATATATATATATATATATATATATATATATATATATATATATATATATATATATATATATATATATATATATATATATATATATATATATATATATATATATATATATATATATATATATATATATATATATATATATATATATATATATATATAATGGGGTTTACGGCACCGAGCAGGCTCCAAAGCTATCTCACGGGAAGAAATTGAACTAATATACTGTGTTTGGCGTTCACAATTTAGTGTGAGAAAGCTAAAACCCTGTTGAAAGCAGGATTTGCCAATGGTCCCGTTCTGCTCGGTCCTGATGTGCGCTGAAAATGTGAACGTACAATATATGGCATAAGCATTGTTGAATAAAGGTTTAAACGTCACCGCTTGTGTATTACAAATTTCGAGTACGAGGCGTTATTCTCATGGAATACTGTACTATCACTTGTTTGTTCTGTTCTGCTCTGTTGCATTAAATTTTTGTATTGTGTTTTGGTGTGTTGCGTTGCGTTGCGTTTGCGTTGCGTTGTATTGTATTGTATTGTATTGTATTAGGCGCACATGTCCATCTATTTCAAGATGCTCAATGCACTGCAGGTTTAGAAGCTGCAGCTTTAAAAATCTGCTGCCAGTAAGCACTACTTTATGCAAACGTCCACCTTGCTATTAACTACTGTGCATGCGATATATTCGTGTTTTGCTTCCCTCCGACCTGTTTTGTTTGTTTTGTTTTGATTTTGTTTTATTTTGTTTTTGATTTGTTTTGTTTTGTTTGAAAGCAGATTTTAAACCTAGCTTTTGTAAATTAGTTATTAGTTCTCTGTTGCGACACAAAATAATATTATTGTGAAGCAAGTGATGATGATGATGATGATTATGTTGATGATGATGATAATAATAATAATAGATGATATTGACGACGACGACGACGATGATGATCAAGATAGTGATTCAACAAAATCCTCCACTGACGCTAGTGACATACATACGCACATCCCAAACAACCCACACTGACAAGAAACAACCAACAAAGAAAGAAACTAGAAAACTGTTATGTGCTGATTTCATCAAAGCGTGTTTCTTTCTTTCTTACTGCTTACTGCTTTGCATTTTACGCGCTTTGCAGTCATCTTTTTGGTCTGAGTCCTCATTGCCTAATGGGGAAAGTTTGAATTTGCTTTGCATCCATTTGTACCCGGAAACCAACATGTGATATATATCAACTGTGCTTTAACCCTTTGGATGTCGGTAGCGAGTTTGGTCGACTGAGGTGATTCCTGCAGGAATCACCTCGACCAAAATCGCTGCCGACACCCGACGGGAAAAAAATAAAAGAAGAAAGTTTGTTCCAATACATGTTTATGGCGCAGGTTGACATTTTAAAAAAGTGTTAAGTACTCGTTACTATAGAATAAAATCAATAAGATAAATCAATGTTAAGTTTATATCAGCTGGACTGGAGGACTGTACACATGGTATATTTAGCGATGAAGCCAAGTAAAAAGTGGTTTATTGTCGGAGGCATCTGGGCCCATAGACAAGGGTGGTGGGGGTAGGGGCTTTTGACATATATATATACACAAACGATCGATTCAAACCCGAATACAGAAAACACATGACACGGATAACCGACAGTCATTCGTCTGGTTATAGCTCACCATCAGTGGCACGGGTCACTGGGAATAATAATGAAGCAAATATGTATAATATTGTAATAAACACAGTCCTAATCGGTGTCAGGCATTTTTGTATAGCTCGGCCTTGCGACACCACCACCACAATCTCCAACAACAACAACAGCAACAACAACGACGACGACGACGACAACATGATGAAAAAAACAATAACTTCGACGACGACGATAGCACCGACGACGACGACAATAACAACAACAACAACACAAAACAACAACTAAAACGACGACGATAACAACGACGACGACGTGCATCATTCCTAGCGTATACGTTTCTGATGAGTATACCCATTAACAAAAAGTCTACTGGCTAAAGACGGCCGCAGATGGCCCGCGCACAGACGTGCGCTGGCCAACTGAGACCGTCTTCGGCCCGTGGACTTTTGCTCACCGGGATATTTGGCACATGGGTACACTGATGGAAGCGACTATGTTTGGATTACCATGTACAATCTATAACTGTTAAACATACCGGGGGGGGGGGGGGATAATGCTGTTAACCCATATCATGCTGAGGCTAAAAGCTTCAAATTTGTACACTGCTATATGCAAGCTACATTATAGTACTTACAGGTAGGGATATAGACCAATGGCTTTAGTTCAAGGGTGGTGCCAGAATAGCTTGGCGCCTATAGGCGCCAAGCTATTCTGGCACTACCCTTGAACTATTTTAGTCAAACTTATTTCACACACTGGAGTATTCCGAATGATAAGGGTTAATGCCGGTAAAACTGGCTGCGCTGTGCTGCGGCGTAGCGCCTTCTCCGGGAAGGCAGCCCAACCATCCCCTTTCGGGACAGCGGGAAAAGAATTGCATCCCTGGGCACTATTCCGATATATATTTTCTTCCCGGGTCGTGGTTGAAAGTACGCTTTTCACGATGTATATTACGGTGCGTAATGGTTAACAGTATCGGGTTCTTATTAAGTATCAAACTGAAGTTTGATCGTGGAACAGAACAGATCGATACGATCTATTCTGTTCCGCTATCCGACTTCAGTTTGATACAGAAGATATGGATACTGTATACCGGTAGGCACTGCGAACAATGTGTCTCTTGGCCGTCCCGCATTTTACAAACAAGAAAGGACAAAAAAAAAAAAAAAAAAGGATGAGCGACTCTAGGACCCGAAGAAGGGTCAAATCGAAGAATCGCCGGTCAGCTACTTTCTCGCACTTTGATATCAACAGTGGTAATCTGCGTATCTAGGGGGGAGGGGGATGGGGGGATGGGGGGTGGGGGGAGGGGTGATGGGGGGGGGGGATCCGGTAAATGGTCCCGGTTGTCCCATATAGCAAATGTTAAAGGGAAATAGGGGAAAACGGTATACATACTGACGAGCAAAAGAAATGCAACATTTTCAGAATCATCGGAAACACTAAAGTGTTTTCAAAATGTCGCATTGTTTTTGTTCGACAATATATAAACCAATGTCTACCATACGTAAATGATTTAGACAGCAGACTTGTGAAATAAAAGACTATATTATATGCAAATCCTCATTTAAGTAATTTTGTTTATTCATGCATTTTATTTTTGCATTGCTTTTGTTTCTGCGGTGGAGCTGAGAAACGGACAAAGGCGGTTGTTGTATATGATTATTACATTCTGACATTGTATCTGTTGAAACAACGCACGCTGCGTTCTTGTTGTACGAGGGGTGTTCGATAAAATCTTGAATGTGGGTGCGGGAACATGTTTCGTGCCAATTTACAGGTTCACTCAATCGAGACGTGCTGTGCATGTATTCACGTCGGTATCGTGTGGTATCGTATGGTATCGTATGGTACGGTACGGTATGGTATCCGGAGGCGCTATGCCTCCCCCGAAAATCTTACTTCGCCCTTTCCTGTGATTGTAACAACAGCTCTACTGAGCCTGCGGACTTTTGGGACTGGATGAGGTAGGCCCAAAGTATACTTTTATGTAGACAAAACCAAGAGAAGATATAGCGATATAGACATACCATGTAACACAACTCAAATTCAAATTGAATAATAAAAAAAAACATACCTGTATTTATCCCTTAAAGGGCAACTGCAATTTACAGTTTTGCCCCGAAGTCATGCGGCAATAGATAGACCGACCATGATAATTCAAGGGAAGTGCCAGATTAGCTTGGCGCCTGATGGCGCCAAGCTAATATGGCACTACCCTTGAATTATGGTCGATCCGACTGGTACATAGTCGCTAGGTGACACCTCCATTTCCTTTGCGAAATGCAGTCATGGGATTAAATAATGTTAAGCATAGAGCGGAAGGTAGGGCCAAGATAGAGCGGAAGGTAGGACCAAGCGATACCTGGATTCCAGCGCGACTGTACGACTGTATCGAACCTCTCAAGTTAGAATGTTACGTCATACTAAATACCACAAAGAGGCAATAATGTCATGGTCCTAAAACAAATCAGTCTTGGAACCAAACTGCGAGATTGGTTTGGATTACTCAAACGCTGTGATGGGTCAATGTAATGTGTTTTAGTCACTTTAATGTGATCGTTTTTTTTTCATGTTTGTTTTTACTCCGTTGAAAATAAAATTCAAGTTTGGGGACAATAAAGTGTACGTTGTCGTGTCGTGTTGTGTGGTGTTGTGTGGTATGGTGTGGTGTGGTGTGGTGTGGTATGGTATGGTGTGGTGTGGTGTGGTGTCGTACGGTACGTTACGGTAAGATAGGGCACGGTAGGTCAAGGTAGGGTAGGGTAGAGTAGGTATCGTAGAGTATGGTATGGTATGGTATGGTATGGTATGGTATGGTACGGTACGGTAAGTTATCGTATCGTATTACGGCGGTAAAAAAAAAATCCTTTACCAATTATGAGATATTGACTAATCATGGTATTTTAATTTTCATAATATACTCACGGTTCACAGATATACTTTTACTGAAGATTTCACCGCACTTAGAGAATTGCCAATTAATTATCAAGGACAACATATTGTATGTGTCTGTATCCTTTTCTGATGAACTACTTGTAGACCTCACAAACAGTACATCGCATCTCAGATAATATACAAAATGTCTTTTCTTAACCCATTGGCTGTCGGTAGTACTTTTTGTCGAGGTGATTCCTGTCGGACACCTTGACAAAGAGCTCAACCAACAGCCGACGGGTTAATCTATTTAACCCCAAAGGGTCGCCTTTGTTTATCTTCTAATTTTAGAGGTGTCACTTGATGACTATGTATTAGTCGCAGGAGATGCATCGACCATCATAATTCAAGGATAGTGCCAGATTAGATTGTGCCATTAGGCGCGAAGCTAATCTGGCACTACCCTTGAATTTTATCGGTCGATCCATCTCCTGCTTCGGCTAAATGGGATAATAGAGGATACTAAAGACAGTCGGCAAAGTCAAGATCGTCTCGTGTGCACAGTTTTGGACAGTTTTGGATACTGCCAGTGACGGCCAGCAACGTCGATCCATTCAAAGACCTGTCAACAATTTTGCTCGCCCTGACACGCTCAGTACATAACTGAAGTTATGGATTACCATGATAGTTCAAGGGTTGTGACATAATAACTTAACTGGGGGCGCCATGATATTCTGGCACCGCCCTTGAACAACAGTAGCAACAGAAGCAATAACAACAACAGCAGTAGCAGCCGGAGCAATAACAACAACAACAACAGTAGCAGCATAAACAGCAGCAGCAGCAACTACTACTACAGTAGTAGCAAGAGGAGCAGTAAAAACAACAATAACAACAACAGTAGCAGCAGAAGCAGTAACAACAACAACAGCAGCATCCGCAGGAGCAGTAACAACAAGAACAAAACGACAACAACAACAGTAGCAGCAGAAGCAGTAACAACAACCGCATGAGCAGTAATAACAGCTACAAAACGACAACAACAACAAAACAGCAACAACCATGACAGTAGCAGCAGAAGGAGTAACAAGAACAACAGCGGCAGGGCCAGTAGCAGCAGCAGCAGCAGCAGCAGCAGCAACAACAACAATAACAACAACAACAGCAGCAAATTAACAGGAACAAAACACACAAAAAAGAAAAAAAGAAAAATAATTCTAAATTCGATTTACTTGACTATATTTCTAAGCCATTCAGGTTTAGGTGTTAATTTTTAATCCGAAGGTAAAGCAAAGCAAAAGCACAACAAATCAAACTAAAGCCAGCCTAACCAAATCAGACGATAACAAGGACACAAAGTGAGAAAAAACGGCAGTTACTTCTACGTAATAGTATTATTGCTATTGTTGTTGCTGCTGTCGTTACAAATACTACTACACGGAAGTTATTTGTTTTCTTATACCTGTACATTCTTACGTGCACTATTTAAACTATATAAATTAATAATGATAACAATAACAACAGCAGCAGCAGCAGCAACAGGAACATAAAAAACAACAATATCAATATAATAATAATAATAATAGGCCCCTAATAATAATAATAATAAGTGATGCTAATAAGGATGCTGCTATAATATAATAATAATAATAATAATAATAATAATAATAATAATAATAATAATAATAATAATAATAATAATAATAATAATAATAATAATAATAATAATATAAACATATAATAACCCATTATATGATAATATAATGTATACGATTACAATAGTATATATTATTATAATATCATAATAATGTATATATATATATAAAATTATATATAATATTATAATATTATAATAACTCAATAATAATATTTACCCATTGGCTGTCGGTAGCAGTGCAGGAATCATCGCGACAAAAAGAGCTACCGACAGCCAAAGGGATAATGATGTTTCCTGATTATTCTGTAGAAATGTAAGGAGATGGAATGACATTGGCCATTTTATTTAGCGCCTCTGCGGGTGAAGCCACGCAAATGGGACGGGGTGTGCCCTAAACTCGTGAGGTGATTCGCTTTTTTTGGGAGATGTTTTTAACTCTCAATTTAACTCGCAATGTTTACTGAACTCTCGTGATCCGTAAAAGAAGCAGTCGCCGTGAAACGTGAAGATTAAATGACGGTAAATGCAAACATGGACCCTTTGGCTGTCGATGGCATTTTATTGTTGATATGATTCCTGCAGGAGTCACATCAGCAAAAAACGTTGCCGACAGCCAAAGGGTTACAATCGTGCTGCATTTATTTATTACTCTATATATTTTACTGTGCTTTTATTTGTCAGTCGCGTAGGAACCTGATGGGGTCAGTTATGACTCCTCCGGATAAAGGTATGGCCAGCACATCTCTTTTATTTGGACTTAGGCAATACCTGCGGAAATTATACTTGCTCAAGATCCAACTGTCAAGAGGCTCTTTTGTAGATCTTTTGTCAGGAAATACACACGCCTTTTTCCTATGGTCGCGCCATGCCTCTCCACAAATCTTACTTCGCCCTTTCCTGTGATTGTGACAAAAGCTCTACTGAGCCTTCAGACTTTTGGAACTGGTTGAGGCATGCCCAAAGCGTACTTTTACGTAGACAGGACCAAGGGAAGATATAGCGATATAGCTGTACCATGTAACACAATTCAACATAAAAACAATAATAATAATAATAATAATAATAATAATAATAATAATAATAATAATAATAATAATAATAATAATAATAATAATAATAATAATAATACATTTTTAGCATGATACGTGACACATTTCGCTAACTTGTAGGCCTCGGAAAGTCCGACCTAGTTTAAGCTGGAAGATTCTAGAAAAGGAGCGATTGTTCTAGTGGCCTCAAACATGTTGTTTACATTTCATGGTGTTTACGTAATGCACCTTGATTTTAGTGGAAGATAGTAGGAAAATCTAGAGTTTTTTTAAAAAATGACTATTAATGATTTTGTTTACGATTTCTTTACTGGTTGGTTGAGTTGTGTAATTTGCGGGATTGTTCTGGAAATTTGTGATAGTATAAAAGAGAGTGACAGAAAGTATGTGCATGCATTGTAAGAGACAGTGTATCAAAATGAGGATGCATTTGTGAGAGATAGTGCATCAAAGTGTGAATGCATTGTGCTGAGAGTACCAAGGGAAGATATAGCGATATACCCATACCATGTAACACAATTCAACATAAAAACTACGATAATAATAATAATAATAATAATAATAATAATAATAATAATAATAATAATAATAATAATAATAATAATAATAATAATAATAATAATAATATATGATTATGATGATGATGATAATGATGATGATGATGATGATGGTGATGATAATAATGATGATGATGATGATGATGATAATAATAATAATAATAAATTATGCTAATAATGATAATGGTGCTAATAATGATAATGATGCTAATAATAATGATAATGATGCTAATAATAATAATAATAATAAATTATAAAAATGTATATTATTACTATATTATATAATAATATAATATATATTATTACTATATTATATAATAATATAATGTATTTATTATAATATTATATATAATGTTACAATAATGTATATATAATAATAATAATTATATATAATATTATGCTATGTTTGTGGTTGTGTTACTTTTTGTAGGGCATGTGTGTGTTGATCATAGGAAAAGATCCGATGTTCAGTTGAGTTATTTTAGATTAGAATCACTTACCTTTTTAGTATGATTCGTTTCCATTTGCATGGAGAATTGTGTTCGCTTTTTTGTGTGTGACTAGAATGTTCCACATTTCGCTAACTCAGTTGAAGCAAAGTCCGACCTAGTTTAAGCTGGAAGGTTCTGGAAAAGGCGCGATTGTTCTAGTGACCTCAAACATGACGTCACAGTGTTGTAGTACGCATGTTGGTTACATTTCATGACGTTTACATAAAGCATCTAGATTTTAGTCACGGTAGAAGATTGTAGAAGAATCTAGTGTTCTTTTTAATGAATATTAACGATTTTGTTTACGTTTTCTTTTCTGACTGGTTGAGCTGTGTAAATTGAGGGATTGTTCTGGAAATTTGTGATAGTATAAAAGTGAGAGTTAGAAAGTATTTGCATGCATTATAAGAGACAGTGTATCAAAATGAGGATGCATATGTGAGAGATAGCGCATCAAAGTATGGATGCATTGTGCCGAGAGTGCATCGTGAGAATAAAGTACTGTTGGAACTGTTACTCCAGTGTGGTCTGCAACCTTGTGCAAAGTGTGACGAGTTGCAACTGAGTGAGGTTTTTCTACAAGAACCCTACGTGAGTGTGTCTGGTGTGATTGCATGATACTACGATCCGGCACTTACCACGCCTTAACATTATTATAATAACTCAATAATAATATTACCCATTGGCTGTCGGTAGCTGTGCGGGAATCGTCGCGATAAAACAGCTACTGACAGCCAAAGGGATAATGAAATCATCCAGGGGAGAAAAAAAAAGACGGGCTTGTTCCGGCCATAGCATGTCTGTTGAAAGGTCCTTGTAAATCAAAGTGGTACGGTTGCAGTGCGCCTGAATTGATCAGTGTTCAGGTCGTACTCCATAGGCAATAGATTTCCTTGTCCCCCATAACCCGTCCGTCAGGGCCGTCCATTATCACTTCGGTGCCGTGGACGTTAAACCCCGAACTGGCCAAAGTGATAACGACGTTTCCTGATTATTCTGTAGAAATGTAAGGAGTTGGAATGAACTTGGCCATTTTATTTAGCGCCTCTGCGGGTGAAGCCACGCAGGTGGGAGGGGACGGGGTGTGCCCTAAACTCGTGAGGTGATTCGCTTTTTTGGGGAGATGTTTTTAACTCTCAATTTAACTCGCAATGTTTACTGAACTCTCGTGATCCGTGAAAGAAGCAGTCGCCGAGAAACGTGAAGATCAAATGTGATCGTCATGCGTGAAACCGTCTTTCTCATTTCATGGAACATGAAAAACTTGCCAGATTACATTTTACCCTCGGCCCTTTCCACAGTAGCAAAACGTCTTTGGGTCCATGGAGGCATCCGTGGGCCCGCGCACAGCCGTGCGCGGGCCCACTACGGCCGTCGTGGGCCCTAGGACCTTTTGCTTACTGGGTCCGGCCAGTGGCAAGATGTTGCCGAGAGCAATAATACGTTCTCTCTCCATCGTCCGCCACCCCTCTGCCTCGCCTATACTCCGTTGCCTGATTTGTCGGCCAAGTCTTAGGGTTCCCGTCGCGGGCGGTAAAGCGGTGCTGACTCCTAACCCTTAACCCCTTCAGTAGATGCAGATTGTGTTTCAGCGATCTTAGTTAAATCACCGCCAAAGAGCCCCGTCCGTCCGAAGAACATAGATCCAAACTGATGTTCACAGGAGACATTGACCTTATGAACCCCCGCGATTACGACGGTTCACGAGGATCTATGTTTCTTGTTGTTTCTTGTTGTTGACTTTTCTCTCGGCTAATAATCATGACACGTGATGGCTACTAATTTAAATTCGTGATTCGTGATTCGGTCAGTGAAGCTCACCAAACATTGCTTTTTATTTTCACGAGTCGATCCATCTCTCGCAAATGTTGCTTGACGTGAAAAATACAACAAGAAGCGCTGCCGACAGCCAAAGGGTTTGGATTTCTTTCATGGCTTTGGCTGTTTTTTCAATTCTTGTTTTAGCTGCTGTAGCGGGTCACTAATTGGGGAACGAACTGTGTGCGCAAGAAGATTTGAGAGAGATGCTTCAGCTGAAACGGGACGCTGGTGCAGAAATACATTTAACCCCTTTAGCCCCGATGCCTAACAGCAGGAGATTGACTGAAGGCGCCAAACTAATCCGGCACTACCCTTGAATTATCATGGTCAGTCAATCTTCTGCAGTTGGTGCGTGGTCGTTGGGTGACACCTCCAATATTTGTGAAATGCGGCCGTGGGGCTATATGAGTTAAATGAGATGCAGTTGAAAGAGTATCAGAATGGGTGCTTTCCAAATACTGGATTCGAAATCCCCTACCCTGTCTGCCTTGGGGGACATGGGTGAGGGTAACTATTTTTATTTTAGTTCTGAGGGTTATCTGGTCAGCTGCACAGGGCGGGGTTTTCCTTTTTTGAGAGGTGGGATGGGCTGGGGGGTGAGGCATATGTTTTTGTCTATTTTTAGTCCATTAACCCGCATTTTTTTTTAAATTGCCTACTGTCTCGGCTGCCTGTAGTCCTTGATATTGGTTGTGGTTTGCTAAATGGTCTGCTGCACCTAAAAGATGACCACAAAGAATAAAACACACACACACACACACACACACACACACACACACACACACACACACACACACACACACACACACACACACACACACACACACACACATACACACACACACACACACACGCACACAAACAAAACGGTTACGTGTTTCCGGCTAATGCATTTTAAAATATTCAATTCCTATACATATTTTGTAATTTTTTAAATTTTTTTTTACATTTTTGGGTGGTAAACTAGGGTTCGATAAATTAGCATGAAGGTGCAGCGGCTAAGGACTAGCATATTGTAGTTCCTCTTTCATATTACACAGGCTAGTGACATAAATTCAATATTCTGGCCGGCGGGTTTTTTTTCTCCATATGAAGCGCAGGCACGTTCTGAGAAGTCCTTTTGCTGTCGGGACGTTAAAACAATGTGCATGAAACAAACAGCCTATGGATTTGAAATACTACGC
This sequence comes from Semisulcospira habei, assembly GCA_036245525.1. Taxonomy (NCBI): domain Eukaryota; kingdom Metazoa; phylum Mollusca; class Gastropoda; family Semisulcospiridae; genus Semisulcospira; species Semisulcospira habei. The sequence continues at coordinate 144,216,907 of BTPG01000005.1, read as the reverse complement.
AGGTTTAACTGACTCGGAATCTATCACGGAAATTTTCGACGACCTCTGGTCGTCCTTATTACTGATGACGACGATGAGAGGTCGTGGAAGAATTTCAGATAAGTTATGTCTGGAATCAAGTTCTGGAGACAGATCGACCATGAGAGTTAAAGAGTAGTGTCGGAATAGCTTGGCGCTACCAGGCGCCAAGCTATTGTGACATCACCCTTGAACTGTCATGTAAGTAAGCAATGATCCTCGGGCCCACGACGGCCGCAGTGGGCCCGCGCACGGTTGTGCGCGGGCCCACTGCGGCCGTCGTGGGCCCGAAGGCCTTTTGCTACTGAGGATGGTCGATCCACATCAGTGATGTTGTTTCGTGTCAGGGCTTTATAGGTTAACCCTTGTAGTATAATTTGAAGAAGAAAAAAAGACAAGGCCAGTGTAATACGCCGCAAAAAGTCGACACGTGATCACTGTCACGGGGTAACGAGGTAAGTTTCCGACAAGCCAAAATGACAATCAGTGCAAAACGATTTAAAAAAAAAAAAAAAAAAAAAAAAAAAAAAAAAAATCACTCAGACGGTCTCGGGATTCATACGTAAGAATTTCTTTTGCGACTCACTTAAGACAAGACAAGAGAGAAAAAAAAAGAAGAGGGCATTCATGTTTCACGATGGAGGGAGACTGGAAGACTCGGTCCCACTTTCACAACCATTTTCATTGGCCTAAAACTCTTACAATGAGGGGACGGGTAAGGGGGGGGGGGGAGGGGAGGCTCTTCCCCGTCCCCTCAATGTTTGAGTGGGAGGGGGCACCATTTATAACAACAGTGTAGCAGCAGATTTTTCACGTTTCACGAAATAACCAGGACGTTTTCACGAATCACGAAGCTCTCATTTTTCCTCTCACGTTTCACGACGATTATTTCTTTTGCGGATTTCGACGATAAAAATGTTGCAGTCACGAATCGCGAGAACCAAAAGAAAGCCAATCACGCATTCAGATTTTATTTTATGACATGACCCCCCCTCTCCCCCCCCCCTCTCTCTCTCTCTCTTTCAGTTTAAACAAATTATTTCCACAAAACCCCTGAAGGGCTTTTTTTGTTGTTGATGCCGCAAAGCCCTAAAGCCAATTATTTGTCCATTCTGAATATAAATTAGCATAATGTCCCAATGAAGTATTTTTTTTCTATTTTTAATTCTTCATGGATGCTCTGGGCCAAAAGAGTATACTTCTCTGCGGCAAGGCTTGTGCCGGACTCTTTAGGCGTGGATTTTTTGACGCCGCGTGGTCGTCGATCACGTGCAAAGCGTGTTTACTAACTGCGTGTTAGAACCTACCCGCACCAGAGCCAATACATTGCGGTAAATGTATCTGTCGCGTGCATGTTTTTCATTTCTTTCAGATAGTAGTTGGGTGCGTGCAAGTATTTCATTTCTTTTAGGATAGCAGCGTCGGATGTGTCTTTGCTTTATCCCCCTTTTCGTTTGATATTTCGGATTGAGCTGTGCTCCTGTAATTGTTTCGGGGTTTTTTGCCAGTGCCTCCTCCAACGATAAATAAATAAATAAATAAATAAATAAATAAATAAGAAAACAAAAGAGATTTCGGCCGTCGTTTGCCGACGCAAAACCGAAACGCTTGGCGGCGGACCGGGGGATCTTTGCTCGCTGGGATTCATAGACGTACACAAACTTGCCGCGGCTTAGTCGAAAAAGACTGAGATATATGGAAGTATTCTCCTTTGTTTTCGTTTTTTACGCTTTGGGTGTCGGTAGCTGTTTTAGCTGCAGGAATCATCGCGACTAAAACCGCTACCGACAACCAAAGGGTTAATGTAAGTTAGGGTTGCAGAAACTGGGCACTACAAAAGAAGACAACGACTATGGACAACTCAGAAGAAGCAAAGACGAGGTACCTTTTATACATATTTGAAAATGTCGCACATCTGTTGCTCGTCAGTGTATGTTGAGAATGTACGTTACAACTATGACAGAGAAAAAAAAGTTTGAGATGGTATAAATGTGTTTTCACATATTTTGTGTTCTTGTTATTTCTGTTTGACATTTTTTATGTTTGGTTAGATGTTTATTAGATGTATTGTTACTTAGATGTATTGTTACTTATATGTATTGATACTTAGATGTATTGTTACTTACTGTAGAAGTACTTGTTTATCCTACGTGTTTTGTAGAGGCTGTGCTACATTTCTTTCTTTCTTCATTGCGTTCTTTCTCTCGTTTTCTCTTTCTTGAACGTGTATTTACTTATTTTAACCTGATGTGTTTATTTAATTGATTATTATTTATATATTAATTTGAGATGATTTAATAGCCCTCTCTCTCTCTCTCTCTCTCTCTCTCTCTCTCTCTCTCTCTCTCTCTCTCTCTCTCTCTCTCTCTCTCTCTCTCTCTCTCTCTCTCTCTCTCTCTCTCTCCAAAATCACAGACCGGAGCTTTTCGTGTGAAAGTTTTAATGCTGTGAGCGTTGTAAGTTTGACGCAATGAGTGAATGTGTGTGAGAGAGATTCTGGTATGTAGATAATGGGACGGAATAAAACGGCAGTTTGTTTGTTTGTTTTCAACGAGATACCTAATAAAGATTATTTAAGTTGTGCGCATTTGAGATTCAATATTTATTCTAAATTCTTCATGCACCAGTTATTGCCAAATGCCAGACGTAGATGTGCGTGTAGACGAAAACACTATACTGTCTCATTAGAGCACTACTGGCTAGAATTCACATTAACCCTTTGGTTGTCCGTAGCGCTTTTTGGTTGTCGGTAGCGCTTTTTGTCTAGGTGATTCCTGCAAGTGTTTATCATTTACGGGTGTACCAAGAGGGATATTTTTAAAACCGATCAACTGAGCAATGTGGAAAAGGATTTTAGCAAGAGCTGGGATGACAAAAACATTGATACAAAATGGAGTTTGCCTTAAACGTCGTCTGAATTCGATAGAAGTCAGACGAAACCTAACGAAAACCTCATTTCAAATTACGTTTTGAGTTCATGATGTCAGACGCGGTATCATAAACAGTCATCCCTTGTCCGCGGATTTTTAGAAAAGTCAGTACAAGTCAGTGCAACATATACAGTCTTAACCCTTTCACTGTCGGTAGCGTGTTTTGTCGAGGTGATTCCCGCGGGGAATCACCTCGACAAAAAGCGCTGCCGACAGCCAAATGTTACGAGAAGATGGTTCAATCACAATGCATAATGGCAGATAGATATGCCCCGTGCGTCTGTATGCCATGATGCACCATTCAGTGTTAACCCTCTAGTAGCGCTTTTTCTCGAGGTGATTCCTGCATAAATCACCTCGAGTTAAAACACTCCCGACAACCAAAGGGTTGACCCATTCAACTCTGAAGCACTGCAGCAGGAGAAGGGTCTATCCGATAAACCGGTGTTTATAGATGTGACATAGTTTAGTTCAATGTGATACAGTTCTTTCGTTTCTGTTGTTTTTGTGTGATATATACGAACTTTTTCGAGTGGTCCCTAATAGCTGGTTCCACATGTATGTTTTTGTTATCATTACTGAAAAATAAAAATAACAAACAATAAACAAACGAACAAACAAACGAACGAGCAAGCAAGAAAGCAAGAAAAGCAAGAAAGCAAGCTAGCAAACAAACAAACAAACATACACTTGACTTCTCTTGCTATATATATTTTAAACTGTAAAGTGTCTGAAGAAGTATTTTCACCCCGGACAGTAACTCGTTTATTAAGGAAAACAACACACAAAACAGAAGAAAATATGCAAAAACGAGAAAGAAACAATGAAAGAAAGAAAGAAACAAACAAGAAACCATCCAACCAACGAACGAACCAACGAACGAACCAACGAACGAACCAACGAACGAACGAACGAACGAACCAACCAACCAACCAACCAACCAACCAACCAACCAACCAACCAACCAACCAACCAACCAACCAACCAACCAACCAACCAACCAACCAACCAACCAACCAACCAACCAACCAGCAACCAACCAACCAACCAACCAACCGACCAACCAACCAAAAAAAAAACAACAACAAACAAACAAACAAATTAAAGCAACAAACAGAAACCAACGAACCAGCAAATCAACCAACCAATATACCTATCAACCAGCCAACGAACTAAATAACGAAAAAATAATTAACAAACAAACAAAAGAAACAATAACCAAACAAACAGTGTCTACTTTTCAGGCATATTAACCTCCTCCCAAACTCCTGATCTTGACTGAGTAAATGTGTGGTGTCTTTGATTTTGGACCTTACTGCTGGAAGCCGTGAGGTCTAATGTCACAGATCACCACAGGTGTGGAGTTTTTGGAGTCATTTTTCTCTCATAGTGACCTGCGCCAGGCAGAAAATGGTTAATAGCTCGCAATATCTCGTTTATTAATGTTCTTAGTATGTCTTACAGTAATGCTGGACAAAAGAGCTAACATAAATTATAAAGTTTGAATGTCATAAAATAAAAGACCTTTCTATCTTCTCCTCCTTTGTACGCTGGAGAGTTCCTTGCCTTTACGCTCAAAAGGCACTGCCGGACAACCTCTGGTATGTGTACAGATTTTGTACAAATTTGTACAGACCCTAGTCGGTGCCACCGGCCTCTTTTAAATCATTTTTGCCGTGGATAAAATACGTTAAGCCATAAACGTTTAACGTTTTATATCATAATCATTATTATCATTATTTGTCAATGTGTGTGAAACCGGGCAGTGTCAAAGTGCGAGATCGAGAATCTGTCAACATTAATTAAATCGTCGATAATATGTAGTCATTTGCCTGTATGTGTGTTTAAATTATTAGAATCAGCGATGAGTAACACAAATATTTTAAAAGTAAACGGTACAAAATCAGAAATGTGACGAAAATTCTTCAAATACCCAAATGCAACGTCGGTCAATTGGTCGGTCATTTTTCAGTCGTGTCAGTGTTTATGACGTACATCCAGTCCTGTCTGGATCACGTGGCTTTAAGTTTTTTTGTGTGGTTTTTTGTTTTGTTTGTTTTTGTGCATGTGTTATTTCCTCACGTGTTGATCTTTTCCGAAGAGAGAGAGAGAGAGAGAGAGAGAGAGAGAGAGAGAGAGAGAGAGAGAGAGAGAGAGAGAGAGAGAGAGAGAGAGAGAGAGAGAGACTAGAGAGAGAGATCAGATCATAACCCGGATACGCAGGGGGATATCACTGATATGAATCCTTGTCAGATGGACGCCAGCCAATGACGGGCCGCCGAGTGAAAAGCGGGGGCTAGGAGGGTAATACATGTGTAACATTCATACCCGAATGGAGACCGCGTGCCAGGATGGCACGCGGCTACCATTCGTGTATGAATACTAATGAAGACGTAGGCGGGGCTTCAGAGACCACGCCCATTCGGCACGCGCTGAGAGACAACCTCGCGCTCCTATTGGACGAGGGAATATCCGCTATGGATTATATGAAGAGCGTGCGAGGCTCGCGCCCCGTGTCACATGGCTCTGTGTACGCGCGCAACAGGCACCACACAGCTAATCAGTTGACTGAGTGCCAAACACAGCGGGGCATGAATAGGGACTTGGCTGCTTCTGGCTTCACGGAGACTGACTGGCCTTCTTCAAGTTCTTCACGTCCTTTTTTTTTTATTAAGCCACTGTCTGAAGATAACTCTGACGCGACGTGGTCACTGACCGCAGGTTTATTTTAGTTCCTAGATGGACTGTAGTGGTCTTGATCTACTGAATTTTGAAGTTACTATTTTGTTTGGAGCTTCGGCTTTTATATCACCTTCGTGGCGGCAGGAGATGTTTCTATCCAAGTCACTCACTCATACTCCACTGTGTTGCCTTCTTCAACACACGTATTGATGATTCTGGAACTGCCTTCTCGACGTCTGACCACTGGAGAAATCTGTATCGGTTTGATGTTTCAAACTATTCAGCTGTTTTTGGATTCCAGACGTTCGGCTGCTTGTGGCCATGTTGTGGCTAACAGATACTAAACAGTTTGTGATCGCCAAGTATTTGTTTACGTGACACTAACAACCAAATAATTGGATTTTTTGTGACATCTTGCGGCTACCAGACGCTCGGCTACTTGTGTTTGCAGACATTTGGCATAAATCGCGTGTGACATGTTCAGACTACCAGACATTTGGCTGACTGTGACTGTGGTTTCCAAATACTTGCTGATGGTGGATTATTGTAATTACAAGATATCTAGCTGACTGTGTCCACTTAACATTATGATTCTGTCGGCGTTTGGCTAGGAACATTGGACAGCCTGTCGAAGCATATGACTGCCATATTTGTCTGCGGCGACAAGACTTCAGTGTATATACTGTACTTGGCAGCACGGGATTGTTTGATCACACTGTCTGCTAGCCGGCGTCAGCTGAGAAATCATTATAGACACCCATTACAGTCACCAACAGCTTTACCCATTGTTTGTGCTGGAGGTCAAGGTAAGTTTCTGCCTATTGTTATTTTGTTTTGTTTACAAGATTTTCATTTTGCTTTCAGCCGTAAGGCTGAAAGCAACCTGAAAGTCTCATAATCAGATTTTCGATTGTATCCGTTTCTAGGTAAGCGCTAGTCCTTCACTGAGTTTGAAAGCAAAATACAACTTTAAGGAACACCTTGAGACATGCCATTTTACGAATAGCTACCAGTAGCAGATTGACGTACCGTGACGGGTCGAGGGTGGTGTCATTTTAACTGGAAGATAGGCTTATCAAGAACTACCGTCGACTTGTCATGCTCTACCTATATCCTCAGAAGGTTAGAAAGACATAAAGGAGGTGAGCCCCAGCAGACAAACACGTTATTCCGGACATAGGATACCTGGCCTATTTCATGTCTGGGAAATATCCAGTTAATTCACTTAGAGTTATTATTTGTTTGTTTTCTTTTCATATCTAACAGGGTGGATCGACAAAGACAGCTCAGTAAGAGTGCTTTTGATGACATGTCATCATTTTCATTACGATCATCATGATCGTCGCTTGATGCACGTGAACGTTCAATGAATGAATGAATGAATGAATGAAAGAAAGGAAGGATAGAACAGGGGCGGATCTGGGGGGATCCTAGGGGTTCCGGAACCCCCCCCCCCATGACCCAAAATGGTTTAAAATGCTATAACAAAGTCCCTTTTTTGGGTGTCCCCCCCCCCCCCTCCCTTTTTGATTTTTTTGGACGAGTTTGGACACACACACACTCGTTTGATTTTTCGGCCACTGCAAGCAAGGTCTAGCGTCGGGGAGGCCTTTTGTGTCAGGTTGAAGGTCCCAAACAAAAAGTCAAAAAGTTGGAACCTCCTTCCCCTCCCCTCCTCCCCCCTCCCCCCGAGGTAAGTGATCCGCCCTTGTAGAAGGAAGTACGGATGGAAGGTAAAAAGGAAACAAACCCAATGAATGATTGAATGAGTCAGTGCGGTCAGTCAGTCAATCAATCAATCGTTCAACTGATCAACCGATCAATCAATCAATCAATCAATCAATCAATCAATCAATCAATCAATCAATCAATCAATCAATCAATCAATCAATCAATCAATCAATCAATCAATCCATACATCCATCCACCGTCGTCATCGCCTGAATAAAATTATGCTGAGCATCATCAGCATAAACAGCTACAGCGTCAGCAGAGGGAATAGCAACAACGACAACAGCATACAGCGTCTGGTCGGGTAGCTGTTGGAGGCAAATAACGCATTTCTGGTTATTGCGCCTTATGAACAACAGGTTTAATTTGTTTCCATGGTACAGCCTGTGTGTCATCTTGACACATGATATGTGGGACACTGAATGGAAGATGGACGACACTACAGAAGTCATCGTTATTCTTTAGGTCCTATGTGCTTCACGTGTAGAGAGGCGCCACACTAACCCCTTAACTGTCGGGGCAATGCGAACTCCACCCAGCTGCAGGAGACATCAACCCTCATGAGCCCCACAGTCGCGGGGGCTCATGAGGATTGATGTCTCTTGGTAGCCCTGTGTTTTGTGTGCCTATTTTTGGTCTCATGTACATCTGCGTTTTTCACGCGAATGTCGGTCAGTGCGTAGTAGTTTCAGACGCGCAGTTCGTGATCAAAGTTCAGCGAAGGGGTTGATCAAGCACTACCTATGAGCAATTACAGTCAGTCGGTGTTCAGTTAATTGAAGATAACACTTAGCCGATGATTCACACGGTGGGCTATTTGTGTTTGGAAGTGAAGGGGTAAATTTAAAACCAGACAACAGACGCACAAAAAGGTAGAGGTGCATTAATACATTTACAATGACGATCGGTAAACGTGTTTATTTGCTGAGTCCTTTCATGTCATGCTGCAGAGTATTGTAAATTGCAGGAAATGAAGTTTGCAGTTTTGAAAACTGAAATTGGAGGACATGTTTGGTCGATGAAACTTTTGTATAAAAAACGTCAGGGTTTGCAAATCGCAAATGGCCTAGCCTCCAACTCCTATAGATTTCTAAAAAAATGATTCATCATACTCCTACCCCCTACTCCACTTCACTTCCCACGTGACCTCGACTACCAGCTAATCTACCTATAATAGACGAAACCCGGAAATCAGAAGTAGGTAAAAAACTGAGCGTCTTTTTACGGTGGATTAAAAGTGGTGGCCGATATCGCATATTTGTCCGGGCTTTTAATCCACCGTTTGCTTCAAAGGCGCTCAATTTTTGGCCTACTTCTGATTTCCGGTATTCTATTGTCCGTGTAATCTTCAGTGGCTTGGAATGAGAAGTGTCCTGTTTGGTGAATTAACAGCTCTCGTTGTCTCAGCTAGCTCAGTCCTCTGGCCGGGTAAGGCTGACGTTGGCCCGAGTGTGTGCTGCTCGCCGCATTTTCTGACCAGCTGTTTATGGTTGGATTACTGTGGTAACGTGTGATTCATGCGGGATTTGGTGTGATTTATTGTAACCTAAATTCATGATGGCCCGCCACCCCCATCTCATTTTGACACAACCAAGCGAGACCCCCCAGGACATAATAAGGGCCTAGGATGATTCTCTTTCGCTCCCGTTCCGGGCTTCACAAAATAGAGTTAGGAAAAGGCATAGATTCACATAAGCTCCCGCATATGCGGGGGCTCATGTGGATCTATGCCGTTTGCAGATGTGCAGCGTTAAGTGCTTGAGTTTGACAAGGATGTTACACATGGTTGTCTGGATGACAGAACAGACCGAAACAGGTGTACTTGACAGAGGGTGTGATGCTGATACTGATACACAGCTCAGGTTTGATCTTGGACAACGCACGGCATTTTCATTTCGGAATTTGAGTCACACATATACATGTTGCCGTCTGCGAGCCCCTGTCGCTTGTGCAATAATGTCTTGTAGCCTGTTGATTGTTTGTATGTTTAGACGCCTTACAAACAATCCATGGCTGTAGAAATTTACTTCTGGTGCATTTTGGCGCTTTATGCAGGGAATAGATCAGCCCCATTTGATTGTTATTCCATATTTTTGTCCTTTTGCCATTACAAATGATTGGGATTTGAATGTTAAATGTGCACACAAGACTAACTGAAAGTTCACTTTACCTCATATAGGTCTGTTGTACGACGTCACTTTAGGGGGATTTGAATCCTTCCTGCGTCAACATTCACCTGTGGTTACGTAGATCTTACCGGCCATCTCGACGAAGGCGATAATCCGAGTATCGGGTGCAGTGGGCGTGGTTGCGTTGGTGTTAGCAAGGGGTGTGTCGGAGGGTATTGGGTGGGGTAACGGACAGTAAACGTGCCACAGGGGTGCGGCCGGACCTCACGCCATCAAAACGACAGCGGCTAACTCCACTGAAGCATGAAAACCTGATCGCCCTTTCTCTGTGGGTTACTTGGGTGTAAACCGTGAGCCAGCAAGAGGCATAGATCCGCATGAGCCCCGGCAAGGCGGGGGCTCAAGAGGATCTAAGCCTCTTGCAGATGGGGGTTAAGTTTGTCGCAGGCATGAAATCTGATACAACTCTCAGATTTTGGTGTTTGTCATTGGGAAGTTACGACCAGTATTTGTGGAATTAGACAATATGTTCACAGAGCTGACAGAAATTCAAGGAGCAGTGCGTCTATAGCGGAATGTATCGCAGTCGAAATCCGGGCATTTACCCACAGATTTTACGTCGAAATCAATAATAATATCAATATGTCGACAAACAGTTGACAAAACGATAAATACACGCAGTCCGGAAACTTGTCGAAGATTATAGACTGCGATAGTTGGGATTAGGGATTATCATGTCTACATTTTATGCTATCAGGATTTATGGGGAGTTATACATAGATTTACACAATTTATGCCGGTGAAATGAAACACTTTTGCGAGATTAAGGATCAGCATGTCTACACAGTTTATCACATGGGGAACAGGATTTTATGGTGAAATCCGGGAACAATGTTGAGACGGATGACTTTAATAGTAGGTAGCATATCTGAGCTTTATGTCAACCGAGTTTAATATGGAACTTTGAACAACTTTGAACAATGTCGACAAATTGGTGTCGAAACCTAGCTGGGAGTTTCTGGCCTGTATTCCTTACCTGTCGATATCTGCTAATGATGCAATCACACGGGCGCACACGTTAAGAGGAGAAAAATGACGCCATTGTGGACTTTGCGTCGTCAGTAACAATGCTATTTGCACGACGCATGCATACACGATCTACACTACATGCCAATCATTGCATGCACGGCGTCGTGTAAATAAGAATATGACGTAATATGACGTAATTTGCTGCTCATTAGTGCGCGTGCTAATCATCCTCTTCATCGGAATGGCTGTCTGTCTGATTCCTTCATAAGTTTATGTGTTGTTGTTGTTTGTTTGTTTTTTTAATTATAACTAATTCTGCAGTGGAGGAACACATCTGCGTCTCATACTTATTGATCACGTCCGCCTAAACTTGTATTTAAAAAAAAAAAATCAACATTCTCAAACTTTGTCAAACTTTTGATAGGAAAGCTGCATTGTTCCACTGCCATGAGATGGTCTTAGTTGCCTATTCAGTTTTAACCCATTACATCCAGAGGCTGATTTAAAAGAAAAAACTTGCTTATTGTCCTATGAAGACCACATAGCAGATTAGGAGACAGATCAAGCTATTCTGGCACCACCCTTGAACTATCATGGTCAAAATTATTTCTTGCAAATAGTGTATCAGGATGAAAAGAATTAAACCCAAAATAACTAACTGAATGGTTCCATCCAGTATTGATAATGCAATGCGGTTAATCGCTCCTCCTTCTTTTCTTTTTCCTTTCAGCCTGTTTCCATATGCCATGGTACACTACTTTGTTGAGCTCTCATTGATATAATTTTGTTCTCTTCGATTCATCTGGCTAAACAATGATGTGACGTCACTTCTTCTTTTTTCAGTGTCAGCAGCGGCCTTCCCGCCAGGGGACCCGGATGTATGGTACTACTCGTCACTAACGACCCCATGCCGTCAACGGTCGCCACCATGTCACGTGACCAACATGGCGGCTACCCCGTTTCCATGGCAACAACTAACTCGACAGTGGCGCCACCTAGCCATGGTTTCGGACATCAATGGGACATCAACGACAGCGCACTGCCGCTGGTCAGTTGTGTTGTTTTTTTTTTTTTAAATTTGTTTAATTGTAACCCTTTCACTGCCGAGAAAAGGGGAACACACTCCAACTGCAAGAGACATAGATCCTCATGAGCCCCCGCAGTCGCGGGGGCTCATCAGGATCTATGCCTCTTGCTTCCCCATGTTTCGTCGGATGGCTGAGGCTGTTTGGCGCTGAATTTTGAACAAATATTTCAGAAACACTAACACTGACAGTGAAGGGGTTAAAACATTCAGATTCCGAGGCTTTTTATCTGCGTGAAAACGTTTCATTCAAACACTGCATTCATTTGTTGCTTGTCCTCTCGTCATAATTATTGTTCTTTAATGTTCGCTGGTTAGTGATTTTAGACCTTTTACATGGAATAAAATCCCAACAAAGAAAGAAACACGCCTGGAAAGGACAATCACAACACAATGTAATTGATTTTACTGAGTGCGTCTCTGTGTTGGGATCTTCTTTGCATTTTGCTCGCTGGGCAGTCACCTGATTGGTTTGGATTCGTGTTATACAAACAAACAAACAAACAAACAAACAAACAAACAAACCAACAAACAAACAAACAAACAAACAAACAAACAAACAGATAGTCAAATGAATAAATAAATAAATAAATAAAGACACAAATGAATAAATAAATAAAACTAACAAACAAACTAACAAACAAACTAACTAACTAACTAACTAACTTAATACATACATTTTTTTAAAAGCTGAACTTTTTTATTTAAAACACAGCAGACTAAAAGGAGTGTGCAGCTCAATGCATCTTGCGCACCAAAAGCAATCCATCTTCAGGTGAACCAGTCTGAACATATGCCCTCTTTAACGTCAAGAATTATTGGCCATTCTCTCTCCCCCCCCCCTCCCCCCCCGTGTGGACTTGATCTGGCGTGACCCCCCAGACCTCCTCCCCCTCCCACCCCCCACGTCCACACTGGTTGTCTCTCTCGATTCGCTGAGCGAATCGAGGGAGACAACCAGTGTGGTGGATAGCTTCACACCAATCAGTCATCCTGCCTGTCTCCCTTCTACCACCATCAATAGTGGGTGGTGGATCGACCATGATCGGTCTGGGCCTGTTTAGAGTTCAACTCCTCCACTGCCGAGAAAAAGTGAGCGAACACAACCCAAATGCAAGAGACATAGATCCTCATGAGCCCTCGCATTTGCGGGGGCTCATGAGGATCTATGCCTCTTGCTGACACCACTTTGTATCCATGTTCCTTGGACGCCTATGGCCTAAAATTAACAAAACATTCAGAAACACAACCACATCTCTGCAGCTTTCGTTCCCAGGTGTGGGAGATGGATCGACCATGGTCGCTCAGTGGTAGTGTCCGCTCAGCTTGACGCCTAAAGGCGCCAACCTTATCGAGCACTGCCCTTGAGCACTCTAAAATGTGATCCAATTGGAGGTGGAAGTTAAAGGGACACCCTTTCCTCTCATCCCGTTTTTTTTTTTCCTACCGCCAAAGCACTGCGGTGTCCACTGGACCGACACTTACAAATGACGACCTCAACAAAGCTCCCACCCCCCATCCCCTTTCCCGGTTTCCCCCCTCTCGCCACTCTCAACCCCTCATGTCCGAGTTTCTAGAGTCTCAAAAGTCTTAAAACACACACACACACACACACACACACACACACACACACACACACACACACACACACACACACACACACACACACACACACACACACACACACACACATACACACACGCACACACAAAAAAAACCCTGATGATCGATGCCAATATGCTTTTTGCTGTCGGGGAAACACGCCATCTTTGTCTACCATAATAAATATTGTAGGGCTGTAAAGTTTGGCATACGACTGCCCCTTAGCACCATCCCCCCCCCCCCCCCTTTCCACCCAGCCTAGCTCCCTCCTCCTCCTCAGACTCACGCCTCCCCCCCCCCCCCCCCCCCTGCCATCAGTCTACCAACGAGAATACCCTTCATACCCCTTTCGTCCACCATACACCCCACTCCACCATCTCAGACTCTTGTCAGTCCCAGTGTGGGGGCCACACGACCTCCCACCCGCCCTCCATCTACAAGAGACATAGGTTCTTCTGAGCCCCTGCGACCGCAGGGGCTCATGAGAACCTACGCCTTTTCAGTAATAATCGGCTCTAGCTGCTCCTCGGACGGAGGAGGTCCCCAGGTTATCGGCGTATGAGCGGATGACTGTACAGGGGCCACACTTAGGTTGCCCCGAGGGATCAGCGGATACGCTGGACCCCGTCATTATGGGCAGCGCGTTATGAAGGTTATTAAAGGGACTTTGGCGGCCTAATGCCCATAATAGATGTTACTGACAGAAGCCCCCGTCTGTTAGTTGTGTGAGGAGGAAACATTTTTTTTAAAAAAAAGGGAGCAGGGAGGGTGTGGGGGGGGGGGGAGGAGGTGGGGGCGGGGTGGGGGGGGGGGGTGGGGGGTGGGAGGGGTGGTTGGGTGTTAATTATACGGAGATGTTGTGGGCCGTTGCCAACCCCTGACTGACCAGACCTAAAGGTCCTTGTAAAATCATGATTGATAGCGGATTAGCACCGGAACGCTGGTCTGTGAGTTTGGACCTTACAGCTGAAAGTCGGAGGGTCCAAATCACGGACCAGCGCACCAATGGTGGTTGTGAAACAATTCAACAGATTTAGTGCGGTATGAAAACAAATAAATAATTAACGTCAGTAAAATGATTAATTACAAACAATCCAGTAAACAGCACAAGGACCTAGCGACCTACCCAATGCGCAAAAGGCCAACGGCTCCCGACGTCGACCCGATGGCCTTTTGCGCATCGGATAATGATCCAACAAACAAACGAACCAACGATTCCGCTAACCAGCTAACAAACAAATCGGCCAACGAACACACATTCATTTTTGTTGTTGTTGCGAAATACGTGTCAGCCACGCGGACAACAGTTGCAAGTAATTTCCTTTGGATCAGCGAAAGTCGACGTCTAGAATAAAAGTAAAGCTCTGCAAAGCAATAATCTGCTAGGCCACAGGCGTCTAGCCTCGAAAAATTCAAACAGAAATTCGCACAGAAAAATACAAATCTGTGCGATTCCTCCTTCCCTACCCCCCCCCCCCCCCCAAAAAAAAAAAAAAAAAAAAAAAAAAAAAAAAAAAAAAAGGTTGGGGGTGGGGGGGGTGGGGCATGGTATACCAAGGTATACTATGGCCCCCCCCTCCCAATATACAAAAAAATAGAGGGGGGGGGGGATTCTACGCTTTTATAAAAAGAATAAATCTTTTTTAAAAAAAAAACCCTCAGAATCCATCCCCCCACCTCACCCCACCCCTTTTGTGTGTGTAATTTTTTAAAATTATTTATTTATTTATTTATTTTATTTATTTATTTTATTATTATTATTTTTTTTTGGGGGGGTGGGGTGGGGGGGGGCGCCTCAGCTTGACACACACCCCCTCCATACCCCCCCCCCCCCGCCCCTCCTAAACCACCCGCTCCCGGGTTCCAAAGCCACTGATTCGCAATTGTGCATGCAGCCTCCGATATCGCTTACAGTATCATTGACTGCATGCATTAACTCATTTGAGACGTGCCATATACGGATACGGAAACGCGGCTGTTTTGCCGTATATCCGGATGCGGCACGTCTCGAATGAGTGAGGTATAAACTAACAAGTAGCGCGATCTTCAAAACCTCTGCCTGCTCTGTTTCAGCCGGACAAGTTCGACAAGTTCCAACCGTGGCCGCACGGTCATTGTCGCTACGTGTACAGCCCACAGCAGGAAGACGGGCGGCGTCACGTGAGCGGTTGGGCCATGCGCAACACCAACAACCACAACGCCCTCATTCTGAAGAAGTCGTGTCTGGGCGTGCTGGTCTGCTCCAGGGACTGTCTGCTTGATTCGGGGGACAAAGTCCACCTGCGCCCGGCTATTTGTGACAAAGCACGCCGCAAACAAATAGGTGTGTTTAACGCATTGAACGCTAACGTCATATTTATATTTAAATTAATATTTGAACTAATATTTAAGTGCATATGCACTTACTGGTCCACCGCCATTACTCCCCCACCCGGGTCTGCCCTGGGGGACTTGGGTGGGGTTAACTACTTTTTAGTTCCAAGGGTCACCCTGGTCAGCCCCACAGGGTGGGTTTTCCCCTCTATTCTGGGGCATGTGTTTCTGTCTACCCTTGGTCCATTCACCTGTATTTTTCTTTTTTTAAACTCTCCCTACTGTCTGCGCTGTCTGTAGCTCTTGATATTGGATGTGTGTTGCTAAATGGTCTTAGGTTTATTTAGCGTATTAGACCGGCGCGCGGCTGGCGACATTCATTCAATATTCTGTTCAGTTTTTTTTTTTTTCACAAGCAGTGCAGGCACGTCCTGAGAAAGTCTTGTTGCTGTGAGGACTTTAAGCAATGTACAACCAACCACCGCCATTACACATTTATCCAAATTTTACAATTACCTCTCCAGATTGTCTCATAAACTTCTAGCTTGTTTTGTCTGGACAGCTTCTATATTTTATAATTCAATTCAAAATTCAATTAAAAAAAAAAACACGTTATTAATCCAATAAAGGGCAATTACAGTTTTGTGGGCGGGGGAACAATAAAAATAAAATCATTCAATAATAATTAATTCATATCAAGACATTCTAATATCACATTTGTATATACTATTAATATACTAAATCTGTAGATTTACTACATTACTACAATACTAAGATTAAGACATATTAAAACTCTAAACACAAAAAAACATTATTAAATATTATTCAATCAATACTAAAACGTTCTAAATTCTGTAAAGATCACACAAAATGTGTTTTTAATGTGTTTTTGGTGTAATAATAATCTAAACAACAGAAAAACACATAAAAAGCCCCCCCCCCCCCCCCGTCCCCCCCCCTCACCCCCGCCCCATGCTGTGCAATAGGCGATCATAGACACAACGTTCCTTAGGACTCGCTGTGACTGCGTAGTACAGGCTATCAGCGGGCTGTAATTCAGGCAGTAAAACGACCAGCACAGGATCTTTCTGGAGATCGGTTTAACACATTTTACCCCAGGACCGAAATCCCCAAATTTTGAAGTTGCCCTCTGAAATACAGTATTACAATTCTAGAGACAGACCGAGCATTTTAGTTCAAGGGTGGTGCCAGAACAGCTTGGCGCCCATAGCTGTTCTGGCACCAACCTTGAAATATCATGCTCGATCCATGTCGTACTGTGGTGTGTCGGGACTGAATGAGTTAACATTGGTCAATGCGCAGGCCTCGGAAGCCGGTAACGTCCCCTCACTAAGGTGTTCTAAACGTCAACATTGACGGTCAGGGACAAAACTCTTGTCACACAAATCTTCACCCCAATAGCTCATTCGATACCCCGCCCCTTCCTCCATCATTTCATTGAAATGTTTTATAAGGAATGGAACAGAATGAATTAAAGACGAATGGAACAAATCACCATCAACTTGTGTCCGCATCAGTTCAGTAATGTTTCACACACATTTATTTATTATTGTTATTATTTTTATACTTTAAAAAAGAAAAATGAAACGGTTTCATCTGTTTGAGTTCTGACTTCGATAGAAAGCGTGACTGGGCGTCAGGTGAGAAGTTGCATTTACCCTGCAGTGTATACTGCTTCCACATAAAGAGCAACACGACACACACTCATGCTGTTTTGTTCTTGTTGTTGCTTTTTTTATTTTTAAAGTCCCTTCTATTTAGAGAAGGGACTTTTTTTTTAAAGGAGGGGTCGCGGTGGGGCGAATTTAATAGCATGTCCATGATGTCAAAGGCGGGCAGGCCTAAACCTCTCACAATTGAAGTAACAAGATAAAATTTACGTTATGTCTAGTTACGCTAACCTCGCAGCTGAACGTACATTTGGCGCGAAGCGCCGTATGTGCGTATGAATGTGTGTGTGTGTGTGTGTGTGTGTGTGTGTGTGTGTGTGTGTGTGTGTGTGTGTGTGTGTGTGTGTGTGTGTGTGTGTAAACAAGAGAATCTCCGATATGTCTGTACACAAAACTTGAAACTTGGCGAAATACTATATTAAAGGGGTGGCTAAGAGAGTCTCCGAGCATATTGTAATTGAATGTCTCATTGAAGACATAAACAACCGTTTATAGGAAGTCGGTTGACCCAGATTAGAGTCCGTAATTTTTGTCAAATTTACTTGACATTTTGGATATAGCTAGTTTGGAGAAAGGCATTGGACGATTTTGTTAGATAGCTTTGTATCCTTTGAACTTCTTCAGTGAAAATAATTATTTTCTGAAAAAATTAAAACATTAAACAAAATTGACTTCTGGGGAAAGTCAGACAGTGGCGGTGACGTAAAAGAAGCAACTCCGTCACCGCGCAGACATTGACACAATACTCTAAATGTGACGCAAATCTCTCTCTCGCGCGCGCTCTCTCTCTCTCTCACTCTCACACAAACATGCGCGCATCTCCAGGAGGCATCGATCCTCATGCCCCCTCCGGGCGCATGAAGATCTAGGCCTCTTGGAGATGTTTGGAGCGTGCGCGCACGCACGCACTAACACGCACAATCACATCCACACGCTTTCAGAAGAGCATGCAAATGACCCGTGTCCTTAATATATCATGTAAAGTCAACCTGCTTTCAGACAAATTATAGCAAGACTGAAATTGTACCGTGAAATTCTATTTTTTTCACAATTTTCTCAAGCCAATAAAGCGAAAGTGAAACTCATATCACGTAAAATATAAAATTAAAATAAAAACTAAAACTTACGTCATGACAAATGACGTTTGACAAACTTATGACGCGTATGCCCTGCGCCCCTTATAGAGCTCACTGACGCATTGGCAGATCTTCGTGACTTTTTCAATAGTAGATATTTCAACATCAGAATCAGGTAAAAGACAAAAGGTAGAGACCTTGACAGCGAGGACAGCTCTCATATAGAAGGGACTTTGTGCGTTATGGTTAATCCCATCTTGTTTGTTTTTGGTTAGAAAAATTTGAATCCCTGCTGGGTTATTGATGACACAAGACAATTTAATAGGCGCTTTTGGATATTTTATTCCAGACGGACCGTCTACCTAAGTCAATTCTTTGTTACAAGAGGCATAGCTTCTCATAAGCCCCTGCGTCCGCATGGGCTAATGGGAATCTATGCCTCTTGCTAACACAAATCGCAGACCAGCATAACATAACATTTGTCTCATCCCGGCTGAATGTTCATTTACGCTGTTAATCAACATATACATTATCCGCGAAACGTGCCAGTTTAGATGGGATTAGCACCATTTATATTTTTTTATAATAGAATTTTGGAGATTTTTGGCTATCTGCGAAGCAGCGGATAATGGCTCATTCTCCATATAATAGTCCAGTGGAGAGCTGTAGGAAGGTACGTTACCTCCGCATGAGGGTGCAAATGCCAGTCGTCTGCCAGCAGGCTGGGATTCTCACGAGCTCCTGCAGCTAGATACAGTACAGAGCCTCGGTATTACGCGCTACCAGTATACCGCGGTATCTGGTATGAGGTGAACAGGTCTCTGCATGGCTCCCAGTGGGTGAGGGGTGGGTGGGTGGTGGGGGGGGGGGTGGCGGGGCGGGGGGGGGGGGGGGGTGAGGGGGTGAGGGGGGGAGGGGATGCCTGATGCGCGAAAGGTGCTCGGGCCGACGTCAGCTTTAGCTGGCCCGCGCACTTCCTTGCGCGGGCAAGCTAAGGCGTACGCCGGCCCGAGAACCTTTTGCTTACGAAATTATTTTTTCTTCGCAAATGTATGTAATATCAGCATTACAATGACACGATCGCGAGTAACTTGAACTGTAACTTTAGGGCCTACCAGTATTTATCAGATATGACCAAAATATTACAATGGCTGTTACTTTACTTGCATTCAGCGGTAAAATATACCCCCCCCCCTCTCCCCAACAATAAATAAATAAATAAATAAATAAATAAATAAAATAAAATAAAATAAAATAATAAAATTAATAATATTAAATAAATAAAAAAATAAATTAAATTAAATTAAACAACAACAAAACAACAATAACAAAAAAAAAAAAAATGTGTCTCTTTCCAGTCCGAGCACTTGTAACTTTCAAGTTTTAAAAATGTATGGTTTTTATCCTCTCTGTGCAGGCAAGGCGTGCCCTAATCCCAAATGCACGGGCACTTTGGAGCTTTTGGCATGTAGAGGGCATTGCGGCTACCCCGTTACCCACTTTTGGCGCCATGCCCACAATGCCGTGTATTTCCAGGCCAAAGGTTATCATGACCACCCTAGACCAGAAGTCAAGTCAGTGGCCGAGAGTCGACGAGGGGCTGGAGGCGCAAGGCATTACAAGTCATTTATGGTAAGTTTATGTGACAGGTTTTTATTTTCCAATTGAGTGTCTGTCTCTGATTTGGCCTGTCCAGTCTGTCTGACTAATGCCTGATCATGTGTCGGCGAGGGGTTGTAGAAAGTTGTAGTCGGTGTCTCTCTATTTCTGTGTGGCTGACTGTGCAGCTGTCTGTCACAGTGTGTCCGTATACTTGTCTGTCTGCATTTACTTCTGTGTCCTGTGATACTTTATGTCTGGGATACTCTCTCGGCTTCCGTCTGTCCCTCTTTAGAACCGCAATCATGCGATAGCTGTTAACTGCTTCTGTTCTATATGTGTGCCGATATATGTGACTTTGGACCTTATGGCTGTGCCGTACGGTCCAAAATCACAGACCAGCACACCTCTATTGCTAGTTGCTTTCTAGGGGTTAACTCATTCAGCCCTGACGCACTACAGCAGGAGATGGATCGACCATGATTGTTCAAAGCTAGTGCCAGATTAGCTTGGCGCCTGATGGCGCCAAGCTGATCTGGCACTACCTTTGAATTATCATAGTCGATCATGGTCATTATCTTGATCGATCCATCGCCCGCATCATGTTAGGTAACATCACCAACATTTGGAAAAAGCGGGTTACCGACAAGCAATCTAAGGCCATCTCACGGCGACACGGCAAAATATATGGAACGTTCCGTAACGTATTTTACTAACTCATTATGCTAGTGAGAATGTATACCCGTTGAATATGCGGAAATGTTTGCAATTGTGTTTTGTGTGTGATCAGGTGTCGCAAGTGTTTGGTCCGGACAGAAAGCGTCACATGATCGGGGACCCTGATGGCGCACCTGGTAGAAAGCAGATGGCGACATTTTCAGGTGTGTACCTAGATTGGCACTGGTGTCAGGAGATCTTTTTTAGGTGCTCGCATGTCGCCATATTGCGCACGGCGGCTAGGAGAAAATCTTTCTGGGTTAGTCGTGAAAAACGTCGTTGACATGATAGTGCACTGGCGTTTCATTTTTTATTTTTTATTTTTATTTTTTTTTAATCGCCATGATTTTCACTCCGCCCCGCCCCCTAATGCCCAGTTTTACACTTAGGCATTAACTTTGATATAACTGATTATTTTCTTCCTAAATAATACCTGATGGCAGTGTTATTCTTGTCCTCCTCACTGTGTGTTTAAACAAAGCACAATAGCACACCTGAATGCCTTTCTTTACAAAAATAATAAAATTTTAATTTGTGAGTCTTTTTCTGTGGTGTGCAGGGGACGAGGTGCTGTGTTCATGCCCGCCTTTCGAATGCACGTGCAACAAGTCCCGCCCTGCCTACAAGACCATCCTGCCGGCCTACGACCTGTTTCCCGACCCACTCGGACCCGGCCCCACCCCTCTGCCCGTCCCTGCCCAAGCCCCCGTCACCCAGATCAACATCACCAACGCATGTCCCACGGGCGGACTGGATCTGTTCTTGCGGGGGACGGGGAACGGAGGCGGGGCGGGAAGGCCGACGTATAACCTAGGAGTCATGGAGAATCCAATATTGTTCCCCCCCGGCCTAAGGCCAGGGGGAAACAATATTGGCTTCTCCATGGACTTTCCGGGTTTTAACCCCAGGCCTCCTCCCCTAGCGCTGCAGGAGCCTGGTCTGTATGACGTCACGCAGTACCGCGGTCGGGTGGAAGACGGATGGGGGGACAGCGGTCATATCCCCGGCAACGTTCGTCCAAGGGACGTGAACCCTTTCCAGCACAGACAGGAGTTGTCGCCCCGCTTCATGACTGATCATGACCCAGTAGAGGCGCCGCAACATTTCCTGGGTGACACGGTGACGTCACACGCTTTTACAGACAACTCCTCCATTTTCAGTGGCACCAACACCGATTCACTGTTCGGTGGACATCTGAAAATGCAGGAGTTGTGTCCTTTGCCCATTCTGAAGACGGAGCCGACGGAGAGTCCAGTATCTTACTGCAGTGACGTCAGACAACCCCCTCCCTCCGCCCACCAGTCCTCGCTGCCGATGGATATGCTGCAGACGGAGGCGCACGGCGTGACATCGGTGATAGGGGGTGCGGACGGCAACGACATGTTCGGCGGTGTGTGTGAGCCTGTCAGCGCTGCTTTCCTCCCCGCCTCCGGTGTCAGCACCCACATGGTCAGCGCCAACAGCGCTGACAGTCTCGTGGACGTTTCACAAGCTGACACTTACGGCGTCATGCCAACCCCTGCCCCCACCCCATCTAGTCACACCCATACCCACACACCCACTCACACTCAAGCACCGCCGCAAACGCCGAAAAAGTTTGAGGAATTGCGCCCGGTCCACCAGAAACCGTTGGCGGGTCACCCAGGGCCCAGAACCGCTTACGACGTTCTTCACAACCCGATGTATTATAGAGACGATCTTCCTTCCACTGGATCCCCGCTCAGCTCACAGCGTGACCCCAGCAACACCGGAAGTTCGTACGCGCAGTTCCCTATCCCGGTCACCACCACCTCTTCCGGTCCAGTGCACATGCGCGGTGAAGGTCACGCGAAGCCGAGCGTGTCGGGGGCGGAGGGCTGCGGGTCGTGGTGTGGGGGCCTCACCCAGGACGTGTACTCCCGTGGGCATGCGGTGCAGCCGGTACAACCCTACCCCGGTCTGCACAACGTCAAGCAGCCGTGTAATCATAGCATCAACATCACGCTCACATACAACTAATTTTATCATTATCAACGGTCTTGCAAGAGGCATAGATCCTCATGAACCCACGCAGCATGCCGGGGTTCATGAGGATCAATGCCTCTTGCTGATGAAAGCTACAAACTAGCGGAATGCGGCTTTTATGAGGCGCTATGCCCTTTGCCAGGTGGAATCTGTACTCAGTTTTTCACGTCAGGCAAGCTTTCTATCACAGCATAGACACCGTGGGCACCACCCCCTCAATTGAGTTAACTCATTCGAGATGAGCCGCATCCGGACACGCAGCATAAGGCCGCGTACCCGAATGCAGCACTTCTCCAATGAGTTAATTTAGCCAAACCCGAACCCATGTTCACATCCAGTTAGTTGACTGATTGCCTAAGTTCAAACTCCGCACAAAGACAAGGTAGATCTTCTCACGGCGCCATTTATCCGTTTCAGAATCTGTCATGAGGACGCCCTCATTCACACTGACCCAGATGTAACTGAAGGTGACGCAGCTTGCATGGAAACAAATTTGTACTACTCCATACTTGCTTACTGCTCGTAATGATGCCCGATGGTGTGCAGGCAGAAACAAAGGCGTACTACTGTGTAAAACCGTTATGTGTGCCGGTCTGTGAAATTGGAACCTTACAGCTCTAGACCTGCACACACACACACACACACACACACACACACACACACACACACACACACACACACACACACACACACACACACACACACACACACACACACACACACACACACTCGTCGCACA
Organism: Semisulcospira habei; assembly: GCA_036245525.1. Classification (NCBI taxonomy): domain Eukaryota; kingdom Metazoa; phylum Mollusca; class Gastropoda; family Semisulcospiridae; genus Semisulcospira; species Semisulcospira habei. Next base: position 144,193,563 of record BTPG01000005.1, on the reverse strand, counting down.
CGCTCTTGTTGAAACTGCTGCATGGAAGATCGGACTCTTGGACAGTCCTGCTTGCGGTGCAGTATTGAGGCGTTGTAGAGATCAAGTCATATCGAGCTCTGAAGAGCTTCTCACCCCTCGCCTCTAGATCTAGCTGTCAATGTGCTGGTCATATTGCAGACCAGCGCACAGTTGGTCAAATCATAAACCAAAGAACTGTCATTTGAGTCATTTGTTGCCATATAAATTATTATTAAGTAAACGTACCACGGATTTATACAGATGTCGTAACAACTGGAGAAAACGTACTGGCATAGGCCTACTCTGTTGCATTCCACTGCCTCTGACAAGGTGAGATTTTGTTGAATTGTCAACCAGACGAACTGTGTGGTGTTCAAAAACTTACATCGTTTGAGCGGCCGATCGTTGTCGCATTATATATACATTTTTAACAAACCAAACGCTCCGTTGCCATTTAAATGGGAAGTGTCATTTCGAGAAGGAACCAACCCAGCAGTCAAAAGGTCTTCGGGCGGACGTCGGCCGCGGTTGGCCCGCGCACAGCCGCCGTGCGGGGGCCAATCGCGGCCTACGTCATCCCGATGACCTTTTGCTCACTGGAAACCAATGCTGAATGGGTCGGTTTGCCTGTCAGTCACATGTCTTTATTTTCATATTCAAACTAATTGTGTATGATAGCCTGCTTCAAGTCGTCAAGACCAAGATGGCGTACCACCACAGTCATACTCTGAGTGCTATATGATCAAAATTAACCCCTTTGACTGCCGAGAGAAAATCGATTGTGAACACAATCCAACTGCAAGAGACATATATCCTCATGGGCCCCCCCAGTCGCGGGGACTCGTGCAGATCTATGCCTCTTGCCGACGACACTTTTGTATCCATGATCTTGGCTCACTGCGATGAAGGGTCTTTGACGTTGAATAGACACAGATTTCAGAAACACGATATGCGTCATCTGGCTGTGGAAGGGTTACTTAGCTCTTCTGCCAGTATAACGACGTGCAGAAGAAACTTGCCGCTTTTCAGTCATTAAAAGCAGTACTTAACCCATTTAACCCCGCGGCCGCATTTCCCCAATCTTGGAGGCATCACCGAACGACTACGTACCTGTGGCAGGAGATGCACGGACCATGATAATTCAAGGGTAGTGTCAGATTAGCTTGGCGCCACCAGGCGCCAAGCTAATCTGGCACTGCCCTTGAATTATCATGGGCGATCCATCTCTTGCTGCAGTATGCCGAGGCTAAATGAGTTAAGTTCCTTTGTTGCCGTAGGTGTTATGTAATTATCCCTCTCTACATGTAGCCACCGTTAGTACTGTACTGTGAGCATTGCCGGTGACTGCAAGCATAGGGAGTTGATGTCAATGTTTGCTTACGCAACACAACAACGATGAATCAAATCACTTGACAGCAATAACCATTCCAGTCCCACCTGTGTTCGCTGTTGTCTTCGAAACAATCCGCGTGCCTTCTTGTTGTTCCTCTTGTTACTGAGCAATATTGTTCATTGTATTATTTGACTTTTGGTCACTATTGTGGTGTTCGTTATTCCGAACTGTAGATTGGTCACAAATGTATGAATGTATGCATGTATATAATTGTACTAACGTTTAAAGAGTACTTTATATTGATTCAGAGAAAGAGAGAGAGAGAGAGAGAGAGAGAGAGAGAGAGAGAGAGAGAGAGAGAGAGAGAGAGAGAGAGAGAGAGAGAGACAGACAGAGACAGACAGACAGAGACAGACAGACAGACAGAAACACAGACAGAAACACAGACAGAGACAGAGACAGAGAAAGACGGACAGACAGACCTATTTTTGCGGCCCTATTTTTGCTCTGGAATCTGGACATGTTTCGCGACAATTTACAGCACTATTCTTGTTTGTGGCTATCCTCGCTTTAAACGGTGTCAGGTGCTGTGCACAAGCATAGATTATTCTGTTATTTTTCATGTTGTTGTTTTATCACAGTTTTGTTTTTGTTGGTCAGTTTAAAAACATCCCAAGCATTTCCTCCACGCTTTCATACAAACGATACGTCGTTGAAAATGTGTTAGATGCCATATTTTTGGAAGTTTTATCTGAAGTCAAAGTATTTTAACCCTTTTAGCCCTGGGATCCTGCAGCAGGAGATGGATTGATCATGCTAATTCAATAGTAGTGCCTGATGAGCTTGGCGCCTGAAGGCGCCAAGCTCATCTGACACTACCCTTGAATTATCATGATCAATCCATCTCCTACAACAGGTAAATTGTCGTTAGGCAACACCTCCAAAGTTTGAGAAATGGGACCTTGGGGCTAGAAGGGTTAATGACGCTTACTTGGCGTACATGTACGTGTATATATTTTGATGAGTATCGACTCTTTCACTGCCGAGAACAATTCAAGATCACACAGCTGCAAGAAGTATAGAAGTAAACAGCCCCCACAGTGAGTGGTAGTAAAAGAATTACTACATTCTTGCGGCGCGTTTATAATGGAACTGCTTTTTCACGGTAGCCATTTGGCAGGTTGCCAGAGCTGTGTGGCCGGATGTGCCAGACAAATGTCAGGGATATTTAGGGGGTCCCCGGACACAATGTTCGGCTTTCAAAATTGCTAGCGGGTACGCTTCCTGTGGCCATTATTAGTTTGGTGTTGACCGTGTGCAATATATATTTGTCCAACGTTTTGTTTTACATACATTGAGGTGCAATGAAATACACAAACATATCGCTACAAAGTATTGCTTCTGATGGTGCAATAAATACACATCTGAACTCATGTGTAAAATAACATTATAAATTTAATATAAACTTACACAGGTATATCATATTTCACACATATCGCACAGTTCTGATTTGTTTTTGGTTTTGTTTCAGAAAAGTGCCTTGTATGCGTTCGTATGTTCATATGTATATGTATGTTCGTACGTTCATGCTTCAGGATAAACTGTATTTTTCCATTATTCTCTTCAAGCACATACACATTAAACTCACACCACATCGGTGGATACGCTGCACTCACACATAGTCTGTAAATATTGTACAAGTATTAACTCTTTGGTCGTCGGTAGCGCTTTTTGTTGAGGTGATTCCTGCAGGAATCACCTTAACAAGAAGCACTACCGACAGACAAAGGGTTAACAGTGATGATTATTGATTTTGTGGCAGGTATGTGAAAGGCTTCAAAATATCATTTTACTGAAATCCACTTACAAAGCAGCTTAACTCATTCGAGACAAACGGCATCCGGATACGCGGCGAAAGCCGCGTATCCGGTTGCCGTTCGTCTCGAATCGGAGTTAATTCTGTTTATCGTTTCCTGTTTTTAATTTACACCTGACAAATATATTTTGTTTTCCTTTTAAAATGTGTCGTATTAACTCAGTGTTTACATGAACATAAGAAATTTATGAAAATGATGTAACTGTTGCATTTAACATTCTGTGCTAAGGCCGTTACAGTGTACTGGTATTGACAGTGTTATATTCCCGCCTAGCGTTGTTGTAATGAAGTGCTTCGCGAAAACAAATTGTAATTTGTATCTTTAAGCAATGTGTGTGTGTATGTGTGTGTATGTCTGTGTGTGTGTGTGTGTGTGTGTGTGTGTGTGTGTGTGTGTGTGTGTACGTGCGTGCGTGTGTGCCTGTGTGTGTTTGAGAGAGAGAGAGAGAGAAAGAGAGAGAGAGAGAGAGAGAGAGAGAGAGAGAGAGAGAGAGAGAGAGAGAGAGATGCTGCCGCTCCTGATCATCATGGGGAAAAAAAGTGTCACATAAAATCTCATTTAACATAATGGCTAAAACAAATAACCAACCAAGCTACAAACAAACAATTTCACAAACAAGCGAACCCACAACACACATACAACCAAAAAGGCCCACAAACAAACAAGCTCACAAACAAACTCACAACTTGAACAAGCAAATTCAAACAAATCTGGGCCGGCCATGGGCGCGATGTATAATCTAAGTGAGTTATGTGACGTTAAAATCCGTAGCCAGGAAGAGGCGTAGATTCTCATGAGCCCTTGCAACTGCTGAGGGGCTCATGAGAATCTACCCCTCTTGCCATTAGAAAGACTGACTGGAAGAAACGTGCCACATACAGGGCTACATGAAGAACAACGCTTGTCTGACACTACCCTTAACACCGCGACCTCTGACCTTACGCTAGCCAGGTGACCCGCAGAATAGGACGATCCGTGTTGGATGACTGATGGACAATGTCCACCGCATCACACCACACCCCCCCCCCCCCCACCACCACCACCCACCCACCCACCCCCGCCCCTACTCTTCTCCGTCAAACTGAATGAGGCATAGATTATCGTCGCCCAACGCAGCCTGTCAGCGACCAGCAGCACAACAAGACTACCCATGTCTGTTCATTTTCACCTCTGCGCACGCACTCTTCCACCATGCTGAAAAGGGGCAGGCTGCGTACACCTCCCTCCCGCTCACGCTCCCTTCTCTGCATGGGGAAATGCGGGGCTGTGCCTGGAGGTGTGCTGCATGCACATGAGCATGCATCTTATAATTCAGCACTTGCATGCAGCATAGATGTTCATGACCCGTTCAGCGACACTTGACTCGCAATAAAACACGACCAGCGTTGCTCGTAACACCAGACAGTCCATCATCTAAGACCTCCCGTCTTCGCCGGATCGCGGGCCGGGGCTCATGAGAATCTATACCTCTTGCTGGTATGAACTGGTTACCATACTAATTATGCAGACCTATAACACACATCTCATTAAAGACGTATCAACCCCCTTCAACGATGTATCGACCTATATTTACTGCTGGATAAAAATGCGCCGAACATCACCCAACTGCAAGAGGCAAAGAACCTCATGAGCCCCCGCGGCTGCGGGGGCTCATGAGGTTCTTTGCCTCTTGGCGGCCCTGTCCGTATCCTCATCGTTTCTTGGACTGATGGGGTTAATCGGTGTTTGAATTCGAAGGGGTTAATCATCGACTGTCACTCTTTTACTGTCCCAGCCCCCGTCCTGACGCCGTGCGCGCGACATTAACCCCTTACTGTGCGGCGGAGCGTGTCTATTTCTGACCTTGTTCAACAGGGGGTGACATGTTATGCCACCATCCCTGTGCTCGTACTTGCGCGGGGAGGGTTCTGGTGTTGGGATGTCAGTCAGATCTTCTCGAGGCTGCGGTCGTTATTGCTAATTTATAGTTCAGGCCAGCTATACAGCATCTTTAACTCATTCAACCCCACGCACGTATTTCCAAAATTTTTGAGGCGTTATGCACCAGTTGCAGGAGATTGATCGACCATGATAATTCAAGGGCAGTGTCAGATTAGCTTGGCGCCGATAGGCCCCAAGCTAATCTGGCACTTCCCTTGAATTATCATGGTCGACCCATCTCCTGTTGTAGTGCGTCAGGGCTGAATGGATTAAAGGTCATGTGTCTGGTCTTAATTGTCACGCACAATATTGGCCCTGCAGAACCCACATACATAACAAAAGTACGGAGCAAAAATGGAACTGTTAAGACATTGAGACATGACATGTCTGTGTCCATTATAATAATTGTCACACACAACACAGAATTATTGATCCTACAGAATCCATATGAGCCTGTGACAAAACGTCGTGCGCGTAACAACCGACATATATTTAGTCAAGAAAACAGCACTACAGCAGAACATTAGTTCTTTTTGTGATTCCACTATGAAGACATTTTTGTTGGAACACTTGCATTTTTCACAGTTTCCTTTCACCAAAATGGACTAATCTATGGAGGATTTTCACGTGTGTTACGACCCCGCTTCCGGGCGCGAACTATGAGTGCTACCACTCGCGATACACCCGACCCACACTAACACAAACCCAACACATACACCAGAGGAACAATGACGACGACATTTATTACATAAAACCTAACAATAACCAACTATTCTCACTCAATCCTAACCACGCATTCACACATCACATTCACACGCGCACACGTCCAAACTCCCCACCCCGAATATCCATAATACACAATACAAAATAAATATAATAAACTAAATATCCCTAAAACACAAAAGTTTGAGAAACTAATATATAATAAACAAATAACCTTAACAAAAATACAACCGAAAACAGACTGAATAGTTTACGGCACAAGCCACTGAACCACGACGGAAGCACAAGCGTCAAGCGCTAACTCCAGTTAGACCAACGCCTTTGCTTTCGCGAAGAGTCCCTTACAGGACGTGGCTCTTTAAGTAATACAGTATCTTAATTAGCACAATATCAAATATACGATCAACCAAATATGTTTTCTAGCACACAAATGAAGATCGAGAAAAAAATGAATACAGTTCGCAAGCTACTGAAACTCCCCAGCGAGAGCACGAACGACAAGTTCGAATTAAATTAATGCTTTCGCAAACTAGACATTCACAGCGCAAGGCTCCTTTAACTAACGATGTTTCGACCAACACAAAGTCGACTATATAATGGAACTAACGTCCTCAGTATAATACAGCCGAAAGTTAAGCAAACTTAATAGGTCAAAAGTCACTAGACCTTCTCGCCTTGGAAGCACAACCGTTAAGCTCAACTCTTGCTCGGCGCTCTTGCTTCCGCGATAAGGCCTTCCGTAACACAGGCTGCTTTAAATAATACAATATCTCAAAATGTCACTGTGACAAAGCTCCTCTCACAATATTGTCACTACGAGGAGATGAAATAAATCGTACGTTCTTCACAACATTATAAATATACAAAACTTCACTTAAACAGGTTATAAATAACTACATGGGACGACCCGACCTGACTAAACTCGAGGCGTGCCGCGACACTCGCAACAGCACCCAGGTCCGGCGTGGTAGCCCACAAGGCGGAGTGACTCCACTCTTAGTACCACAGCACGGTGGCAGACTTAGCCGGTTACTTCTTTAGGTTTTAGGCCGTTGGATTTGGACCATAGGATTAAGATGCACTAAAACACAGGTGCAAAAATACACATATAAATAACTAACAAAAGAAACAAGATAATCACATCACCCTTCCCGCAACTTCAATTGCCGCCTTTTATATTCCCTTCACCTCTTTCCCGCAACAATAAATTCAACCTCAACAGAATACATAATTATTTACACGTCACCCCGTGACTCACTTCCGAATTCACCCTCCGACGCTAGATAGAGAAATGGCCTTAGTCGCCTGCTCAGCGTTAAATCACAATAACTAATCCGCCGCTAGATACTCTAGAAACTACAACATACAACAGACGGCATTCACTTCCACATTCTATTCTTACACTTGCACCCCCCCCCCCCCCAATATACACTAGCCAATATAATAATAATAGAACAAGCAAACACACACAAAAAAAAAAACCCCGAGCAAATGGCCACTAAAGAATTGTTGCGTGTACGTACTGCCATCCGTGAAGACGCCCCGGCTAGGACAAAGACAAACAAGGACAAGACAAGCCAGGGGTTAAGTAGTCGCAGCTCTTTTCTTCTTTTCTTACTCGGACACCGGTTCTGGGACGACCAGAAATCGTATCGCAGGGCCGACACACAAGACCGACACAGCTGCTTGCGGCCTTCAGCAAATGGCGAGCCACGCCTGAAAGACCACCCTAGGAGACTGCTGGTAAAACGACTGACTCGTTCGCAGTTGGAAAAGCGACTGTCTAACAATTCCGTTATCGTACGTATTGCAAAAAAGTGCTCAGTAAATCGAGCGGTAATAATTCACGTGAAACAATCACCACCCGATCGCGGAGACCGGGCGACCACGTGCGTCACGCCGTCCCACAAACTCTCACACGGCAGCAAATACTCGTGTACAGGCCAAATACTAGACACCTATGCTAACGCTACCCGGTGACTAACTAAACCCTGTCACCCCTCTAAACTTACTCCCCTACAAAATAAGACGGAAAAAAATCCGTGTCGTGACAATGTGTATGTCCAATAGTATGTCCAGCGTGACAACAAACATTTTTCTCTGCTGAGTGGCAGGAACATATTTGTATTTCTGTTAAAAAATAGCGTTATCGCATCTAAGGACAATGACTGAAGAACTTTTTTGAGTAAAATGTGGTAATCACACGAAGAACTGTGTTTTTGTGATTTAAATTGACTGAGTATGTCCACCGTAACAACAAACACTGATTGTTACAGAAAAAAAAATAATTTCAAAAGGAATAACATACTCTTCATTATACAATTAATTTCTTTTGAAAGAAAATAATCAAAAAAGAGAAAAACTGGCTTAATATGATCATATTTATCACCATATCTCCACCGTAAAAACCAACATTTTCAGAAAGGGCCAGATTTCATTATTCGCTACTGGAAATCACCTGTTTCTGCATTCAAATTAATTAATTCACATGCCCACATGCCAGATACATCAAAACTAACCAGCGCCTAAAATAAACCTATTTTAATGACATCTCTGTTGGTTTTTACTTTGGACATTTCTGTTGGTTGTTAGTTTTGGTACAAACGACCTGTTGTCACAGGCTCATATACATTTCTAACAAGTTTATATGGACCAACAAGGAAACAATAAAGACATTGAATTACTAAAGTCATAAATTCACAAATTTTGCAGTTTTCTTCTGAGGAATACATTACTTGTTAGGAGACAGACTGACCGTGATAGTTCAATGGTGGTTCCAAAATAGCTTGGCCTCTACGGCGCCAAGCTATTCTGGCACCACCCTTGAACTATCACGGTCGATTCGTATCTTGTGTGTCAGCGCTGAATGGATTTTCATTTAAATGCCCAATATCATTGTCAGTGCCTTGTACAGCACAGAGAGATATCAGCAACTTTCCATATCTAACAGGCATAGATTCTCATGATCCCGTCCCGCCTGCAAAGTCTCACTCATGAGAATTTATTCCCGGTGCAGTCTTTGCTTGTGCACATCTCTGCTGCAAAGAAGGGCGGTGTCATCAGGATTTTCAAGCCGAACCTGTGACTGACGTGATGCAAGTGTAAACCGGGTGGTTCTACCCGTGTCAGGGGCAGGGGTCATCCCCAGCTACCGTCCTTCAATTAAAGATGACCACTGACCATCCTTCATCCGCCCTCCCCACCACACCTCTGTCAATTACTGACTAACCACACAATCGTCATCATTCTAATAGTGGACATTCAATAGAAATAAGCAGGCAGTTCATCATGGAATGAGGCATGGGTTTTCATGAGCCCCTGTGGGTGCAGGTGGTCAAGAGACTCTATGCCTCTTGCAGATGAAATTGACAGGCTGACTGACTCTTCTCCCCTGACACCGCACGAGCTAGGAGCTCTCCACAGGAAGACGCGAGGGAGGCGAGAAATGCTCACTTGAAAACGTCTTGAAGTCGTCCGGCTGACATCTTCAGCAATTAGAATTGTAATGTGCAGATTAACGGCACAGTCGGCCGAAATAGGCCTTTGTTGGAGAGACAGGGACAGAGACGGACAGGAGTAAACTAAGGGAGGGACACGCGCATGAAGACAAAGTAAACAGACACCTTTTACTGCCACTTCATCAATCCTACCCATCCCCATTAAAGGTGTGCCAAAAATGGAGGCAATGCCAGGCGCTCGTGGCGAATTTCATTTCCATCGTGTCGTTCGCAAGGTCATAATAAATGTTGAATGACAGGATCTAGCGGAAGGGTTACTGATAAGCGGTAGCGAATCGAGGGTGACAACCAGTGTAGGGCGGATGACTCTGTAAAGACTTGACATGAATTCTTGGCCGAAAATGTCCTATATTGTCATCGATCAGGACATGCATCCGTTTGGCTGTCTTGTGTCAGCAACATCCTTTGATGTCAGGTAAACAGCCGTTAGTTCACAACTATGAAAATTAACCCATTACATCCTGAGGCTGATTTTTTTTTTCAAATTGGCTTATCATTGTCCTACAAAGGCTGCATTACAGATGAGGAGATAGATCAACCATTTTAATTCTAGGGTGGTACCAGAATAGCTTGGCGCCTCAGGTGCCAAGCTATTCTGGCACTACCCTTAAACTATCATAGTCAATTTTGATTTCACGCAATAGTGTATCAGAATGGAAAGAGTTAATAAGAACACGTGCAACACGTGAGATTTTATGTGTCTCTGCATTTAGTTTTTAACTTTTATAATATCTCTACCCGTTGAATATTTTTTTAAGACCATTAGTTGGCGTGATAGGTACAAATTTGACATTTTTTTGTGTGCAAATTGCACTTTAAAATTACACTTTAAAACTGAGTCTCCTCTCCCGGATAGTTTGTGTCAGAGATCTTCCATCAAGACCGGCAGAGTACATCCAAAGTGCAGCGGCCGCCCAGTGTCATAAACAGTCCAATCATTTATGTGTGCTGATCTGTGATTGTGAACCATACGGCCTGGACACAGACCAGTTTGTAGCACAGCATCGCAGGCGGGACCATCGGCGCGTGTGGGTGTGAGTAAGGAAGCCGAAATTAACGGTGGTAATGTCTGTTTAATGAAGGCACGTGTCGCACAGGATGAGCAAGCCCATGACTGCCGCCACGCGCGCCGTGTCATGTGACATTTAGGGCGCCCCCACTCGGTAGTGGACAAAAGGTCTGGTCCGGAGGCGGCGCAGCGGAGAGACAGAGATTGGAGAGAAAGAGAGAGTTGGGGGAGGTCGGGGTGGGGGTCAGTTCACTTACTGACATATCTTTTCATTATTGTTTTAGAAAATCCCAATGCTTTAACGTCTTTCATTACATTTCATCTAAGTTAATTTAACTCATTGTGCCCGAGGTACGAAATACCCACATTTTGAAGTTATCCCTTGAGGACTGCATTACAATGCAGGAGACAGATCGAACATGATAGCTCAAGGGGGGTGGCAGAACAGCTTGGCGCCTAATGGCGCCAAACTATTCTGCCACCACCCTTGAACTATCATGGTCGAGCCATATCTTGCTGTGGTGTGTCGCGGGTAAAATGAGTTAAAGAAGTTTTACTGGTCCAAGCAGCGTCGGTTACCTTTCTAATTATATCTCGGCAATACGCTCGTACAATAATAGGCCTACATTCAAACATCTCTTTACTTTTTTTAGTCGTCATTTCGAAATTCAGGACCGACTTACAACATAAATATACTTGATGCTTGGTTCACCCCTAAAGAAAATGTTCGCCCTGCTTATTATATTGTAAATCACTTTTGTTCCTTTATTAACCCTTTGGCGGTCGGTAGCGCTTCAGTGTTTGTCACAAAAAAAAACCGCTACCGACAGCCAACGGGTTATTATGATCAGTTTATGATGGAAATTCCTGGTTTTAGTTGTTCTTTCGAGTTCACTTGTAACGCTCTATATAGTCTGTTCTGTGTATCAAAGTACTTTTACCCCCCAAAAGATAAGTTTTACTGAGAAAACACGTTTTCATTGAGTTTTTCTTTCCGCGGAGCAGATATAGACCCATATCTCCATGCCAACAAGAGGCACATACTCTCATGAACCCATGCCTCTTGCCCAGAGAGGGAAGAGTCCGGTTGCTACGGGTCTTTCTTTCAGACGGAGGGCGCATGTCTTCATTGTAGAGACCACCGCCCTACCACACCGCGACACACAATAAATGTTCGGCTAACGAGTGACCAAAATACTATTGGAGAACAAAACCCGAGGCTCCGCACACAGCCGCATTGACCCTTCCCCATTTCCTGGCCTACGCTCACACCCCGATGACGTCCTCTTTCTGCGGAGCACAGATGGGGTAAATTGTGCTGGATGCCTTCTGCAAGAAGCATAGGTTCTCATGCGCCCCTGCGTCAGCAGGGGCGCATGAGAACCTATGCTTCTTGAGGATGGAATTGGAGGAGGTGGGCGTGGAGGGGGAGGTGTGTGTGTGTGTGGGGGTGGGGGTGGTGGTGGTGGTGGGGGGGGGGGGGCTGTATCCTTATTTCTTTGATTACACACTAAATAACCACCTTGTTTGCCAGTGTCCTTAACTACCCCTGAGCCCTTAGTTTGCCACGAAGCAGCCGCATAGAAGAAAGTAGGCCTACTGTCTGCGCTTCCAAAAGCCCCCTCTCCCCGCTCCAACCTCTCACCCGGCGTCCACCCACCCCCACCCCGTTCCGCCATCGACATGATCTTTCGAACATCAAAGTTTGTGAGAAACTAAAGAGTACATAACAACTTTGACTATGAAGTATCTTTTCCGTATTATGTACCCGGCCACTAAGTAATTTTGTTTACAGTTCACTTCTGCATCCGGTGCAGATGTCAAGTAACAGCTTATAACGACAAATTCAGCTCTAAAAATACACAAGCACGCGTGCTGCAACGCTGCCTGGGAGGATCTGGCTGCAGCTAGTGTTCCAAGGGAAGTAATGGCGAGGCGGCAGAAGTCGAAATCTGTAGGCAAAGAGCTACATAAAACAATTGGTGCCATTCAAATATTTTCAAAACTAGTGTATATATTTTGCTGTGAATCTCCCCTTCAGTATAATTCAGTTGAGGACGGATACAAAACTTAATTTTATCCTCAAAAGGGACAGTTAAAAATTGGAAGGGTTCAAAACAATAACACAAACAATCATATGAAAATAAAAGCACAATTTACCCCACATCCGCCACCAACCACGAATATTGAAGGAGGCACCGACAAACACATACAACTTTGACATAATAGTATATATATTATATCGATGGTATTCACATATAAAGTTGTAAATGACTTTTAGCTCGAAATCATGTTTGATGCGGCTGCCTCATAATTATGGCTGTTTTCCCATTTTTTGGACGAGATCTCGGAAAGTTATTAAACCTCAACAGGAAATGCTGACATCTGACATGTGAGGGTAGCCTCTGTTGCACAGGGCCTAGAACTCCTCCGTTGGAGTTCTAGGCCCTCTGCAACAGGATGGCCTCTGATCACATATTCAGACCAAATATTTTGTTCCCGTCATTTTCTCGAGAACATAAAATTGTTTGTTAACCCTTATAATTCGGAATACACCAGTGTGTGAAATAAGTTTGAATAAATTAGTGAAAGGGTAGTGCCAGAATAGCTTGGCGCCTCTAGGCGCCAAGCTATTCTGGCACCACCCTTGAACTCACTAGAACCATTGGTCAATATCCTTATCTGTAAGTAATATAATGTAGCTTGCATATGGCGGTGTACAAATGTGAATCTTTTAGCCTCAGTATGATATGGACTAAGAGGTTGCATGCGAACATCATATTACATGTTGCAAGTGATCAAAGGCAACATCATTTTGGCTGCCTAAGGTCAATAATAAAATCAATCAGCCAGAATGCCATAACCTGCTATTACCACTTCCAGGAGCCCAGCTCGCGGAAGGTGATCGGGCCGACGTCGGCCGCCGTTGGCCCGCGCACAGTCGTGCGCGGGCGGCCAACGGCCAACGGCGCCCGACGTCGACCCGATCACTTTTTGCTTAACTAGAAGTAGCGACTTATCGCCCCTGATGCCTTGTCATAGGGGTCGTCTGTCTGACTTTCGTCGCATGGCACGTGTTGATTGACCATTGGTCCCGTTGTCAGACCCTTGCGCGTGCCGGCCACGCGCACGCCCGCACGCGGACAGTTTTCTGAGACATCTCTCTCTCTCTCTCTCTCTCTCTCTCTCTCTCTCTCTCTCTCTCTCTCTCTCTCTCTCTCTCTCTCTCTCTCTCTCTCACTCTCTGTATAGTGTCGTTGTCAGTCAATGTGTAACAACGTAAAAACAAATTAGGATTATTTTAAAATCAAACCTCAGTCATCATTTAATTTATAATAGAGTGGGTGTTTCTAAAGCAAAAGATTCGGAGGACAAAGAAAACAAGATGGGATGCGGAACCATAACCCACAAAGATCCTTCTATATGAGAGCTGTCCTCGCTGTCAATGGTCTCTACCTTTTGTCTTTGACCTGATTCTGATGTTGAATTATCTCCTATTGAAAAGTCTCGCAGATCTGCCAATGTGTCAGTGAGTTATATAAGGGGCGCAGGACATACGCGTCATTGATTTGTCAAACGTCATTTGTCATGACGTATGTTTCATTTGTTACGTAATTTTATATTTTACGTGATATGAGTTTCACTTTCGCTTCAAAATGGTGACAAAACTAGAACTTCACAGTACAATTTCAGTCTTGCTATAATTTGTGTGAAAGCAGGTTGACTTTACCTAGCTACATGATATACTAAGTACAGGGGTCACCTGCATGCTCTTCTGAAAGCGCGTCGATGTGTGTGTACGTGCATACGCGCGCGCTCCAAACATCTCCAAGAGGCATAGAGCCTGGAGGGCGCATGGGGATCTATTCCTCCTGGAGATGCGCGCATGTTTGTGTGTGTGTGTGTGTGTGTGTGTGTGTGTGTGTGTGTGTGTGTGTGTGTGTGTGTGTGTGTGTGTGTGTGTGTGTGTGTGTGTGTGTGTGTGTGTGTGTGTGTGAGAGAGAGAGAGAGAGAGAGAGAGAGAGAGAGAGAGAGAGAGAGAGAGAGAGAGAGAGAGAGTCGCGCGCGCGAGAGAGAATGACGTCATATTTAGAGTATTATGGCAGTGTCTGCGTGGTGACGGAGTTGCCTCTTTTACGTCACCGCCACTGTCTGACTCTAAAGAAGTTAAAAGGATACAAAGCTGGCTAACGAACTCATCAAATGTCTTTCTCCAAACTAGGTATATGCAAAGGTTCAAGTAAATAATAATATGACAAAAAATACGGTCTATAATCTGGGTCAAACGACTTTCTAAAAACGGTTGTTTATGTCTTCAACGAGACATTCAATTACAATATGCTCGGAGGCTGTCTTAGCCACCCACTTAAAAAAGTATTTCGCTAAGTTTCAAGCTTGTTTGTACAGAAATATCGGAGATTGCCAGAGGGACATTAAAATGAAGAAGATGATGATATCGGAGATTCTCTTGTTTACATACATTCGCACACACATATGCGCATACATACATATGCACATACGGCGCTTCGCGCCAAATGTACGTTCAGCCGCGAGGTTAGCGTAACTAGACATGACGTAATTTTTATCGTTACTTCTGTTGTTAGAGGTTTAGCCTGTCCGCCTTTGACATCATGGACATGCTATTAAATTCGCCCCACCGCGGCCCGTCCTAAAAAGTCCCTTCTATAAACAGAAGGGACTTAAAAAGGATACAAAGTAGTTTCAACAAGAGGCATAGATTGCGGGGGCTCATGAAGATCTATACCTTTTGCAGCTGGGTGGTGTTTATTTTATTCTCAATCGGCAGTCAACGGGTTAATATCTTACGTCATTCAAACTTCATTATTTTAAATGAAAACTAAGTTAGTCCTTTTGTGCAGCATTATTGTAAGACATACCAAGAACATTTTAGAAGATCGCTTGGAGACAAAAGAAAAATGCTCACTCAACTGGTCCTAGATATATATGTATGTTTCAGTCACACATTTAAAAGACCGCTATAATACGAACAAGTAACTGAGCATGATCATCTCATATTTAAGTGAAGCAATTAAACCTTACACGTGGCCATTAATTAACCGCACGTTGGCGGCAGACTTTCGCTGCATAGATCCCTACCACTGGACGCATATTTTGTTTCTGAAATCTTTGTCCATTCTTTGTCCATTGAGCGACCAAAAGCCAGAACCGTCCAAGGGACATGGACTCCATTTTTTTCTCAGCAAGAGGCATAGATCCTCATGAGCCCCCGCGAGGATCATGAGGATCTATGCCTCATATCCTGTTCACCTTTTCTCCGCAGTGAAGGGATTAATATTATATATAGCGAAACTTGACCCCTTCAGCTTTGAACAATTTGCTTAGCTGCCTAAGCCAGTCTTGAAGAAGGACGCCGGCGAAACGGCCGGGCACTGACATGATTACCGTGGCCACTCTTTCAGACAGAAGAATGAAAAAACGGACGATAATAACGTATGTTTCCTGACTCCATATTTTGTAGGTCCCGAAGGGTGTGGCCGGCGACTGCATGTATTGTTCTCAGCGCGATCCCCAAGAAAGATAGAGACTAGCGATCTAATGCTCTAATACAGTCTATTAGTCTATGAGACTCACAGACTCAGTGCGCAATAGGTTAGCGGGCCGACATCGGCCGAAGCTGGCCTACGCACAGCCGTGCCCAAACAGACGGACCGGCTGATATGTGACGTGTATCGGCCTACGGTTTACTGTTTGAATTCGATGTGTGTACTCAATCAAAAATGGGGAAGAGGGGGGGTGGGGGTCGGGGTGGTGGTGGGGTGGGGGTGGTGGTGTGGGGGAGCGTAAGGCGGTGTGTGTGTGTGCGGAAGGGGGGGGGGGGCATCATGGATTCACAACGATTTATTTTGCGATTCACAAATCACGAGTCCACAAAGAAAATGTATTCACGTTTCACGTCCAAAAGAGACCATGAATAGATACGTTCCCGCTGTTACTATCCCTGTCACTGACCGAAAACCGTAACAGCGGGGAAGAGAGGAAGAGTCTGTTGATGCTGGCCGGAAAATCCAACAACGGTGAGTGGGTGGGTGTGGGTGTGGGGGGCGGGTGCGGGGCGGGGGGGGGGGGGGTGCGGTTTATAATATTTCTGACTTGAATTTACATTCTGTAACAGAGCTTCACCTTTTCACGAAATAACACGAAATACCGTATAATATGAAATGAAAAATCGCAGTCATGAATCACGAGAACGGAAAAAACGCCAATTCACGAGATTACGGCATACCCCCAATCACTCATTCACCCACCTCAAAATTGAATGTCTCATTGAAGACAAACAACCGTTTATAGGAAGTCGGTTGACCCAGCTTAGAGTCCGTAATTTTTGTCATATTTACTTGAACTTTTGCATTTAGCTAGTTTGGACTAAGATGAGTTCGTTAGCCAGCTTTGTATCCTTTCAACTTCTTTAGTAAAAATTAATTCTTTTCAAAAAAGAATTAAAATACTAAAAAAAAAAACTTTATTTCTAGAGAAAATCTGACAGTGGCGGTGACGTAAAAGAGGTAATTCCGTCACCACGCAGACACTGACATAATACTGTAAATCAGTATGACGGCATTCTCTCCCTCGCGCGCGGCTCTCTCTCACACAAACATGCGCGCAATCTCCAGGAGGATTTGATCCTCATGCGCCCTCCAGGCGCATGAGGTTCTATGCCTCTTGGAGATGTTTAGACCGCGCGCGCGCGCACGCACGCACACACACATCGACGCGTGTCACGACCCCCGCTTCCGGGGCGCGAACTATGAGCGCTACCACTCGAGTACTTCCATCCCAAACTAACACAAACGCCAGAGGAACAATTACGACATTTATTACATATACAAATAACAACAATTCAAAATATCCTCAGTCACTCAATCCTAATCCCACACTCACGCACCACACTGACACACATCCACACTCCCCAGCATGAATATCTAACATACACAATACACAATAACATCAAATATATAATAAAACAAATATCCTTAATAAAATACAAATGAAAATTGAGAAAAACTTAATGTAATTCACATTGGCGGGAGCACAAATGACACGATCAAATTAGGTTAATGCTTTTGCTTCCACGATAAAGGCCTTTATATCACACGGTTCCTTTTGAATAAGTAGAATACAAAATATTTCTGTCACTGCAACAAAGTTGCTCTCATAATATTGTCGCCACAAGGAAACAAAATTAGTCTCACAACGTTCTTTTACCATTTTACAAATGGACAAGACTTTACTTAAAGCAAGTTAGTAAACACTAAATGGGACGACCCGACCTGGGCTAAACGCGGGGTCTGCAACGACGCTCGCAACAGCGCTCAGGTACGGCGTCGTAGTCCCACGAGGAGCGATACAGCCAGACTCCACTCTCACAATCGTACCACCCAGCCCTTCCGCACAGCAACGGCGGCGGACTAATCCACTCAGATCTTTAGATGCACTAAAACAAGGGTGCAAAAATACACATATGAATAACTAACAGAAGAAAGGTAATCACCTCACCCTTCCCACAACTTTAATTGCCGTCTTTTATATTCCTTCACCGCTCTCCCAAAACAATACTAAATGCTCCACGAAACATATTTACACATTACCATATAACTCACTGCCGAATTTACCCTCCGACACTAAAATGCTACCAAATAAAATAAATTACATTTCTACATTCTTACCCTTACCCCCCCCCCCCCCACCCCTCTATACTCACTAACCAAAATAATAATAATAACAGAAAGTGCGTTGAGTAATTCCCCTTGTTATGTGTACAATTCTGCCAGCGCTAGCCTCACCTATCTGGTTTGTGAGTATTCTATTCACAACTTTCCCGACCTTGACTCTTGGAACCCCGATGACGCGCGTTTCGGTCAAGGTCAGATTTGCGTATGGGTGCTGCTTCCGGTTTAAGTTCAAGCCGGTACAAGGTGTGTTCAGTTAGCAAATCAATCATGCAGCCTTCTCCTTCGTCTACCGTGATCAAACGCTGGTGTGAAAATGCTGACTTGCTGACTCGAGTCTCCGATGGTTTAGAAGTCAAGCATCCATCGAAAATTCCGTCAAAGTTGTGGGTTGACGATATGAAAATGTGGCCGCCGGTCGAGTACAAGAACATATTTAACTACTTCGTGCTGTCTCAGAGCATCGACGGTGAGAGCATGGCAAACTTCAAAAGCATGGAGTCGTATCAATATTTTCATGCAGACAAAGTTGGAACAGTTTTTGTTTTCACGCCAGCTGATGGACTGACCATTGTTCAGGCAGACGTGACGCCCAGCCAGTCTGTAAACAACTTAAAACATAAAGCCTGGGTGCTGCTTACCTCATCATGTCTTCCAACACGGAGAAAGACATGGGTTATATACGACACCTAATACGTCATTTTTTAGAGGATGTAGATGATCGTCTTGTTCTATACCTGCGTATTTCTCTGTGGGCTGGCGATTGGGTGCCTGATAGGCGGGGGCAGGGATCTAACTGTTTGTCTGTCCAGCGCTGAGTAATTTCCCTTGGTATGTGTACAATTCTGCCAGCGCTAGCCTCACCTATCTGGTTTGTGAGTATTCTATAACTCGAGGCAAACTTGTATCGTTACATTGTTGTGTATAGTCTTGTGCATCTGCTGTGGGAATTCAGGGTATTTACCCGACCACATTTCGTAGTGCACCCTCATGTTTGTGTATGTATGTTTCTCCTGCCTCTAGTACTTCCTAAGTTCCGGAGAAAGACATGGGTTATATACGAGACCTGATGCATCCCTTTTTGAGGTCCTGGTAAATCAAAGTGGCACAGTTGGAGTGCGCCTGAGTTGATCAGTGTTCAGGTCGTACTCCATAAGCAATAGATTTCCCTGTCCACCATCACCCGCCCGTCAGGGCCGTCCATGATCACCTCGGTGATGTGGACGTAAAACCCGAACTAACCAACAAACCAATCCTTTTTTGAGGATGTAGATGATCGTCTTGTTCTATACCTGCGTATTTCTCTGTGGGCTGCCGATTGGGTGCCTGCGGATAGGCGGAGGCAGGGGATCTAACTGTTTGTCTGTCCAGCGCTGAGTAATTCCCCTTGTTATGTGTCATATGAGATGAACATAACTGAAACATTGTAAACACCATATTTAATATTTAATATTTACCATATTTAATAGAAACCCTAATGGCCAAAGTTTCCATATCAGTAGGACCAAGTACCAAAAGTCAAGAAATAAATTTATAAAAAAAATAACCACGGTTCTCTCAAGTGTACTGTTTGGACATCATGGTTTGTGATAAGATGCGGTATATTTCTGGTTAAGGAAACAGTGGAAAAACGCAGAAACAAAAATTGTTCCTCATATCAGAAATTCAGTCACTATATATTATGACTTGCAGACAAAACAGGCGTATAACTTGTACAATTTCCAGTCCTCTTTACCTGTATGTTCAGCCACTGGCCAGTGTCTTTAACCGTTTCTCTATATCACATCATGCATTTGCAGATGATACTCAACTCCATGACTCATGTTCACCTGATCAGATTATGGACACAATCGAGAGCCTTCAGGAATGTGTGTCGGAGACTAAGATGTGGATGACTTCAAACAAATTACAGTTGAATGACGGAACAACTGAGGCCATGATCATTGCTTCCCCGAGGTTGACGAAGACGCTGACACTCCCCCAATCAATACAAATCTGTGTTGCCACTGTCCCCTTCTCCCCCCCCATGTAAGAAATCTGAGTGTCACATTTGATAGTAACCTGTCCCTGTGCCTTCATGTGAACAACGTTTGCAGATCCGCCTATGCTGAACTACTGCGACGTATTGCTTCAGTCCACCACTATCTGACACCTGAAGCAACTAAAGTACTTGTCTGCGCTTTTGTTTTGTCTAAATTAGACTATTGCAATGCTCTTTTGGCTGGCTGTTCCCAGTGTCTGATTGGCAAACTCCAGAAAATTCAAAACTCAGCTGCTAGGTTGATTTTTAGAGTCCCTAGATCAGATCATAATTATCACACCCAATCTGCTCTTCACTGGTTACCTGTAACAGCTAGGATTCAGTACAAAATTTCATGCATGACTCAGTTGTATTACCTGTTCCTGCCCACACTACTTTGCCTCTCTTCTCCAGCTGCATACGCCCTCAAGACAGAATCAAAATCATAATGATATAGAGTGCCGTATGCTACAAGTGCCGCTTTATAATTGTTTTTTTTTTTTCTCAGTTACACTGAAATAATTTCTGCATGTGTGCTGTTTCTTCTTGTTCAGACCTACAAAGCATCAACAGACACACACACTGCTGTACTCTGAAAGAAATATGCTAGTGGTTAATAATTTATACCTCAGTTTTGGGTTGACTTGAGACCTGACATTGAAAGCCAACCAGTCACAGGCCGATCCCAATGGCTTCCTCTGTCAGACTAGCAGTGAATATGAGTGAACGGCTTCCATCATGGGTCATACAGTTTAGATAGGGTATAAGGGCTATCGTTTGATACTGTTTATGAAAAATCATGCGGGTATTTATGAGAAGATAGTTGTTGTTTTTTCGTAAAAGAAAAATTAAAGTTATGTTAGTTGTTTTACAAATGACTCCGAAAAAGTGGTGCAGAAAATTGTCTGATTTTCACACCTAAGACATACAGGCAATTGACCTATTTGTACCCGACAGCCGAGACAAACTGTAGGTTTATGTAAATACCGTATACGAAAAATAATGCGATTATTTATGAGAAGAATGTTTTTTTCCAGGCATGGAATGTATGCTCCTGCAGACACCACAGTAAAATGTGGTTGCCTTTGCAGATAGGCAGAAGTTCTTGCCTTCGACCACTATGCCGAATGGTGTGCTGACAAGGTCGCCAAGACCGAAACAGCTGTCCACACCGGTTAAACAATCTGGACCCCCTTTGGGTCCGGACCAACATCTAAATTTCCAAGCATCAAGGGACTGGAAATCCAGTGAATATGCAATACGCCCCCTTTCGGGGGAGGGGGGAGAGGGGGGGGGAGGGGGGCGGGTGCTTCCGTATTCATTGCTTCCAGTCACTTACTTAGCGCGCCCTTCTTTCCTATCCGGCTTTTTTTGTTTGTTTGTTTGTTGTTGGTGCTTCGAACAAACTCGATCTATGAGTCATTGGTCGTTACTGCACAATTATCTCCCCTGACAGCGCTTTTACCTGACTTTACTTTGTAATCTTCCTAATATTAGCACTGGCAGTCTCCCCTTTATTTTCATTTATGATTGAAGAGAGCATTCTACGAAAGCTGCGACATGGGGACGTAGCCTAGTGCCGGATAAGACACTGCGCTGACAGTCGTAAGATCCCGGATTCGAATCCCTTGGTGGGCAGGAATGGGATGTGGACTTTTCCTCATTTCCATCGAGTCAAATTTACGTACAGATTCGGTTTACGGTTGCCTGTCTCGCCTTCGTGTGCACAGCACGCATAATCATCAAGTGTGCACGTTAAAAATCCCATTACCACTACTCGAAAAGAGACGGCCCGGTAGCGGGCCAGTGAAATGGAAACAGACATATGTCACATGTACCGAAGTTAACAGCCGGGTGGAGGTTTGCACATAAAGTAGCGCTTAGTAGCAGCAGGCTTTCAAAGCTCCAGCTTCCAGCCCTACTGCGGCGCCTTGAGCATCTTTAATTAGATGGATATGTACGCCTTGGCCGAGACACCGTACCTACCATACCATCTACGATACTAGGGGAGGTAAGCACTGTAAAGCACAAAACCGCGGCCCAGTTTTAGTTGCGGGCCCCTAATTCCAAGGGACTCAACTACTATTTTAAGAGATCCTTGTTGATGAACCATCATTCATGGGGTTACTTCCCTTAGATGGGTTGCTCAATGATCTTACCAACTGTCGTGTATACTTACTTACTTACGCCTGTCACCCCTCCCAGGGTATAGGCCGCAAAGGTTAGACAACTACCAATCAAACGTATCACTGACCAGAGCGTTAGAGTGACTAGATTTCGTAATGATTAATCACTATTCAATCATTGATTTTTCAGTCCAAAAAGCTTCCGGCCTCAGTGCGACGACGCAAATCAGTCCGCCGGGGAGACCGATCTCTACCAGCAAGAGACAATGAGCCCCAGCAGAATGCAGAACAGCGGAGGGCTCGTGAGAATCTCTGCCTTTTGCAGTCTGAGGAAAGGGGCTTGTTCAGCAACTGCTCTGCTTCCTATTTGTCCATCTGATGGTGAAGTGTGAAATATTTTAGGTGACTGTCAGAAAAAACGCATCAGATCGTTGTCCCTTCTGTGCATTCTACGGTTGGTGGAGTGCCGCAGAGGCCTGATAACCTGCCTTACCGTATCAGCGGACGATTGTCAGTTGTGGGTTTTTAACAAGCTCAACGTGAAAACCCCAAGCCTTCAAAGAAACGTAGATACCAAGTGGTTTCAGCAAGAGGCATAGATCCTGGGGCATATGTTTCTGTCTACTCTTGGTTCATTTACCTGCATTTTCCTTTTTTTTTAATGAGGCATTGGCATCGTCAGAGACATAGCCATTTTTCAAACCTGCCGTTGCTACAAATCTACGAGACAATTTACACAAAACTAAGTATATAAATGTACATGTATATGAAACAAAAAACATTGCCAGCTTAGGGAAAGAAAGTCCCATGATGATCTCACACTCATAAACACACACACACACACACACACACACACACACACACACACACACACACACACACACACACACACACACACACACACACACACACACACACACACACACATACACACACACACACACACACACACACCATAACACACGCACGCTCGCGCGCGCACGCACGCACGCACGCACACACACACAAACACTGACCATCACACACGCGCGCACGCACGCACACACACACACACAGAGTTTATAACTGGGAGCAAACGTAATCAGATTTACAGGGCAGTCATATATATTTCACAACTGAAGTATTGATTACGGCAGCTTCGAGAAGTACTTGAAGAGACTGGTTTTGAAACGGGCTAGAGAGGAAGCGGATTCCACATAATCAGGAAGCGTGTTCCAAGTCTGCGTTCCCGAGAATGTCAAACTAGATTTGAATATATCAATTCTTGTTTTGGGGACCAAGCCGAGATTCCGACTTAGGGAAAAGAGTTGTGATATATTCTTTTTTTTTTTTTGTTTTTTTTTTTGTTTCCACACTTTGAACATACAACTTGCCTTATTGTATCTGAAGAGGTCTTGCAGCGGCAAAAATCCTATTTTGGCGAGTTTTTTTTTTCTGTGGTGAGTCGTGGGTCGGGAAGGATTAACTTTGCCGCCTTTCTCTGTAACGAGTTGAGTCTCTTCAAGTGGACTTCACTGTAGCCATCCCACACTGTTGACGCGTAATCAATATGAGAACGTATGTGAGCGTTATAGAATAGTTTGCGCGTGTCCGAATCGGTGTAACATTTCAATTTGGACAACATTAAAAGATTTTTGGCTACGTGGCCGTTCTGCATACAGTGTCCATATGAGCCTTCCGCTTAAGCTGACTGTTAATTGTAATCCCTAGTAGGCGGTGTTCATTAACTTGTTCTATTTGACTGCCCTTTAATAAAAGGTTAAGTAACAAGGGTTCTAACTGGTGCTTTTGACGAGTGGCGATTATCATGGATTTGGTTTTAATTGGATGAACAATCATAGAATTACTGTGACACCATTCTGACACCTAGTCAAGACTATGCTGCAAGCTGGCAGAAATTACTTGTATATCTTTGTTAGTCATATGAATGGAAGTGTCATCAGCAAAAAGATCGCATTGTACGTTCTTGCAGGTTAAAAAAGAGGCAGATCATTGATGAATAGACAAAATACTAAGGGTCCAAGCACGAATCCTTGGGGAACTCCATAATTTATATATTTTAGAGAAGAGTAAGATCCATTCACTAAAACTTTTTGTTTACGATCGGTTAGGTATGATCTAAAAAATGCAACTACCTCTATACTATTCAAGTATTTCTGAATCTTTGTCATTAGAATGGTGTAATCGATTAGGTCAAAAGCCTTTTTAAAGTCTAAGTAAACGACACCTGTTATCTGGGATTTGTTCATACCCCCGTATGCGTCAACGAGGCGCGTGAGTGCAGTGTGGCACGAGTGCTGTGGGCGAAATCCGGATTGAAAGGGGAGGAGGAGCTTGCGGTTTTCTAAGTAGGCAAGCAGGTGTTTGTGGACATGTCTTTCAAGCGGCTTTGATAGAACTGATAATAATGAAATCGGCCGATAATTGTTAGGGTCAGAACGATCTTTAGTTTTTGGAGGTGGAATGACTTTAGCGTATTTTAGTTTGTTAGGGAAAGTGTGTTGCTTGATATAAAGGTTAGAAAATGTACGCAATAGACTCTACTATGTACGGCAGGGATAACTTAAGTATATGCGGGCTGATGTCGTCAGGTCCCGAAGACTTTTTATTTGGTAATTTACTAATGAGCAAACCCACCTCATGAACTGCTAGCAAGGGAATGCTGAAGGGGTCTGTGTCCTCTGTTCTTTGTTTACAGAATTCAGAAAGCAAGTTAGAACATTCATGCTTACTGCTATGAGTTGAGGCATTTAGAGTTTCAGCGACTGAAAGAAAATGATTATTAAATGTTTCTGCAGTAAGACTGCTGGGAATGTCTGTTGAAGTGCCAGGGGAGCCTTTAGTTAGAGTGTTCAATAGGCGCCAGATAGTCGAAGTATCCTTACTGTCTTTAACCGTGTCACGGACTAACCTTTTCCTTGCCTCTCTGATCACGTACTTAACACGGTTACGTTGTTGCTTGAATTCAGTAAATAGTTCAGTTTGACTACGCAGATCATCTCTGAGCGCCATCGCTTGCATTATTTCTGGGGTTATGCTTATTTAGCGTATCAGACCGGCTGGCGACATGATTTAATATTCTGTTTAGTTGGGTTTTTTTTTCAGAAGCAGCGCAGGCGCGTCTCCTGTCTTGTTGTGGTCGGGACGTTAAGCAATATACAACTGTGACCAACCAACCCAAGACAGCAAGTTCATTTTTGTGAAAAGCGAGATTATCATTGTATTACAATGAAAATCTCGTTTTTCACAGAAAATGGACTTGCATTCTTTTGTCTTTACAGTGCAGCTCATCGTCATCATAACACTAACACTAGAGATGTTACGTTTACACCGAACGACTCCCAGTAACGAACGACAGCGAATTCACGGCAGTATGCCGCAAGTATAGACAACACTCCGAACACCTCCGAGAGGTCCGGGCTCATGAGGATCTATGCCTCTTGGAGATGTTTGGAGTCAGTTGTCTATGTTTTTGTACAAGTTGGTTATCCGCCTTGATTTCAAACTCGTTCGTTGTTGGGAGTCGTTAATCCGTTGTAAACGAAACCTCACTGCTGTGTTAACAGCACGGACTGAATCTGATCAAGGGAGATACGTGAATCGGTTTTAGGGTTTAACGCCTTTTGTCACCACGAAGGGGATTTCAAAGGCGGGGCACCGATTGATGAGGTCCGTACAACTGAAGTTTGACCTCACGAGGGTTTGAACCCACAACCTTACGATTGAGAGCCTGACGCTCCTAGATCACCAGAACCACTGATGCACCGGCCCGGTGTCCCGGTCGCGAGTGAAGTGGAACGGGAGTATGGGAAGGTTTTGGCCGTTTCAGCGACAAAGCCAGTGAGCTAAACGACATCAGGCCGAAGTCGGCAGGAAGTTGGCCCGGAAGCCGGAAAAGTGGATCGTATTGCTTATGGTGGTTGTGGTGTGTGTGTTGAAGGGGAAGGGGGGGGGGTGGGGTGGGGAACGGGGAGGGGTAGAGTGTAAACTGAAGACTAAGTTGAAGGAATTGTTTTTGTTGTTGTTGTTGTTGTTGTTGTTTTAAATCCTTTCACTGAACGACTTTCAGTCGTGGTTCGAGAGAAACTTTCACGAAAAACATATATCACACACCGGTTGTCTTCCTCGATTCGCTACCTGCGGCAGCGAATCGAGGGAGACAACCAGTGTATGCATATCAATGTACAATATTGATTTCTTATTTGCACTGTCTGACAGCACAATTACAAATACCATTCATGGGTCGAGAGACTCACAAAAACAAAAAAACAAAATCACACACTGGTTGTCTCCCTCGATTCGCATATCAGTGTGCATATTAATTTACAATATTGATTTCTTATTTGCACTGTCTGATTACACAAACACATATGTGGGTCGAGAGACGCATTCACAAAAAAATATATCACACACTGGGGAAATAAAAAGCAGCCACACACGTGGGGGTCACTGTTCACAGGGGTACATTGCGTTTGCACGTTTAGTTTTAGCTGTCTTCTCATGTTCAGTTTTTTTAATAGAAAACTTGTTTGAACTGATTAGTAGCGACCAGTTGACAAAGAATCTTTGTGTCATTACGTTTCAGCGAATATGCATCACACTTACGAATTATGTCTTTCCTAAATACCCCAATACCGGATGAAGGCAACAAAATCTTTGAATCTTTGAGCAACAAAAACGACAATACACCTGGTGGTTTTCGACCCAGGCCTGTGCATGGAAGCACGCTCAATGAAGCACACCCTGTCAAAGTGTACGGTTCGCTGATTGTGTTAATTCTGAACCGGGTGGCACATTAGAGTCTCATTAATGGTGGGTCCGTTATCCTTCAAAATCCATTTTGTCCGCTGAGCTAAGTCGTGAGACGTTTGAATACTTAATGGTTTCCTCCAGCTAAGGAACACGGGTATAAATGAAGCTGGCAAGATGCACAGATGCTATTTAACTTCTGGAAGTGGCGCGGCACATGAAACTCAGTGTCTCTCCCTTACGGATGCGGCCACTGAAAATAATGTGTGATGACAATTAGGCTCGGTGAGGAACAATATTGTAGAATTGTTGTTGCGCACGAGACATAGATCCTCAAGAGCCCCCACGTATACGGGGGTTCATGAGGCTCTATGCCTCTTGCAGTTGGGGTGGTTTTCAGTGCCGGAAGTGTACTGGAATGTACACCTCGTTTCCGTGAATAGCAGGGCAAATTCCAGGCGGTTTGCTGATGGTTTGTTAATACAAACGAAATTTACTTGCTTTCAGGAGTACTGTCCAAATCGATAAAAGACACAGTTTATAATTACAAACACGCACGCAGGTGAAAACATAGAATAGAGGACACACGTGCACGCTGCTTGCAAGCATGTACGCACGCACTCACACTGACACACACACGCACACGCACACACACACACACACACACACACACACACACACACACACACACACACACACACACACACAAACACACACGCACGCACGCAAGTACTAACACACATCGCTACGAGTTATGATTGGTTTCCTGAGAGAGGGTCACATATACACACACATGCACGCGCACTCACGCACGCGCGCGCGCGCACACACACACACACACATGCACACACGCACACACACACACACATACACACACACACACACACACACACACACACACACACACACACACACACACACACACACACACACACACACACACACACACAGGGAACGTATGATCGACTGACTGATTCAGAACAGGCCGGGACGGACAAGATCAAACAGTAGGCCTATCTAATAAAATATTTAAATTATATCCAATACTCGACAGGTTCGATACAGGAAATATGATATACCTCTCAACCCCTGTCCCTCACACCCCCCCTTCTGAACCCACCCCCCATCCCCCCACCCCATCCCCCGCGCCAGACCCTTGACCCACCCCTCCCACCCCATCCCCAATGTAAACCTAGGGCATTTAAAAAACCGATTATTTTAAAACGCACATCCTTCAACCTAACCTACGATCACGCCCAGCAAATAAGTAAACTTCTCAGTAAGCAAGAGGTCATCGTGTCGACTGTATGCGGCCCCAGTCGTGGAGGGCCAAACTGCCACTGCCGACGTCGGTCCGAGAACCTTTTGCTCACAGGGCGTTCTCTTTAGTTGGTATATCGACCGATGTACGCAATACAGGCAGGCCTAAGAGCGTCCCCGGATTTGTAATGGCAGGATTTTGTAGGCTAATGATCGGAGGGCCCGGGTCCCCTGAGTGCTTGCTATCGATAAATATATTCGTCATGCTCCCTTGTTCCCAACCCGCACAAATCCATACCCGTGCGATTGCTCTGTGATTTTGCACCTAAGTGCGAGTGGTCTTTGTGTGGGTTTGCGATCGTGGACCTCCCTGTGTGCTGGTCTATGATTTTGGACCTTACAGCTTCCAGTCGTAAGGTCCAAAATCACAGACCAGCACGCAGTAAACTATTTTATTCAGTACAGCATATAAAACTTTGATAGTACGTTTCTCGTTGAGGGTGTCTACCTCTTGTATGGAGTGGACCACCTATAATTGCGGTTACA
This sequence comes from Semisulcospira habei, assembly GCA_036245525.1. Lineage (NCBI taxonomy): Eukaryota > Metazoa > Mollusca > Gastropoda > Semisulcospiridae > Semisulcospira > Semisulcospira habei. The sequence goes on along the minus strand of BTPG01000005.1, from coordinate 144,164,773 downwards.
GGCCATAATAATAATAATAATACCGTTGTTATATAGGCGATTTTTCTCAATTTTTGGGCGAATCGACTCAAAGCGCCGCGAACTGAAACCCAACACGCACACTCACGTAACAGACACGGATTTACGCCATTTAAGACAAACACAGTACAAGACAGACGAAGGGCCAGTTCAGCTACTGAAGTTACAGAGATTTTTGATCGCTTGTATTTGAAATGTGTAAAGTGGCCTGAAACCGGTACCAAAGTGTGGGGGGTGGGGGGTGGGGGTGGGGGGTAGGTGGGGGGTGGAAGAACCGGAGTACCCGGAGAAAGAACCCCCGACGGTCCGCCCGAATTAACGGTGACACTTACCAGAGGAGAAAAGTCCGACGCCGGAACCCGTTTTCGAACCTCGCACCTTTGGCATTGGTGGCAGGCGCCTTAACCACTGCGCCACGGACTGCCATCGCCTGCGATAGGAAAAAAAATCAACGTGTAATTGTTTTCATTTGCTATAACCTTCAACTGAGAAGCTCATGGCAAACAAAAACGACTAGTACAGTTATTGGTGAAGATACAGTCAAACCTGCATAAAGCAGTCTCATAAGGGATGTGGCCACTATAGACATGTGTCCGTTATTCAGTATCAAAGAGTTGTTATAGAGTAAAATTGAAGGGCGGTATACTCCATGAGTGGCTGCTATTGTTAGGTGACCATTATTCCTATTAGCAAAAAAGTCTTCGGGCACATGATGGCCGCAGTGGGCACGCGCACAGGACCTTTGCTTACTGATATAATAAGGTGGCCACTAGAGCAGGTTTAACTGTATGTCTAAATCGAGCACTTTGCTTAGAAGTGACAAAATGCGTTTTTTTCCTAAGGTGTGAAGAAGGCCATGTATGTCTGCACTTTTATGATTTTTTGGCTCACGTGCGAAGCAAAAGTGAGTCTATGTTTTGGCCAGTGGTCGTCCGTCCGTCGTCCGTCGTCCGCCCGCCGTCTTGAGGTCGTCCGTAGTAAACTTTAACGGTGGCATTTGCTCGGAGACTATTCAAGCCACATTCTTCAAACTTGGTCCAAGGATACTTTGTGGCAACACCTTTCTGAACATACCAGTTTGAGCCACAGTCTTCAAATTTGGCCCAAGGATACTTTGTGGCAACACCTTTCTAAACATACCAGTTTGAGTGACCTCTCACGAAGATCAAGGTCACAGGAATCAGGAAATGTCAAAAATAGCTACATTTTGACATAATTTATTTTTTCTCAAATACTATTTACAGCTTCAAACCCAAACTTGGTACAAAGATACCTGATGGTAAGACCTTTCTATGCATACTAATTTGGTTGATCCCTCAGAAATGTCAAGGGTCACAAGAGCTCAGGAAATAGGTGAAAACTAGCCATAGTTTGACAAAAGATGTTTTTTCTCAAATACTATTCACACTTCAAACCCACATTTGGTACAGAGATACCTGATGGTAAGACCTATCTATGCATACTAATTTGGATTACCCCTTGGAAAGGTCAAGGGTCACGAAGGGCTCAGGAAATAGGTACGACATAGCCATATTTTGACAAAAGATGTTTTTCTCAAATAAGCCATATTTTGACAGAAGATGTTTTTCTCAAATACTATTCACAACCTTAAACCCAAACTTGCTACAGAGATACCTGATGGAAAGACCTTTCTATGCACATTAATTTGGTTGATCCCTCAGAAAGGCCAAGGGTCACGAGAGCTCAGGAAATAGGTAAAAAAAATAGTCATATTAATTTTGGACAAAAGATTTTTTTTTCTCAAATACTATTCACAACTTCAAACCCAAATTTGGCACAGAGATACTGACCTATCTATGCATACTAATTTGGATGACCCCTTCAATGGTCACAAGAGGCTGGCAAATGTGTGTAAAATGCTGATTTTTGATAAAATTGTAGGTATTACCAACATTTTTGCAAATTATTTAGCCAAATTTGGTACAAATATAGCTGATGATAAGACCTTTCTATGCATACTAATTTAGTCGATTCATCACAAAGATCAAGGGTCACGGGGGGTTGACAGATGTGTGAAAATGCTTATATTTTCGGAAAACATGGATTTTGCTGCTGCAGAAGCCAGCCCTTGTCACAAAGGTCACACATATGTAAATCGGTCATACACGTGAGCTATAATGGCTTTGCCTTTTTTGTTTTATTTATTTTGTGATTTGATTGGGTTTTTCTTCTTCAGAACACGTCACCATAATGCACACTATGTGGTTGGCGCAACTCCGGTGAATTACAGAACAAGATTATATATGCAACATTCATAAGCATATAGAATGCCCCCTTTTCATTTCGCCCCTCCCCCCCCCTCCCCACCCCACACATCATCCGCAACCCTTTTTCAGCCCCACCCCACAACTGAGCAACGTAACATCGAGTTCGACACATACCAGTAACCAACTGCGGGAAAGGAACACACACTTAAATGGGTGCTTGTCTGAGAATTTCGACCCTACGGCGCAAGCGCCGTAGGGTTCAAAATCACAGACTAGCACACACACACGAACAGAGCGGGGACTGGATGTAACTAGATAAGATCGACCGTTAATAAGCAAGAGGCATATATTATCATGAGCTGCTGCTTGCTGCAGAGGTCCATGATAATCTATGCCTCTTGTAGACATGTTTGAGGAAGGCCTCCTGATTACAGAACCATCACCACAGGGACGGGTACGGGTGGGGAAAGGCCGGGGTGGGAGAGTGTGGGGGGTAGGGGGTGAGTACTGATGAGGGAGAAAGCATCATCTGTTCAGCGGTCCCTGGACAGACAGAAACAAGTTCGGCGTCACAGTGTAATGAAACACGAACGGTGGAAATACCAATATGCAAAGGGCTGACGAAGATCTGACTCTGAGAGAGACTTAACCGTTTAACATTTAGGGCTTAACGTCTTTTGTCCCCCACGAAGGTGATTTCAAAGACGGGGCACCGAAAAGACACCTGTACAAATTTGGACCCCAGCTGGATTCGAACTCACGACCTTGTGGACGAGATTCGAACGCTCTACCACCCAGCCAACCAGCTCCTCTGTGTGAGAGAGACTGCACGCTGTAAGTGACGGTAACTTGGTTAAAGCGACCTACTCCAAGCAGTAAATGGGTTAACCCTTTTGGCGCCATGGGCGCATTTCCCGAATTTTGGAAGTGTTACTTAATGACTATGTACCACTTGCAGGAGGTGGATTGACCATAATAGTTCAAGGGTAGTGCCAGATTAACTTGGCGCCTGAAGGCGCCAAGCTAATCTGGCACTACCCTTGAATTATCATGGTCAATCAATCTCCTGCTGTAGGGTGTTGGCGCTGAAAGGGTTAACAGACCGCAATATCTCTTTTATAAATGTTCGTAGTATGTCTTATAATGATGCAGTAACACAATAATGGACAAAATAGTTAACTCATTCGCGACCAACCGCATCCGGATGCGCGGCTTATGCCGCACATCCGGATGCGGCTGGCCGCCAATGAGTTAACTTAAAATTACGAAGTTTGAATGTTGTAAATGGAAGACGTTTCTGCTCTTTTTTAGTTTGTACGCGGGCGAGTTCCTTCCTTTTTCCGTTGCCCTCAAAAGGCAGTAGAAAACCTCTGGCCGCACATGTACATACTACATGGATTCTGAAAAGAAGTGTGGACAAGTTTTAGTGAGACAAGACACTATAAATAACCTGTTGTATCGGCAAATATTTAAAAAATCAAAGCCCGCCATGGAGCACATGATGTCTTTAACCCATTCAGCCCTGAAGCACTACAGCAGGAGATGGGTCGGCGCCAAGCTAATCTGGCACCGGTGTGTCATACATAGAATTCTCACAAACCAGATAGGTGAGGCTAGCGCTGGCAGAATTGTACACTAACCAAGGGGAATCACTCAGCGCTGGACAGATAAAACAGTTAGATCCCCTGCCCCCGCCTATCAGGCACCCATTCGCTGTCCGGCGCTGAGTGATTCCCCTTGGTTTGTGTACAATACATAGAATTAGACTCGACATTTGTTGTTCTGATCCAGGGGATTGCGATGACGTTCTTGCAGCCTATCCGGCACGTGAGAAATGTCCTCGGGCTGACGTCAGACACAGTTGCTCGCGCACAGCCGTGCGCGGGCAACTGTGGCCGAGGTCGACCCGAGGACTGTTTTGCCAACATCAGGCGCCAATCGATCATTATCTCACATGGCGTTTCTTTAAACGATTGATATAATTATGATTACGTAGATTTTCCTTTCACGATTTTGTAAGCTGTTAGTATTAGGTGTTAGTTAGCACGTGCAGACTGCGTGCAGAGGTCTGTCATGGCTAATCCACCAGTCGTGTGTCAGAACATGATACACGATTGAAAATTAAGACGCTAACTGCGATCTGATTTATAGCATTACTTACGGTGCTGACTTCCAAAATCTAATTCTCACATGATTCCTGTTGCTGCTGCTGTAGCAAACTAACGTCTGAGTAACACAGCATTAATTCTGCATCCAAGCAAATTTGATATTTAACATTGTTAAAACTCAGATTTTATTTAGCTGCTGCAGCTCAACGTGTTCACTTTTAATTGTTAATTTTAAAGCTATCGGCTTCGTGAAACAAAGGGTTAATATTTTCGCAATAAGTCTTCTAAAATTGTTCGTAGTATGTCTAAAATTGCTGCACGAAAGGGCTCACTTAACTCATTCTGCCCGTGACACACCACAGCAAGATATGGCTCGACCATGATAGTTCAAGGGTGGTGGCAGAATAGCTTGGCGCCTATAGGCGCCAAGCTAGTCTGCCACCACCCTTGAATTATCATGGTCGATCTGTCTCCTGAATTGTAAAGCAGTCCTCAGACGATAACTTCAAAATGTGGGTATTTCGTACCTCGGGCACAATGAGTTAACTCATTCTACCCCAGACACACCACAGCAAGATAAGGATCGACCATGATAGTTCAAGGGTGATGCCAGAATAGCTTGGCGCCTACGGGCGCCAAGCCTATTCTGGCATCACCCTTGAACTATCATGGTCGATCTGTGTCCTGCACTGCAATGCAGTCTTCAGAGAACAACGGCAAAATTTGGGGATTTCGATGTTGGGGTAGAATGAGTTAAGAGGTTTGAAAGCGGTAAAATGGAAATAAAATGCTTCTCTACTTCTCCTTTGTAAGTAGGATAGTTTAACTGGCCGACAGGAGGCGCGGCATTCGAAACCGGCTATAGCGTTACATGTGCCAACTCTTGTGGATTGTACAAAGGCGGGTAGAAAAGTGTTAGTTGAGTCAAGACAACATTGCCGTATCGCCGGTTTTTGCTATCAATGTCCGCCCTGAAGGTTTTAGGTGACGTGTAAGTGATATTTTAGTTGCCCATCTGCAATAGGCACGCACAATCAGCCAGATAACCCTTTGTCTGTCGGTGGCGATTCCTGACGTGGCTCACGAAATTTCTTTTCCCAACGCATAGTAGTGCCCATGTATGAAACGCGGTGCGTTACGAAATTTCTTTTTCCAACCGAGTTCCGTCATGTACACTCCCCACATTGTTCTGCCTATAGTTATGCCTGTGCGTTGAGCTTGCCTTACGGAACTCAGTCGGTTGGGAAATCGAAATTTCTTTTTCCAGCCGAGTTCCAACTGAATCAGTTTCGTAAATCAATCTCCACGTATAGTTCTGCAGAAATTCTTTCCAACCGAGTTCTGTAACGCAAGCTCCACGTATAGTTCTGCAGAAATTCTTTCCAACCGAGTTCTGTAGTAACGCAAGCTCCGCGTAAACGGTTCTGCCGAGATTCTCTCCCAACCGAGTTCTGTAACTTGAACGCAAGCTCCACATATAGTTCTGCCGATGTTCTTTCCCAAACAAGTCCCGTAACGCAAGCTCCATCTATAGTTCTGACGATGTTCTCTCCCAACCGAGTCCTGTAACGCGGCTAGCTCAACGTATAGTTCTGCCGCCGAGATTCTCTCCCAACCGAGTTTTGTAACACAAGCTCCACATATAGTGCTGCCGAGATTCTTTCCTAAACGAGTCCTGTAACGCAAGCTCCACGTATAGTTCTGCCATTGTTCTTTCCCAGCCCAGTCCCGTACGCAAGCTCCACGTATAGTTCTGTCGAGATTCTCTCCCAAACGAGTTCCGTAACGCAAGCTCCACGCATGGTTATGCCTGTCGACGAGAACCATTCGTGGAGCTTGCGTTACAGAACTCGGTTGGGAAAAGAAACTTCGCTCGTAGGGCTAGATAGACCTGATCTCCCTCTGTACCCATTTATATCTGTGTTAAAAGTGTGAACAGGATATCGAGTGTTTAGTTTTAGACGGACTAGTGATGTTCAAATGATTGCTGATATTGAAAATGGCTGTGTACGCGCGACCGGACTGTCGCAAAATGTTGTTTGACAATTAATAGTGAAGTCGACAAGAAAGAATCGTTACAGGATGACAATGGAAACATTTATATTTTGTACAGATTAAAACCAGAAGCAGAAGTGGATTGATTGATGCTTTATTGTTCAAGGTCATGTTAACTAAAGCGGGACCAACTACGATATTCCCAATGGTAGTGTTTAGATTTGTTTGGCGCCGCTTTCAGGCGCAAGATAATCAAGCACCGCCCTGAGCTGTCACAGTCGAGTCATCTCCCGTCACTGGATTCTATTAACTGAATGATGGAAAGCCGTCAGTCTCACTCGGCGTCTGGCACGTCGATCGAGGACTAAACAAACATGACATTTTGATGCACGCGTAATCATATCTGATTCACCACTATTCGGGCATAGGGCATCTTCGCTTGAATTCATTGTTTACTTAATACACTTTGTTTAAGAAAATAGTGATATAAAAGATTGTCGGCAAGAGGCACATATCTTCATGAGCCCTTGCAAGCTTGCGGGGCCTCATGAAGATCTTTGCCTCTTGCACACGGCAGAGGCTGATTCGCGAAATTCTTGTCATTTGTTGTAGGCGCGATAATTACTGTCGTTCAGCGCTATGTGCATTGCTTGTTGCGGGTTACTTTTGTGTCTGAACATCAGTTTGATCATTCGTTTTCGGTTTTCCTGCAAGGAAACAGTCATTTGCGAAAGTGTTGCACCAGCTGCACAGCCTGAAAGGACGACACGCATATAATGATGGTTACTGATTGTTCAAACGACCTGATCAAGATCCACATCCAGTCCGCCTGATCCGGATCCACTCCATCTGATTAAGATACAATTCACCTGATCCGGATCCAGTCCACCCGATCCAGTTGGCCTGATCTGGATCTAACCCACCTGGTCATCCGATCCAGATCCGGTCTGCATGATCCAGATCTTCTAGTCATCCTTTTTAAGTCACCTAATCACAAGATCCGAATCCACTCCACCACTCCGCTTGATCCTGTTTATAAGGATTACAACAAATTCTACGGTGCCTGCTTGAAAGCAGATTTCGGCAAAGGAAACCTGACTGTTCCTGTTAAACTGGAATTATTAAAGATGCCACGCTGTTTTGTTGCTGTCGCCGTTCGTTCATCGCGAGCAAGCCTTTGTGCGGTCACGTTTTTGGTGAGTCTTGGACTGATTGGTTGCATACTGACGAGCAAAAGAAATGCGACAATTTAGTGTTTCCGATGAATCCAAAAATGTCGCATTTCTCATGCTTGTCAATACATGTCAATGCCGTTCATGCAAGAAAGATTATTCTCAACATGGTTAGTTTTAAATATTTGGTCTGCCGCTTATTGGACGTTTAGAATTGATACACTATGCTTGTAACGCAGCAAACACGGTCTTTAAAACTCATTCTACCCCAGACACACCACAACAAGATAAGAATCGACCATGATAGTTCACGGGTGATGCCAGAATACCTTGGCACCTATGGGCGCCAAGCTATTCTGGCATCACCCTTGAAGTCTCATGGTCGATCTGTGTCCTGCACTAGAGTGCAGTCTTCAGAGGACAACGGCAAAACTTTTTGGGGATTTCGGTGTTGGGGTAGAATGAGTTAACCTCTTAACTGCCCGAGCAAGGCGAAGGCTACCCAGCTGCAAGAGATATAACCCTTATGAGCCCTTACAGTCGCAGGATTTGTCTCTCGTTAGTCCTATGTTCTTTATGCCCTTTTCTGGTCCAATTTCATCATGTGTGTTCTGGACGCTGCATGCATTCCAAGACAGTTACACACATAAAGCAGAAGGAAAAATCATTTACAGAATCATACCTTACGAATACGATCAGTCAAAAGTTTTTCATAGATGGAACTGACTACGGGACAGCTCGCAACTATACTGAGGAGCAAAAGAAACGCGACATTTTTGGAATCATTGGAAACACTGAAGTGTCGCACTTTTGGTTTTGCTCCTATGTTCACGTCTAGAAGTCCCCCCCCCCCAAAAAAAAAAAAAATAAAAAATAAATAAATAAATAAATAAATAAAAATAATAAATAAATAAATAAATAATAAATAATAAATAAATAAATAAATAAATAATAAAATTTTAAAAAAAGATAAATAAGAAAATAAGAGAGAAACACGCTTAAAAAGAACAAGGCGCACTGTGTTGTACTTGTTCTTTCTAATCGTGTTTCTTGCACTGTTGAAATGTTCTTTTGCATTTTACACTCGCTTGACAGTCATCTTTAAGTCTGGCGGGATTTCATCATTATTTTGGTTTTGTCCAGATGTCCATGTTCACATCTCAGGCATGGCACGCCTTCGACAACAGTCACTTCCACTGCTGGCCTCTCAATGCTAGTGCCACCAACCCTGATCCGTACCCAGCATGCCCCGGTGAGTCCGTCACGTTTTTAACCGGTTCAGTGCCGATAAAATTTTGAACACCACCCAACTGCAAGAGGCATATATCCTCATGAGCCCCCGCAGTTGCGGGGGCTCATGAGGATCTATGCCTCTTGCTGACACTACTTCGAGTCCATGTTCCTGGGACAGCTAGGGTATTTCGGTGTTGAATTAACAAAGACTGCAGAAGCGCAATCTTCGTCAGCTGGCACTGAACGGGTTAAACATTTGTGTCCCGGTCTGATTTCGGACCAACGTCCTGGGTTGTGATTTTGGACCTTACTGCTGTAGGCTGCAGGCGGTAACAGAATCTAAAGTCACAGAGCAGCACACACATATTAATCATTTAGCTGTGGCCGGCGCGATGGCAAGCCGCGTTAATGTTCCTACGAACGATTCCATTGCTAGGCTCTCTGGCTGTGAAACTATTATTATTATTATTATCCAATAAAAATAAAAAACAAAAAAACACTGGCATGCTACGACTGGATGTGGCTCGACCATGATGGTTCAATGGTTGTGTCAGAATAGCCTGGCGCCTGTAGGCGCTAAGCTATATCGACACCGCCACTAGAACTATTATAGTCGATCTGACTCCAGAGCTGTGACGTACACCTCAATGGATCTAAAAAATGATAATTACATCTTTGGATGTAATGAGTTATTATATTATATTATATTATATTATATTATATTATATTATATTATATTATATTATATTATATTATATTATATTATATTATATTATATTATATTATATTATATTATATTATATTATATTATATTATATTATATTATATTATATTATATTATATTATATTATATTATATTATATTATATTATATTATATTATATTATATTATATTATATTATATTATTCTGACGGCCAAAACAAATGCGACATCATTGGAATCATCGGAAACACATCGAAAGATGCCTCCTATATTTTGCTCTTTAGTATATTATTATTATTATTATTATTATTATTATTATTATTATTATTATTATTATTATTATTATTTACAATTTTATTTACTAGGCCTGGACGTGGACTGGTTGGTGCCCCCTCCTAGTCATATCAAAGCTGAACAAGAGTTCAACGTCACGTACCACCTGTCCTTGTCTGCCCCCTTCTACGCCTGGGCCGTCCAGCAGGGTGTCTTCGACAAAGTGGGCTTTAGGTCCGACATCTTGTGATAAAAAGGAATTCGAGCTTGCTATTTTGTTTGCTTGTTTACATGAGAATGGAAGTGTTCCGGAAAACAGAAGTAAATAAATTTATGAAATAAATAATAAAAACCTGTCTGCGCATCTTTTGACGAAAACAGTGGATTAAAAGCACGGGCAAACATGCGATATCACATGTTTGTCCGGGCATTTGAACCACTGTTTTCGTCGAAAGGCTTGCAAATTTGACCTACTTGTCTTCTGATTGCTGAACAAAGTCTACTGCAATTGTTTGGGGCTGAGATGAGCGGTTTTCGAAGGTATAGCGACTAGTTTATCGGGTAGCTGTTCAGTAGACCGTCGCCGCAGTCACATGGACATTCATAGTGAAATGAATCGCTGAGGACAATAGTTCCTGGCATTTTTGGGTCACTCATCGGTTTGTTGTTTATTTTTTTCTACATGCTCTGTCTTTCTCAATCCAACCACCACCCCCGGGCTCCTGTGGTACCCCTCCCCTACGCCAGCAAAATTGATTAACCCATGAACTGCCAGGATAAGGCGAACTTCACCCAGCTGCAAGAGACATAAATCCTCATGAGCCTCCCGCGAATGCAGGGTCTCATGAGGATGTATGTCTCTTGTTCGTTCTATGTTCTGTTTGCCTATTTTTGGGGGATCTCGTTTACACCTGTGTTCTTCACGCGAAAGTCGTTCTGTGTCCACTCGCCTCAGACGCGAAATTCGTGATCACTGGCAGCGAAGGGGTTAATACAAAGAGACAGTGTAAGATGTGTCGCGCTGCCTTTCAGAGACGCGCCTTCCCCGGAGATACACAGCCAAAATTTCACCTAGTAGGACAGTAAAGTTGAAAAAAGATATGTATTAGAAATTCTCCAGCCTTTGCTGTTTAACCCTTTTCATCCTGATACACTACTGCTTGAAATTAATTTGACTATGATAGTTCAAGGGTGGTGCCGGAGGGACCAAGCCATTCTGGCACCACCCTTGATCTAAAATGGTTGGTCTATCGCCTAATCTGTAATGTAGACAATAAGCAAATTAAAAATTAAAATTAAAATCAGCCTTAGGATGTAAAGGGGTAAAGTCTGCTGCACTAACGAAATGATGTTATTTGGTTGCGATGTCAGCGGGAACAGCGCGGGAGCTCAGTCGTGGTGCGAGACCACCCAGTGTCCGACGAACCCGGCACAGGCCGACGTGACCAACTGCTGTGTTCATCACGTCAACGTCCACTCTTGCCCTTTGGCCCACAGAAACGTCACCAACAATGGACTGTGTGGACCGTGGATTCCACCTCAAGGCGGCATCTTCACTCATTCTGCCGTCATGGTGGGCCAGGTGCAGGCTGGGAACTGGACGAGCGTCATCGGAGGCTTGTATCAGGTACGTCACAGTCAAATTGTCGTCACTATTGCGTACTGTTGTGTAATTCTGGTACTCATGACCTATAGCTACAGTTACAGTAGAAATGTTCAGATGTAGGTCAAAATTTGCGCGTGTTTGACGCAATCAGTGGATTAAAAGCCCGGACAAACATGCGATATCGCATGTTTGTCCGGGCTTTTAATCCACTGTTTGCGTCAAACACACGTATGGAATATCGTATCATAGTGGTGGAGTACGTGTGTAAAGGTGGAATGTCTTAAGTTAGGACCACACCAAAGACCTTAAATATATGCATTTATGATATTCGGTTTTCGACCACCTGCTTCTTATGTAAGCCAGAATGTACACATGCAGGTGGGTATGACGTCGCTGATCGCGCACTTCAAGCTGGCGGAAATACACGTGGCTGTCGAGAAAACTGTGGAGGTATTGCCGAAGACTGGTAAGAATGCAGAATAGTACTTGTCTGCCATTTTGGATTTTACTGTTTAACCCTAATCATTCGGAATACATCAGTGTGTGAAATACGTTTTACTAAAATAGTTCAAGGGTAGTGCCAGAATAGCTTGGCGCCTCTAGGCGCCAAACTATTCTGGCACCACCCTTGAACTAAAGCCATTGGTCTATATCCTTATCTGTAAGTACTATAATGTAGCTTGCATATGGCAGTGTACAAATTTGAAGCATTTAGCCTCAGATTGATATGGGTTAACTTACTCGAGAGGTGCCGCATGCGGATACGAGGCTTATAACCGCGTATCCGTATGCGGCACTTCTCGAATGTTTTAGAACCGTTGTTTGTGATTGTTTTTTCGTAGTTATAAAACTACACACTCCGGCTTTTCCTCACAAAAAACTACATCATTCTGCAGAAAAACACGCGAAGTTTCTGAAAATAGGATTACAAATATTCAGTGTACAAAGCATAATTTTTATATCTGAGCATAAAATATGTGCTCAGGTTCATTCTCTCTTGAAAACTTTTTTTTTCAATGATTAATTTGACCTTCGGCCGTTTTTAATTTGTATGTACGGTTATGTGCTGCTCTGTGACTTTGGACCTTACGTCTGAAGGTCATAAGTACAAAAATCATACATCAGCACACGTATAAACTGCATCGCCGCTTGAACACGGTTCCAGTGTGCGGGGATAACAATTGTGAGGCGACGGAAGGAGAGACGTGTGAGGTGTGTCCGGCCGACTGCGGGGACTGTCCACTGAATGACGGTCAGCTGGCCGCCATTGCTATCGTCTGCATTCTCCTCGTCACTGGCATCGCCTCCGTTATCGCTGTGCGTTTAACCTCCTTGACTGCGGCAGACGAAACCGCCGCTCGGCGGAAAAGACGCATGACTACGCGTCATTTCCGCCGGACCGTATCGTCAGCAACAGTCAAAGGGTTCCTTTGATTTGTTTGACGGCAAAAGCGATAGCCATGACTTATTAACTCATTCAGCCCCGACACAGTACAGCAAGACATGGATCGAGCAAGATAGTTCAAAGGTGGTGCCAGAATAGCTTGGCGCCCATAGGCGCCAAGCTATTCTGGCACCGCCCTTGAACTATCATGCTCGACCTGTCGCTAGAATTGTAATACAGTCCTTTAGAGAGCAACTTCAAAATTTGGGGATTTCGGTCCTGGGGTAGAATGTGTTAATTGCGAGCTTATGTAGCGCACAGGTTTTGTTTGCAATGAACACGATTATTTAGTGTGGTTTAGCCCAAGTTAGTTGGGTCGATTTGGTGACGTTTGACAGATGTCAGCTAATTTTGGTTTGGCATAATATCGCTGGACAGCGCTGTGGGATTTCCCTATGGTGTGTGTATTGCATCTACGAGCGCTTGTCTGCCCATTGGTTCCAATGGTTTGTGCCTGGACTAGTTTGGCTTTGGCTTGCTTTGTTTGGTTTGGTTTGGTTTGGCCGATTCGGTTTTGCGGTGTGGTGGCACGGTGTGTCGTGTGATAATAATGCGGTTTGGTTTGGTATTGATATTGTTTTGTTCTAGTTTATTACCGTTAGCTTGATTTGAGCTTTGTCAAAACTTTTTAAAAACTTAATTTACAATTGGTGTATTTTTGTTCGTGTCTGGTTTCAGTTGGTTTTGCCTTGCCTCAGCCTCACTGATTATAGAGCTGGTTGTCACAGATCACACTAAATTAATCCCTTCATTACCGCAAAATTGTGTCTTTGAAACTGAAAGTAGGACAGTTGGGCAAAATTAACACCGAACAGTCCCATCTATCCTGGGACCACGGATAAGAATGTGACCAGCAAGAGGCAAAGAACCTCATGAGCCCGCCGCATCCGCGGGGGGCTCATGAGGTTCTTTGCCTCTTATTGTTGGGTGATGTTCGCATTTTCCGGCAGCTAAAGGGTTAAATTACTTGCAATGTCAAACCGGACTCTCACTGACATGTCTATCACTTTTTTCTCTCTCTCCCCCCCCCCCCCCTCACAATGTTGGTTTCAGTACTTGGGCTACCAGAGGAGAAAACTTCTATGGGACGAAAGCTGGATTGTTCCATCGGCGGACATTGTTGAAGGTTAGCACAAGTTGACTTGTCTGTCGCTGTACCTTCCAGAAACAAACATCAAACACTTATAGTTCAGAATTAGATGATATGAGTAATGCGATATGGACTGACTATGACATCATAATCGTGTCCTTTTTTAACGAAATGTAATAAATTGCGTATTTGCGTATTTTGCGTAAGCGTATTCTTCCTTTATTGAGATTTTCTGCGCATTTTTCGTTTTGTTGTTGTTGTTTCTAAAATCTGAATTCTTAATTTTTTATATGTCTTTGTCCAGATGTTTGTCTAGGAAGGAAAACCCAAATTTACACAACCCTCTCGAACCCCCCCCCTCCCCCCTCAGCAAGCGAGGGCCATTTATAACAGACCGACCCATTCCGGGGTGAAATGTCAATCAGAGTTAGCCTCTAGACCAATCAAAACGCTGTAGACCATGTGCTTCTGACTTCCAAGCAGAAGGTACGGCATAACAACGGATGTTTATGCTTGCGGGCATGGATGAGCGTCGATGTTTCCATTATCTTCGCCAGTTTCGGCGGTATTGGAGACGTCTGGAAAGCATTGTTTTTATGGGGAGTGTAAATCAGTTTCCTGATACCCCCAATCCATATTCAGGTGAAGAATTTTTCCGTTCCCGAAGCCTTTATCACGACTGGCAGACACGAAGGAATGGACAAAAACTTGCAGTTGGCCACATGGTCAGCTGAACCCTGAGAGAATCACAAAACATCACTACGTATGCTCGAAAGTAAAATTTCTATTTTGCCGTGTACCACCATAGTATTCACACACTGACTCGATCGCTTGTACTTACATTAGGTCTGCTAACTTGGATCGTTGATCTGTCAGTTGTGTGTGACGCATTCGTGCTAAATTGGATCGTAGATCTGTCAGCTTTGTGTGAAGCTTTCGTGCATGTACGCTGACCCCGTATGGCTGTGAGAGTGAGTGAGAGACGCCTCAGTGATGTAAACAGACTAGTACTAGCAGAAGTTTTCAGGGGGAAAAAAGAGACGTTTGTAGACAGACTTCAGAAAAGTGTACTGATGTTTGCGTGCGCGAAAATGTCTTTTAGAGACTCAGTAGCGGGATATGCCCACATGTAGGTATAGGATCACCTATTATTTAAGACTGTATAAAAATTTATATTACCATCGAAAAGAGCGCATAAAAACGTGTGATGGTGCGAAATTTCAAATCTCAACCTTTTATATTTTATCAAAAGATCACAACTTGATTTGACAAAAACGAAACGATTTGCGCATTTCATAAAATGCTAAGTTTAGGGTCGCATAACTACATAATCATTGACTGATCACAACTTGATTTGACAAAAACGAAACGATTTGCGCATTTCATAAAATGCTAAGTTTAGGGTCGCATAACTACATAATCATTGACTGACATATATTTTATATTTTTTTCCACTTGCTGTACTGATTAAACTCAATACCTAGTTTGTACTGATTGTTTTACAGCTCCAATAATGGTATACATTAGAAGATATGCCATCCTAAAAATGGTTAAAAAAATCAGCGTCGAAAAGCGCGCAATGCTAGCAGACTACACTCATGCTTTTTCCGTGAATCACGCGTAGCATTCTTGGCGGACCCCGACTAAAGGGACGGAGCCAAATAAAAAGTGGATCGGTCTGCTGTGTGCTGGAAGGGCTGGCTTAACTGGGCGAGACAAACCCGAACCATGTCTCGGCGAGACACCCGAGACAGTCAATGCGAGATACCCGTTCCACCCGTTTATTAGGTTCGGCGAACTCTCCGAGACAAGATCAGACGTGCGAACCTAATAAACGGGTGGAACGGTATCTCGCATTGACTGTCTCGGGTGTCTCGCCGAGACATGGTTCGGGTTTGTCTCGCCCAGTTAAGCCAGCCCTTAAGGACCACAGCCGTAAGGTCCAAAATCACAGACCAGCACACATACCAAAGACTTTTTTTTCAGACGGCGGTCGTGGCGGGTCCTTGGGAAGCTGTGTCAGTATGGGCTTGTCACGTGTCAGTTTGGGTGACGTCACTGGACAGAGTGCGATAAACGTCACTGCAGCGGCAAACACGTTGAGCAGACAGACATTCGGCAGCGTGGCCACAGTGTGAGACTGCGTGTTGTGTCTATAAGCAGACTATATTATAAGTTATTGGTCGCAAGGGTTTGCTACACGGACCCTTGAGGGAGGTCAAAGGAACCATTGTACCCCGAAGGCCGAAGGCCTGAGGGGTACAATGGTTCCTTTGACCTCCCTAAGGCCTACAAGGGTCCGTGCAGCAAGTCCCTGCTATCAATAACGTATTGTTTTCACACCTCCACTATTTTCGTAAAAGAAATCAAGAAGACATCTTCCGACCTAGATCACGAGAGACATGACTGATGTCAAAGGAATATACATTTATACATAATAGACTTATGACGTAATTTAAAATATTTCATGACGTTTCCGTCTCCAGTACTGAATGTGCTTGTTGTTTCGAACAACACTAAGTAACTTTTTACTTTAGAACGTTTTGGAGATCTTTTATAGAAAAATACTCACATCCAAGATGCGTCACAAAGAGGGCTACAAGAAGTCCGCCATTTTTTGCTGCAAGGGTTTTTGTATCACGGTCACATGGTACGGTTTGTGCTAAAGAAACTTGTCGTGAGACGTAGGGATGAAAACAAAACCCTTTGGCTGTCGGTAGTGGTTTTTGTCGCGATCATGATTCCTTCAGTAATCATCGCGACAAAAACCGCTACCGACAGCCAAAAAGGGTTACATTCTGAGTTAGCCTACCCGATCACGAGAACACGTCTCGGTCTTCAGTCACGGCAAATAATATGGTCTCGATAAACAGTATGTCCATAACGTATGTCCAGCAGCAACTCCCATAAAATCAGAGTGAAGCTGCTTTTGGCTCACTGACCTAGAAACGGTCCTTGGCTGAGTTAACTCATTCAGCCCGACGCACGTATTTCCCAAATTTTGGAGGCATCATCTAACGACTATGCACCTGTTGCAGGAGATGGATCGACCATGATATTTCAATGGTAGTGCCAGATTAGCTTGGCGCCGACAAGCTAATCTGGCACTACCCTTGAATTATTATGGTCGACCCATCTCCTGCTGTAGTGCGTCAGGGCTGAATGGGTTGAACCTTCATTGCCAGTGGACGCAAAACAATGTCATTGAAAGCAGGACCAACTCAACACCGAATAGCCCCATATGTCCAAGGAACACTGATATGAATAGTGTCAGCAAAAAGGCAAAGAACCTCATGAGCCCCCGCATCTACGGGGGCTCATGAGGTTCTTTGCCTCTTGTAGTTCGGTGGTGTTACCATTTTTTTTCCGGCACTGAAGGCGTTAAACAAGACTTCATTAATTTCATGACGTAGAAAGAGAGCAATGTTAAAGTACAGTACACGTAAGGATTAGGGCTGAAAGAGAAGGCGAAGGTCACCAGTTCTAGAAAGAATGAGTAGGTGACTGGAAAGAAGGGGACGGGGGATGGGGGGGGGGGGGGAGTAGAAGAGGAGGACAAGATAGGTGGGTGGGCGTACACTGGAATGGAATGAGATATTGAAGTAACGTTTTCGTGATTGCCACAGGGCCTTTCTCCCCTTTCTCGAATTGAAGCTTCAGGGAACTGAAAAGGACGGGCTTGTTCCATAGCATGTCCGTTGGTGAAAGATCCTGGTAAATCAAAGTGCCACAGTTGCAGTGCGCCTCACTTGATCAGTGTTCAGGTCGTACTCCATAGGAAAGACTGAGATTTCTCTGTCTCCCATAAACTTGACCCGCCCGTCAGGGCCGTCCATTATCACTTCGGTGCCTTGGACGTTAAACCCCGAACCTGGTCCAGTTGCAGTTTCCGAAATTTTGATCGTCTTCTCTAGTAGCATTGGATGGTCTCGGTTACCGGCAACTCATCATTTTTGGAAACAGCGTCGCGTTATGGTCACGCCGGGCTTCACGTTTTGATGAGTTAAAGTTACGTAACTGCGACGGACGATTCGAGCCCGTCGCATTTGAGTCAGGCCGTGAACACGACGTCGCGGCGGCGACCGCCCCCAATACTATATAGAGTCGCTCACATGAGCTCTCCGTGGTGGTACGTATTGAAGGCGATTTCTTATGGAACCTCCCTTTTTAAGTCCCTTCTATTTATAGGGCGAATTTAATATCGTGTCCATGATGTAAAAGGCGGGCAGGCCTAAACCCCTCACACTTGAAGTAACAAGATTAAAAATTACGTCATGTCTAGTTACGCTAACCTCGCTGCTGAACGTACATTTGGCGCGAAGCGCCGTGTGTGCGTATGTATGTATGTGTACGTGTGTGTGTGTGTGCGTATGTATGTAAACAAGAGAATCTCCAAAATTTCTGTACACACAAGCTTGAAACTTGGCGAAATACTTTTTTTAAAAAAATTAATCCAGACCAAAAAGGTGACTGCCAAGCGTGTAATATGCAAAGAAGTACCCAACGGAGAAGAAACACGCTTAGAAAAGACGGATACAACACAATTTATTAATATTTCGGGTAAATACCCTTTGTCAAAATAGACAAACAAACAAACAGAGAGATTAGCCGCTACTTATCTTCATTGGCAGAAGGAATGTGGCAACTGAAGGAGGTGACGTAAAATAAAAGAAAAAGGAAGAACAAAAGTGCGCAAAAAGTAAAAATGACGTCAACGAAAAATCGTAATAGAGAGACTCGGAAAGAACCTGAACACGAGAGACAAGAGTGTGTGCAAGTACGTGCAGGAGCGAGCGAAAGAAAAGGCGTGTAGATGAGGCCAGAGAAAGAGAGAGAGAGAGAGAGAGAGAGAGAGAGAGAGAGAGAGAGAGAGAGAGAGAGAGAGAGAGAGAGAGAGAGAGAGAGAGAGAGAGAGAGAGAGAGAGAGAGAGAGAGAGAGAGAGCGAGACGGAGAGAGAGAAAGAGAGAGAGAAAGAGAGAGAGAACGAACGGGGAGTACCTTTGGGCACGAAGTAGGCTGAGTGTCTAATACACAAAGCCTGCTAAACACCAACCCGAAGGCAAACTTTATATCACCTTCAAGTTGAGGACTACCTCGGGGAAAAACGGGAGGACCCCGAGGTAGTCCTCAACTTGAAGGTGATATAAAGTTTGCCTTCGGGTTGGTGTTTAGCAGGCTTTGTGTATTAGACACTCAGCCTACTTCGTGCCCAAGGGTACTCCCCGTTCGTTCTCTCTCTCTTTCTCTCTCTCTTTCTCTCTCTCCGTCTCGCTCCTCTTTGTCTCTCTCTCGTCTATCGTCTCTCTCTCACCTCTCTCTCCTTGATCTCTCTTCATCTCATTCGCTCTCTCTCTCTCTCTCTCTCTCTCTCTCTCTCTCTCTCTCTCTCTCTCTCTCTCTCTCCCTCTCTCTCTTTCTCTGGCCTCATCTACACGCCTTTTCTTTCGCTCGCTCCTGCACGTACTTGCACACACTCTTGTCTCTCGTGTTCAGGTTCTTTCCGAGTCTCTCTATTACGATTTTTCGTTGACGTCATTTTTACTTTTTGCGCACTTTTGTTCTTCCTTTTCTTTTATTTTACGTCACCTCCTTCAGTTGCCACATTCCTTCTGCCAATGAAGATAAGTAGCGGCTAATCTCTCTGTTTGTTTGTTTGTCTATTTTGACAAAGGGTATTTACCCGAAATATTAATAAATTGTGTTGTACCCGTCTTTTCTAAGCGTGTTTCTTCTCCGTTGGGTACTTCTTTTCTTTTTTTTTTAAAGCGGTGGACAAGAGAGCCTCCGAGCATATTGTAATTGAATGTCTCATTTAAGACACAAACAACCGTTTATAGGAAGTCGGTTGACCCAGATTAGAGTACGTAATTTTTGTCAGTCATAATTATTTACTTGAAATTTTGGATATAGCTAGTTTGGAAAAAGACATTAGATGAGTTCGTTAGCCAGCTTTGTATCCTTTCAACTTCTTTGGTAGAAATTAATTCTTTTGAGAAAAAAAATTAAAACAGTAAAAAACAAAAAACAAAACAAAACAAAACAAAAAAAAACCAAAAAAAAAAAAAAAAAAAAAACTTGACTTCGAAGAGAAAGTCAGACTATGGCGGTGACGTAAAAGAGGCAACTCCGTCAGCACGCAGACACTGACATAATACTCTAAATATGACGTAATTCTCTCTAGCGCGCGCCGTTCTCTCTCTCTCTCTCTCTCTCTCTCTCTCTCTCTCTCTCTCTCTCTCTCTCTCTCTCTCTCTCTCTCTCTCACACACACACAAACATGCGCGCATCTCCAAGAGGCATAGATCCTCATGCGCCCAGAGAGCGCATGTTGATCTATGTCTCTTTGAGATGTTCTGAGCGCGCGCGCATGCACGCACTAACACACACACACACACACACACACACACACACACACACACACACACACACACACACACACACACACACACACACACACACACACACACACACACACACACACACACACACACACACACACACACACACACACACATCGCCGCGCTTTCAAAAGAGCATTCAGGTGATCCGTTATATCTACTTTGTAGAAAGACATTGGATGAGTTTCATAGCCAGCTTTGTGCCCTTTCAACTTCTTCAGTAAAAATTAATAATTCTTTTCAGAAAAAAAAATTAAAACACTAAAAAAAAAACTTCTGGAGAAAGTCAGACAGTGGCGGTGACGTAAAAAAAGCAACTTAGTCACCACGCAGACATACTCTAAATATGACGTAATTATCTCTCTCTCTCTCTCTCTCTCTCTCTCTCTGTTATGTTGTTTGTTTACAGGACAGCTTGTAAGACAGGCATTGAGTTGCCTAATAGCTTTATCCTGAATAATAAAGATTCATCATCATCTCTCTCTCTCTCTCTCTCTCTCTCTCTCTCTCTCTCTCTCTCTCTCTCTCTCTCTCTCTCTCTCTCACATATTCGTGCATCTCCAAGAGGCATAGATCCTCATGTGCCCGGAGGGCCCATGAACATCTATGCCTCTTGAGGATGTTTGGAGCGCGCATGTACGCACGCACACACACACACACATATACACATATCGACGCGCTTTCAGAAGAGCATGCAGGTGTACTTAGTATAGTAGCTAGGTAAAGTCACCCTGCTTTCATATAAATTATAGCAAGACTGAAATTGTACCGTGAAATTCTAGTTTTGTCACCATTTTCCCCAAGTCTTGAAGCGAAAGCGAAACTCATATCACGTTAAATATAAAATTACGTAAAAACAAAAAATACGTCATGACAAATGACGTTTAACAAACCAATGACGCGTATGCACTGCGCGCGCCCCTTATAGAGTTCACTATGGCGCATTGGCACATTTGCGAGGCTTTTTCAAAAGGAGATATTTCAACATCATAATCAAGTCAAAGACAAAGGTAGAGACCATTGACAGCGAAGACAACTCTCATATAGAAGGAACTTTGTAAGTTATGGTTCATCCCATCTTGTTATTTGTGAAAAGATGTTTTTAAATAGTGACCATCCGCAACTGAGACTGAGTGCAGGCCTGGAAAAGTTCGCCTCTGACGCGCTAGACTAGCCCCTTGATTGCCGGGACACGACGAAATCCAAATGCAAGAGGCACAGATCCTCATGAGCCCCCGCACTCGCGTGGGCACATGATGATCTATGCCTCTTGCTGGATTCACATGATATCTATGTTCCCTGGACGGATTACGTTCTTTCGCGTTGGATGAACACATATTCCAGAAACGCAGTCTTCTACCCGTGGCATGGAAGGGCTTGATCCGACACGATGAACGGTGCTGATGGACTCCCAACCAAATGGTCTTTTGCATACTGGGGAGATCGTAAGCACGTGTCTCCCTTATAATCAACTGAACGCTTCGCACACGCACACGCACACACACACACACACACACACACACACACACACACACACACACACACACACACACACACACACACACACACACACACACACACACACACACATCTTTTATGTTATATCTGCTTTATTGCTTTCATCCTGAAGATGAAATTATCAATTTTTGTCACAGATGACATTTGAGGTCTACATCACAGTTCGGAAGACAGATCGACCATGATAGTTCAAGGGTGGTTTCAGAATAGCGTGGCGCCTACAGGCGCCAAGCTATTCTGACACCACCCTTCAACTATCATGGTCGATCCGCATCCTGCCATAGCGCGTCAGGATTTTATGGATGAAATAAAATCTGTTGTATCAGGCACGGGCGACGAGTGGCAGTGAAGCGGGTGAACACAAGACAGTTCCAGCTCTCAAAACAGATACGGCGGGAAGTCCGTGACGTCAGGTAATTAACTTAATTCCCACGGCTGGTATGTATCGTAATTATCCCACTGTCGGCTAGGCTTGTGCTAGGTTTCTATTGATCTTTACACATGTCTCCTCTGCGTGATAATTAACCCTTATTCGGAATACACTAGTGTGTGAGATAAGTTTGACTAAAATAGTTCAAGGGTAGTGCCAGAATAGCTTGGCGCCTCTAGGCCCACTGTGCTGTTTCCGTACTGTCCAGTCTCTTAGCCTTAGTCAGTCCCAGTCATCCCCTAATTGTTCAATTCCCTAAAAAAAAAAACACTACCGCCCACCAGCTGCACATTTGCCATGCACAAAATACCAAAAAAAAAAAAAAAAAAAAAAAAAAACCCAGCACATGACCCGTCTCATTTTATGGCTTTGAAACTGGTTCCTTACCAAACCCACACCCAAGCACAGCTGAAATCAGCGTGCCCCTCAAATCACTACGTCAAAGGCAACTCAACATAGGTCCACACATGTCCACTGGATAAGCTCAGGATGGTATGAATCAAAGCACCAAACATGTCTCCTCTCAGCTAACCACAAATTTCCAGCAAATTCCCACATTCAGCCCGACTGCAAATTTTCAAACAAGGCAAAAATTATTTTTAAAAAACACGGGGCCTCTTACTGCCTGAACTTCCCAATTTAAATGTATACCGTGACCTGTGCTAGGTTTCTATTGATCTTTACACATGTCTCCTCTGCGTGATAATTAACCCTTATTCGGAATACACCAGTGTGTGAGATAAGTAGATAAGTTTGACTAAAATAGTTTAAGGGTAGTGCCAGAATAGCTTGGCGCCTCTAGGCGCCAAGCTATTCTGGCACCACCCTTGAACTAAAACCATTGGACTGTATCCCTATCTGTAAGTACTATAATTTAGCTTGCATATGGCAGTGTACAAATTTGAAGCTTTTAGCCTCAGTATAATACGGGTTAACTGAGTACAATTTGTGTGCCTGTATGTCAGATGACGTCAACAGTTCTTTATTGTGTTCCGTGACCATTCCGGGATTTGCAACCATGTTGCCAATAGAACAATACAGTCATGCCAGGGCCACAATGGATGTAAAGTCTGAAACAGCATGCGGCGCAACTCGATACAGAATTGTTGACGTTACAGTTGCAGAACTGTTAGGAAGGCCCTTTCAGGGTTATTAAAGGAAAAACCAAAGTAAGCAAAACTCTCGTATAGGCTCTGTCGAGTCAACCCATCCGTCACACCGACATGATATGAAACACGGATCATTCGACAGTGGGATGAATCAAGTTATCCTTTTTGTCCAGCATTATTGTAATACATACAACCTTAAAGAAAGATATTATGAAAAAGTAACTCTTTATTGCCTGCAGTAGGTCGGTTTGATATTGTTTTATGAGTCTGTCACTAGATATTAACCCCTTCACTGCTGAAAAAGTGAACACAATCCAACTGCCTAGATCGTCATTAGCTTTCGCAACTTGCTGAGTTCAATTTGCATCCATGCTTCTTGGGCGGTTTTGGATTTTGGTCGTTGAATGAACAAGACTTCAGAAATAACAATGTACGCACAGTGCCAGGGAAAGGGTTAAGATGAAAGATGATTTGCAGAATGTGTAGCTAGGCTGTCATGAGTTTGGACTCCGCGTGCGAAAGCTCGTGAAAGCCCTACAACAGTTTCTGCAAAGTATATTTCTTCATAATAATTTCGCGTATGTTTGTGTAACGCAGATCCTTAGAGCACCCCAATCTCTGCCGTTTCATGGGCGGCTGTATAGAGCCGGACAACGTGTGCATCCTTTACGAATACTGTTCCAAGGGAAGTCTACCGGACGTCCTTCAGAACGACCAGCTGCCGCTCAGCTGGAGCTTCCGGTAAGATATTCGATGAAAACGCACAGCAAAAGAAGAGTCGACCGTGATGGTTCAAGGGCTGTGCTTGACTAGTTTGGCATCTTAACGTCATGAATATAACTGGAGCTTACAGTAAGACATTGATTGAAAACACACAGCGAAAGCAGAGTCGACCGTGCCAGTTTAAGGAAAGTGCTTGATTAGCTTAGCGCCTTAAAAGGCACCAAGCGAATCAGGCACTACCCTTGAACCGTCATGTTCGATCCTTGTCTGAGAGGCAAAAACGTGCAGGCCTTCATAAAGTACGAAGGACATTTTCTGAATTTGAGTATATCGTTGCTTAGCGTGAAATTGTGTTTACGACACTAAGATATGCTAAGTTTTTTTTTTGTTTTTATACCGTTCACTGCCGAGGAAATTTTAAGATAGCCCATCTTCAAGAGGCATAGAAGTCGCGGGGGGCTCATGAGGATCTATGCCTCTTGCTCAGACCAATTCGTAACTATATTCCTTTAACGGTTGTGGCCTTTGGTCTTTGAATGAGCAAAGATTTCAGAAAGTAAATATGCGTTCCGTGTGAGAAAAGAGATTAAATACCATTTCCCTTTCCAATATTGCATGACTTGTCATTTTAAAAGAACGTTTTATATTAACTGTGCGCAGCTTGTCGCTGGCAAGCGACATAGCGCGGGGGATGGGTTACCTACACAAGCACAAGATGGTACACGGACACCTCAAGTCCAGTAACTGTCTTGTCGATGACCGTTGGGTCTGCAAAGTTACAGGTTGGTATTACATATACGCTGAAGTAACAACAGTAGCAACAAATGTCAAGAACAACGACGATGACGACAACGACAAGAAAACAACAATAACATTCACAGCGTCATAGTCTCGAAAGAAGACAACGAGCGCTTTTTCCGTAAGATCCAAAGTCACGGAGCGTCACACACATAGAGCCTTTCTTAAAGGATAGGCGCTCCATAAATAGTCATTATTTTATTTATTATTATTATTATACATGACCGTGGCTGTTTCCAGACTTTGGACTGGCGACTTTCAGATGTGAAGATGAGGTCAAAGACCCGGATGTGGCCTTGGAGAAGAGGAGGAAGGAGGAGGCAGACCGCGTGTACACAGCCCCAGAGTGTCGACACGCCCACACTCACCCTGACCCCAAGTCAAAATCCACGAGCCCCATCGACCCCAACCAACCCCAATCGCCGTCTGCCGACGTGTACGCTTTCGCCATCATTCTAGTGGAGATCGCCACCCGAGACGATCCTTACGGGGTGAGCCATGGTGAAGTTAGCCTGCGTTACATTGGAACATAGCCTAAGTTGTTTGCTTCGAAATAACCGTGCCATTTCTCAGCTTACTCAACGACAAATGACGCCGATGGAAGTTGACCTATTTCATATGACCTCGAAAGTCAATGCACAGCATTTTTTTTTAAACATGACTTGTGTAGAAGTTATTCATAGTGAACGTGTGTAGTATAATAATCACAATAACAATGAACATTATAACATGAAAAATAAACAGTTTGTAAACTTTAACTCATTCAGACCGACGCACCCATTTCCCAAATTTGGGAGGCGTCATCTAACGACTATGCACCTGTTGCAGGAGATAGATCGACCATGATAATTCAAGGGTAGTGCCAGATTAGATTGGCGCCGACACGCGCCAAGCTAATCTGGCACTCTCCTTGAATTATCATGATCGACCCATCTCCTGCTGTAGTGCGTCAGGGATGAATGGGTTAACCTGATGGAATTCTCTCCATAATCATGGGATCATCCGGAACAGTTTCCCCAGCAGTTAGGGACTGTTTTTAGCCGTTCTGCTGTCCACGCTTGACAGTTTTCGTCAACGATCGCGTATCACGGTTTACGTCAAACTTTGCCTGTAAATATTCTTTGTTCTAGGGTATGTGACTTATTTTGTTAACTCATTCAGCCCCACGCACGTATTTCCCAAATTTTGGAGCGTCATCTAACGACATCTAGTCAACAGAGTACAGACCTTCATGAACAGTTGCCTTAGAAGAATTTTGAAAATCCACTGGCCAGAGAAGATCAGCAACGTCAGACTCTGGGAGAGAACAGAGCAGATAACAGCAGAGAATGAAATTGGGCGAAGAAGATGGGGATGGATCGGTCACAGCCTGAGAAAGCCAGCTTCCAGTATCACTAGGCAGGCATTGTCATGGAACCCCCAGGGAAAGAGGAAAAGAGGTAGGCCGAGAAACTCCTGGCGTCGAGACCTCCAAGCAGACATCAAGAGACTGGGAACCACCTGGAGTAGAATCGAAGGAGAAGCACAGGACAGGAGTTGCTGGAGGTCTCTAGTCGACGGCCTATACCCGGGTAGGGGTGACAGGCGTAAGTAAGTAAGTAAGTGTTCGGCATCCTGTCTCGAAAGACAATGGAGTATGCGCTTGCTGGGTCAGTCACTGGAGTGACCTCTCCAGTGCGCAAGCCTGGGCGAAGTGTATGGAGATCCTGGGATGCCCAGTCGTCAAGATCCCCCTCTCGGCCTCGCTGATGTATCCAAAGGAATGCAAAGCAGTACGTTTGGCACCAGTTTGGCTGCAGGAGCTGCCAGAACAGTGCGTGAATACAGGCAGCTGTCTGCCTTCGGGGCTCCACTCCTGATTTGAAGGGTTTACTCCCCCACACTTGGCCGTTGGATCCAACCTGATCTCCTCCGTCCTCTAGCCGTTGGCTGTCAGAAACAGTTCATCCGCCCAGTGGTGCAATGTGAACACCACCCCCTCACGTGGTTTAGCCCACCAGCTGAGGTGGTTTGCCAGGGTGTGGCGCTTGGAGCCAGCACGTGAGAGATTAAGGAGATGGATGAGGACCAGTGATGCCCGTCCGTCCTATGTAGGACGCAGCTGCCGAACAGCAAAGGTACTACCTCTATCCAGAGCCCCCTACACCCCAAGTAAGTAAGTATCTAACGACTATGAACTTGTTGTAGGAGATGGATGGAGGCGCCAAGCTAATCTGGTACTACCCTTGAATTATCATGGTCGACCCATCTCCTGCTGTAGTGCGTCAGGGCTGAATGGGTTAATTGTTAAAAATAGCACAGGAAAACCCTCTGGCATTTAGATAGTTCTGTAGGAAGACTAATTAGAACAGACATTAGTCTTGTACCAAATCTGTGGTTTGGCTACGTCCCACAGGAAGGAGAGCCGGGTAAAGTGAGTGACGGCTGGAGGCCGCCATTGCCGGAACTACCAACCAAGACCGGTAACTCTGACTCGGAGTGTCCATCGCCCAGCGAATACAATCAGGTCAGTTAACATCCTTGCAGGTTAATTGTTTTAAATGTTATCTTGTTTTTTGTTTTATTTTATTTTTTAGGGTGTGTTTTAAATGATTGTTCATGTCTGTTCTTAGAAATTCATACTGAGTACGATAATTCGAAATTCATGGACGTTGTCTGTGCGTGTATTAGCATATCAAACTACTGAACCCCTTCAGTGCCTGAAAAATGCGAACACCACCGATCTGCAAGAGGCAATGAACCTCATGAGCCTCCTAAGATGCGGCGGCTCAAGAGGTTCTTTGCCTCTTGCTGACCTTTTTATATCCGTGTTGCTTGGATTGATCAGATTATTTGGTGTTCAATTTGCCCTGCTTTCAAAGACACGCGTGTGCATCCCCAGACGGACAAGGGGTTAACACTTTCGAGACGTGACGCATCCGGATTCGCGGCCTTAGGCCGCGAATCCGGATGCGACAGGTCTCGAAAGAGTTAACCCTCTTACATCAACAGCCGCGGGTATTGTTTTCAGTACCGGTGGCTGCATGCACAAGGGGTTTAATGAGCGGAAACAAAGATGGCGGAATATGTTTGTAGCTCTGTCGTCTATTGTATTGTTTGTCGTACAGCTGATCACACGGTGCTGGGCGGACCTGCCTGACGACCGTCCGACGTTTGACTCGGTGAGGAGGACGCTGTACCGCATCAACCCCTGTAAACTGTCGCCAGTCGACATGATGATGGCCATGGTGAGGACATAATCACAATTGTGTTGTAAGTTAAGAGTGTTTCTTTCTTCGTTGGGTTATTCTCCACAATCCCCTCGTCCAGTAAGTCCATTTTTGTGAAAAGCAAAGTTCTCATTCCATCACAATGAAAATCTCGCTTTTTACGAAAGTGAAACTACTGGCTTATTTATTATTAATATTAATAAATTGTGTTGTACCCGTCTTTTCTAAGCGTGTTTCTTTCTCCGTTGGGTACTTCTTTGCATATTACACGCTTGGCAGTCACCTTTTTGGTCTGGATGGCTTATTTATTGCCCTCACAGGGCAGTACCGGGGACGCCTCTATTGCCAGTATGGGCACTATCAACACTAAACGAGGGGGTTCGTCTTTCGTGATGCCGTGCAATTTTTAAAATACAGATAGACAACTATCAGGAGCATTTGAATGTAATGTGTATGCCCTGTCACATTGTCTGTCTGTCGTTCGTTGTTGTTGTTGTTGTATTTTTGTTTGTTCCTTCTTGTTTTTCTTTCTTGTGGAACGTGACCAGATATGCTATGCTCCGACACTGTGCAGATGGCCAACTACCAACAGCATCTGGAGTCCGTGGTGGAGGAGAGGACCGAGGATCTGATGGCAGAGAAGGAACGTAGTGATCAATTATTATACAGTACGTAGAATTAAAATAGTACCTCATTACACCACAGCGAGAGATTAGTCTGACTTGATAGTTCAAGAGTAGTGACAAATGTTCTCTGCAGCTGGGCTGCTGGCAAGTTGGCCGCTGAAACAACAGTATTTCTCCCGTAGATGGACAGCTTTCATAATGATATCCCTACACACCATTGTTTTGTGGTCCATCATGTGAAACTGAAAAGCCAAACAATTCATGCTTGGTCTGGTACGCCATCATCTGTGAGATATAAAAAAGTTAAACGATTAGGGCTTGACGTCTTTTGTCCATCACGAAGGTGATTTCACAGACGGGCACCGAAAAGAGGTCTGTACAAATTTTGATACAGCTGGGCTCGAACCCACGACCTTTCGGACGAGAGTCGAACTCTCTTTACCACCGAGCCACCCAGCTCTCCAACTGTGGGATCAAGAGGCATAGGTCCTCGTTAGCTCCCGCAGACTTTGCCTGCGGGAGCTCATGAGGATCTATGCTTCTTGAAGACGTACCCCTCATCTTCCAGGCATGTTGCCCCGCCAAGTGGCAGATCAACTGAGACACGGAATTCGCATCCAGGCGGAGCAGTTCAGTGCATGCACTGTCTACTTTAGTGACATTGTTGGGTTCACGACACTGGCTGCTGATAGCGACCCCCTACAAGTGGTGGCGCTGCTAAACAAACTCTACACCACCTTCGACGCCATTCTGGAGCAGTACAATGTCTACAAAGTGGAGACGATCGGTGACGCTTGTACGTATTTTGTTTTTTGTGTGAAGCAGATTTCTGTCAGAGAAAACTGATTTACTGTAATAGATCATAGCTGTCGGCAGCGCTTTCCGGTGAGGTGATTTCTGCATCGCTTCAACAAACAAAAAAAGCGCTTTTGGCAGCTAAAAGCTTAAAATAAATCAAAAGTTTAACATTAGGAAAGTGTACTGGACTTTAAGTATCGTGACGCACTGTATCACATTGATCCACGTGTGGAGTACGTCTGGCTTACCGTGCCAAACTGTAAAACCTTACACTAAATTTAGTACAAAAACGACTGACTCTATTATATCAGTACAATAGCTGTGAACGGTGACTGTCCTCAATTCAAAAACATTCCTGCCTCCCAGTTGAAAAGTCGGCTTCCCTCGAACTCTTCCTTTTTTGAGAGATCCCGGAAGCAAAAAGATACCAATGTTCAGCATCAGTTTAGCTCGTGCAGTATCCTAGTTATAGATGTATTGTTATATTTATATATTCACTTATACATTTACTCATGTACTCATGAGTGTATTTCAAAGAATACTGGTGGTGGAAAGAAATGCGACTTCATAGGAATCATCGGAAACTTCAGTGTTTCCTATGATTCAGCTTGTGTCGCATTTCTTTCTCTCCTCAGTATTGGATTATCATGCTCATTATCATGCTAAACCCATCTCGTGCTGTAATGCTTTGGAGGAAATGGGTTAATGCAATTTCTATGCTGGCGCAGACATGGTAGTGTCCGGTGTGCCCACAAAAACCGAGGACCACGCGCATCACGTGACTGCCATGGCGCTGGCCCTGGTGAGGGAGTGTCGTACGTTTATCATCCCTCACATGCCGGACCACCCTCTAAAGATCAGGGTCGGCATCCACTCAGGTATGGGCCGGCCGATTGACTGACTGGTATGTTCATGGATGGATGATAAGATGGAGGGATGGGCGGAGGGACGGATGGATGGATAGATGGATGGTTGGTGGGTGGATGGAAGTGTGGATGGATACGTGCATAGATGGGTGGGTGGATTTAGGCTGCATGAGCCCCTGCAACGTGATTGATTGATTGATTATTGATTGATTGATTCATTCATTCATTCATTCATTGGTTCATTCATTCATTCAATGATTTATTCTCATTCATTCATAGATCGATCGATTGATTCATTCATTCATTAACTGATTCATTCATTGATTCATTGATTGTTTGATCTGCTTACTGACTGAATGATTAAGCATCTGTCTGCAAGAGGCATAGATCTTTATGAGCCGTCGCAACTGGGGTGGCTCATGAGGATCTATGCCTCTTGCAGACAGATGCTATTCACCGGGTTTTCACGTCTTTTTCGACAGGCCCAGTTTGTGCTGGGGTGGTGGGTACCAAAATGCCTCGCTACTGTCTTTTCGGCGATACTGTGAACACCGCCTCACGCATGGAGAGTAACGGAGAAGGTAGACACGTTGTTGTTGGCAGCAAGTCTATTTAAAAAAAAAAAAAGCGAATTAATTTTTGTCATCGCAATACGTTGAAATCTCGTTTGTCACAAAAATGGACTACTGTCTTTTGCCAAATCAGAAATATTCTCTCTATGTTATGTTGTGAGATACTGTTTGGCGCGCCTGTGTTTGACTGATACGCAAATAGATAGTCTAGAACGTCATGATTATTGTTGAGGCACGTTTCAGGATCGGGGCGGGCAAGACTTGTGCTCCAACTCTTGCACCCCTTAGCATTTGCCTGTGCCCTGCCCCGTTGCCCAAGCCGCTGCCTCTGGGGCCAAAGAAACCCGTAAGGACTCATAAGGGTCTATGCTTTTTGCTGTTACAAGTCGGTTTAGTTTTTTTTAGCGGATGTGATAAGGGTTGCCACATACCTAATCTGATCGTTCTATACAAGATCAAACTAAAGCCGAAGTGGCACAGAATCCCATGTGCTCCTTCAGCAGCAGGCACTCAAAAGAATCATGCTTTCAGTGATCGGCAAACCGTGTACATCATCAGATCGAGGAAGATGTTTTGGGTTTAGATATATGAGGGACACACGCAATGAAAAGAGACATTGTGAGGATGATGACGGCCGTTAGCACAGTTGCACTGTGACATTGCTAAGTTGCCTATCCCGTAAGGCATAAAGTCACTGACCAGGGCTAGTATGGTACAAGACGATATAATTTCCCAATGCGCAAAAAGCCGTCGGGCCGACGTCGACCGCCGTTGGCCCGCGCACAACCGTGCGCGGGCCAACGGCCGCCGACGTCGGCCTGAAGGCCTTTTGCGCATTGGGTTTGATTTCTTTTTTTCAGCTTACAAGATTCATTTGAGTGATGTGACCTACCAGGAACTTCAGAGGTACAACGAGTTTGAATTCCAGCACCGCGGCACCATACCGGTCAAGGTTGGCATTTTGAGATGTGTGTCAGCCATGACACCGGCACTTCAGCCAGAGATTGACTGTTAGATCAAGGGTAGTCCCTGATATAGCTGTGCGCTCAGTGTCAGACCAGCTTGGCGCTTAGTCTTTGTTTTATTCAGCAGCACTTAAGCTCAACTTTTTTTTTTTTAAAAGGCCGTTTGAAAAGGCGTTTGAGGTCATTTTAGGGTGTAGGGGGCTCTGGATAGAGGTAGTACCTTTGCTGTTCGGCAGCTGCGTTCTACATAGGACGGACGGGCATCACTGGTCCTCATCCATCTCCTTAATCTCTCACGTGCTGGCTCCAAGCGCCACACCCTGGCAAACCACCTCAGCTGGTGGGCTAAACCACGTGAGGGGGTGGTGTTCACATTGCACCACTAGGCGGATGAGCTGTTTCTGACAGCCAACGGCTAGAGGACGGAGGAGATCAGGTTAGATCCAACGGCCAAATGTGGGGGAGTAAACCCTTCAAATCAGGAGTGGAGCCCCGAAGGCAGACAGCTGCCTGTATTCACGCACTGTTCTGGCAGCTCCTGCAGCCAAACTGGTGCCAAAGTACGTACTGCTTTGCATTCCTTTGGATACATCAGCGAGGCCGAGAGGGGGATCTTGACGACTGGGCATCCGAGGATCTCCATACACTTCGCCCAGGCTTGCGCACTGGAGAGGTCACTCCAGTGACTGACCCAGCAAGCGCATACTCCATTGTCTTTCGAGACAGGATGCCGAACTCATTGTAAATGTCTTGAACGAAATGGGAGCATGTGTATATTATTGTGCTCTTAATTCTGTCTTTCATCTTAGCATATGCTCCGGTGAAATGAGTACTTTTATTTCATGCAGCGATTAGGTACGCGTGCACGCATGCATGTGCCTCTGTGTGTGTGTGTGTGTGTGTGTGTGTGTGTGTGTGTGTGTGTGTGTGTGTGTGCGTGTGTGTGTGTGTGTGTGCGTGCGTGTGTGTGTGTGTGTGTGTGTGTGTGTGCGTGCGGTGTGTGTGTGTGTGTGTGTGTGTGTGTATGTGTGTGTGTGTGTGTGTGTGTGTGTGTGTGTGTGTGTGTGTGTGTGTGTGTGTGTGTGTGTGTGTGTGTGTGTGCCGTGTGAACACGTCTTTGTCTGTTGGTTGGTTGGTTAGTTTGGGTTTAACGTCCACAGCACCGAGGTGATCATGGACGGCCCTGAAGGGCGGGTTATGGGGGACAGGGAAATCTATTGCCTATGGAGTACGGCCTGAACACTGATCAACTCAGGCGCACTCCAACTGTGCCACTTTGATTTACCAGGACCTTTCAACGGACATGCTATTGAACAAATCCGTTTTTCCCCCTGGATTGTGAGTCCAGCTACCGGGGCCGGGACGGGATTCGAACCCACGACCCGGCGTTTCCCTTCGTCTTTGTCTGTGAGTCTGCTTTTCTTTATATCCGGCTAACGTATTTTTCTAATCCGCAGGGAAAAGGCGACATGGTCACGTGGTGGCTGATGGGCCGGAAGGACCCGGATGCGGAAATGACCAAGGACCTGGATACGGACGCGAATTCCGTCCGAGAGACGGTCACCCCGAACTGAGCTGTCCGAAGAAAAGCAGGATGAGCTGGACACGTCGTGATCACGACCCGCACTATACGTCAGTCCGGTTTGTTGTGTAAATCCAGCAATATTTGCGTGCTTAGGCCGTAAGGTCCAAAATCACAGACCAGCACACATTTCCATAATGATGGCCACGTATTTGTTTTTACATTTTGTCAGAAGTGCGCAAAAGAGTTCAGACGTTCCTTGATCTCAAGTCAGACCACGTTCCCAGAAAAAATGAACGTGTACAAAGCGCTTGTGGTCAGGGCTGTTAATAGTCAGGTTTCGCTTGCAACGAAGCGACTCCCAACGACGAAGGACAGCAAAGTCATGGTAAAGAACCCAGCTTCTACCAGAAGCATAGGCAACACTCCAACCTTGTCCAAGAGGCATAGATCCTCATGAGCCCGGAGGGCTCATGAGGATCTATGCCTCTTGGACATGTTTGCAGAGTTGTCTATGCTGAATGCACAAGCTGGTTATCCGCTGTGACTTCGCTCTCGCTCGTTGTCGGAAGTCGTTCGTTGTAAACGTAATCTGACTAATCTTATATACCAGGACGAGCAGAGGTAATGCGACATTTTTGAAACATCGGAAACACTAAAGTGGAGGCTCAGTGACGGGCAGGAAGGACCCGGATGCGGAAATGACCAAGGGCTTGGAAACGGAGGCAAAATTCCGGCCCGCTTTAGTGTTTCCGACGATCCCCCCAAAATGCCGCATTTTACTTTTGAACGTCAGTAGGCCTATACGTACTGGCAAATGATGATCAGAAAGCGCTGAGTGTTAAGTCAGAAGCCACTGGTCCATGTTACTGTTTTCACATCACTTAGTAGTACTGTCCTACAATCATGATACGCCTTCAGACGGCGCGTAAAGCACGAAACACGATTGAAAAGCACCAGGCTATGACTATTGTTATAAGCGAGGGCGCGATATGTGAATTTACAGTTTTGGCCAGGTGGAAACGTGATACATGTGATAATTTTTAACCGCGATATCCTGCTTGTTAACCCCTTTAACTACCGAGACAAGGCGAACATCTGCAAGAGACATAACTCCTCATGAGCCTCCGCAGTCGCGGGGGCTCATGAGGATTTATGTCTCTTGCTAGTCCTGTGTTCTTTGTGCCCACGTTTGTGCGCGTTTTATTGTGTTCTTTACTCGAATGTCAGTCAGTCTGCTAGGGTTTCAGACGCGAAATCCGCGTCCGCTGGCACTCAAGGGGTTAAAATTGCAACTGATATATCGTCTAACAGGGAGGGCTTCGACTGCTAAAAATTCGTTACTATAACGGGGTTTCAACGTCGTCTTGCGTCATCTAAGAATTGTATACCCTTCTTTTCACAGTCCATTTGAGTGGGCTCAGGCAGCAGAGGTGTGTTAACTCATTCGCGGCAAGCCGCATCCGGATGCCTTTTTGTGGAACAGCACCTTGCTTCCCGGTCTTTCGACCCCTATCCCCTCGTCATTTATTTGTCAGCTAGCAGTGGAAAGGTCTGCACGTAGTTACTACATACCCCCCTCCCCCTCCCCTCAGCCTCCCGCCGTTTGATTTTTTTCGGGCGGGGGTGGAAAGGTCTTCAATCATAGTTGTAGTCCGCATATGACGCAGTGCAGCTGACACGTCTTGGCCATGACGGCAGTGTTTCTGACATTCATGCAGTTGTTTTGCAGTTCGTAATATACTGACGAGCAGAAGAAATGCGACATTTTTGGAATCATCGGAAACACGAAAGTGTTTCCCTTTGATTTAAAAAATGTCGCGGGGCATTTCTTTTGCTCGTCAGTATATGCAATTTTACTGAATTTCCAATTTAAACTTACAAATAATAAACTGTATAAATCCAGTCTTTTGTGAGTTCATATTTTTTATTGACCATCTTGGCTGAATATCGTTTTGTAATATCTTTATTTAAGACTCTGCGTATTTTAGCTGATATAAATAATGACAATAATCTTGTTTTCTTCAGTTCTAAATCATGCAAACAGGATTTTTCAACTAAAGCAAGCTCTTGACAACAGCAAACAATTAACCAAACACTTGGCGAACATCACTGTTAAAGTTGATGAAATAAAATGAATTTCTTCTTCTTGGATTTCTCGTTCAACGTCAGTTAATCTGGTGAGGAACAACAATATAAACATGATAGTGCCATAAAAAAGCATATCACACGCAAAATGCGTTGCGCAGACGGATGACGTTCTTAATTAAATCAAAGGAGTGAAATGACTCGATTTTTAGGGCTTGATATGGGCATTTCCCAATCATCTAACGACTATATGCCATTGCAGGAGATGGATGGACCATGATAATTGAAAGGTAATGACAGATTAATCCGGCGCAGAAGTCCGTGGTGCATGCTATGGAAACCAAACTGCATGTCAGTCTCGGCAGCATCCTGTGGTTTTGTTCTTTCTCCCTCCTTGGTGTGGGTATGCCCCGCCCATCCCCCGCCCCCCCCCCCCCCCACCCGACAGGAACGCCATCAACGCCACACCACCTCCCAGCACCTGCAACAACCTCACACCCATTCCGCCACCAAGCCAATTTATCCAGCTGTAATCTGTGCGACAGTTCAAACACACACACAGATGTTATATATATTTATCCCAGTCAGCGAGGTATCCTTCTTCACACATGTCCTTTCTGAATGGTAATCACCTGAGTACAGTTTGTGTCGCCAATGTGTCAGATGACGTTACAAGTTCTGCGTCTTGCTCCGCGCTCGAACCGGCATGAGATGAAACAGGGATCATACAACAGTGGGATAAATACGTTAAATCATGAGAGGTGGTGATTTACCAGCCCCAACTTGCTTTTGACACAGTTCTGGTGTCAAAACCAAGTAACGGCTCGTAAATCGCCACCACTGATCAATGGTTTAACATATACATGCATACTTAATAGATTTACTCGATAGGAATTCAGCTCCATACATTTTTGACTCATTCAGCCCTGACATAGCACAGCAAGAAATGGATCGATCATTATAGTTCAAGGGTGGTGCCTGAATAGCCATGGGCGCCAAGCTATTCTGGTACCACCCTTGAACTATCATGCGCGATCTGTCTCTAGAATTGTAATAAAGTCCTTCAGAGGGCAACTTCAAAATTTGGAGATTTCGATCCTGGGGTAGAACGTGTTAAAACAGAGAGCACTTCTAGAGTATGCAGTACTACACGTGTCTGACGTGTTCTGGGTTATTGCCCTCTGTGCAAGCCTTACATGGGAGATTACTGTGTATATTATTATCCCAGCCACCCCCTTTTCCTCCCACCCCCTTCCTCCACCACCTTTCTGTGTGGGGTTAATTTTGACATTTGTTATTGTTATACTTGTATTACTTATTATAAAAGCGGCATTGCAGAGAGACTGATATTTTTTTTTTTTAAAATAAAATTAAAAAACGCACCCACAGTGCCATTATTCATCGGAATTGTTGCTTCATCTTAACCCTTTGCGTGTCGGTGTCGGTTTTTGTCGCGATGATTCCTGTAGGAAGCATCGCGACAAAACCCGCTACCGACACGCAAAGGGTTAAACTGTCTTGTAAATGCAGCCATCGGCACTGCTTGCTGCAGGGGCTTGTCAACCCTCACTTGATCTGAACAGAAGCAACGTTGACAGCGTCATTTATATGGTGACAGTGAGATTCCGTAAAGGAGGATATGGTCGCAGTTGCCGGGCTGAGTACAATGGCGTCCGTAACTGGTCCGTGACAAACGGGTAGCTTCCGTACATGAACTGCTACCATTGGTTCCTCGATACGTAACAAAGAGCAATGTAGTACTTAGCTGTGTCAGTGTGGGTGTATGGTAGTTCCGACGAGAAACAATACGCCCATCACTTCCTGTGGGCGCATATCGTGTTTTTGACATCACAGTAAATTCATTGTCAAAGATCCGCAGCCGTCAAAGGAACTTTGATACAAAGGGGTTTCAGCAAGAGGCATAGATCCTCATGAGCCCCCGCAACTGCGGGGGCTCATGCGGATCTATACCATTTGCAGTTAAGCGGTGTTCATTGTTCTAGGCATTGAAGTGGGTAAAGAGTATGCACGCGGTCCTTGAAGCGGCTGCAAGATAAGTAGCGACTGAATTGTTATCTCGTTTGTTTTGTCTATTTTGAAAAGTTGTTCTTCACTCGAAATATTAATAAATTGTATTGTATTCATAAGCGTGTCAGTTTCTGTCTCCGTGTCATTGATCATTCAAGGGTAATGCCAGATTAGCTTGGCGCCATCAGGCGCCAAGCTAATCTGGCATTACCCTTGAATGATAAATTGTATTGTAACGTTATTCATAAGCGTGTCAGTTTCTGTCTCCGTGTCATTCTACGACATTTGAACTTCATATGTTGTTTTCCAGACCAAACAGGTGACTGCCAAGCGTGTAAAATGCAGAGAAGAACCCAACAGAAAATGAAACACGCTTACAAAAGACAGTTACAACACAATACGTTACAAGACAATTGCGTTGTAACTGTCTTTTCTAAGCGTGTTTCTTTCTCCGTTGGGTTCTTCTCTGCATGTTGCTTTCGTCCCGCATAATTTTATGACATACTTGAACATTTAAGAGGATATTGGACAATCATCATCATCATCATCAGTCCCTTGCCCGAACTGGGCGTTGGGGGGACTGAAAGGCAGCAGCAACAGACAGTGCTCTCCACTGAGTTCTATTTTGGGCGGTGGCAAGCAAGTCTGACATCTCGAGTTCGGTCCATTCTTTTATGTTTGCGACCCAACTCTTTCTCTGACGACCTCGCCGACGACTTCCTTCGAGAGTGCCTTGGAGGATAGTCTTGGACAAGGTGTTGTGTCGGGTCACGTGGCCAAACCAAGCAAGCTTGCGCCGTTTCACGGTTGCCAGAAGGGGTTCATGTGGGCCCACCAGGGAAGTGACGATGCTCCGTACATATTCGTTGGTCTTGTGCTCGCGGTACGAGATGCGGAGCAACTTCCTCAGGCACTTGTTCTCAAAGGCCTGGATTTTCTTTTCTGAGTCTGCAAGCAGTGTCCAAGTCTCACAGCCGTAGAGTAGAATAGACACTATGAGGGACTTGTAAAGCCTGTACTTGATGGTGAAGCTGATGGAGTTACTTCGCCATATCCTGTCCAGCCTGGCCATTGCGGATGTTGCTGTACCTATCCTGATACGGATCTCTGCTATGCAACTACCGTCTTTGGACAGGGTGGCTCCCAAGTACTTGAAGCTATTGACCTCTTCTAGCTTTTGGCCATTCATGTGAATGTTGCTGCTGCTGTCGCTTGTGGTGTTGATCATCACTTTGCTTTTATCCGTACTGATCTCCATGCCATAAGACCCTGCGCTACTTGAAAGTTTGTCTGTCAGGTTTTGGAGCTCACTATTGCTGCCTGCCATGAGGTCAATGTCGTCTGCGAATCGAAGATTGCACAGGGATCTGCCACCAATAGAGATTGAAGTATGGTGGTCGTGGAGGGTTTCCTGCATGATCTTCTCCAGGAATATGTTGAAAAGGACAGGAGAGAGCAGGCATCCTTGACGGACACCGATCGTCGTCCTGAAGAACTCGCCTGACTGATTGTTAAGTAGAACCGCGCTGCAGGCGTTCTTGTAAAGCGCTTCTATCATTTGGATCAGTCCCTCCTCTATGTTGAACGATCTCATGACTTGCCAGAGTCCGTCGTGCCAGACGCGATCAAATGCTTTCCTGAAATCAATGAAGTTGTGGTAGAGTTCACGCTGATGCTGCAGATGTTTCTCGATCAGGACGCGGCAGTTGAAAATCTGCTCTACAGTGCTTCTTCCAACTCTGAAGCCAGCCTGTTCTTCTGCCAGCAGTTCCTCGGCGAAAGTTTTGAGGCGGTTGAGAATGATTCTAAGCATTACTTTGCTAGGGTGACTTATCAGACTGATAGTTCTGTAGTTCTGGCACTGTTTCAGGTTTCCTTTCTTGGGGAGCGGGATCACTAGAGACTGTGTCCATTCTACTGGCCATTTCTTTTGCTCCCAGATCTTTTGACAGAGTGTAGTGAGGACCTTCGTTGTTACTTCTCCTCCATGTTTCAACAGTTCAGCAGGTACGTTGTCTACACCTGGAGACTTTCCTCCCTTCAGGCCACGTACGGCTGCTTCCACCTCTTCAGCTAACACTGGCAGGTCTTCAGCCTTCCTGGCCCCAGCCTGGTTGTTTTGGAGGATGCTGGTGTCTGGCTCAGCCTTGTAGTTATACAAGTCTCGGCAGTACTCAGTCCATCTGTTTAGTACAGCAGTGTTTTCCGTAAGGAGTTGGCCGCTGCTGTCTTCGATGACTGTGGCTGTTCGCTGTTGAGTCTTGGTGAGGGTCCTTAGCGTTTCATAAGCCTTCTTGCTGTTGCCATTTGCCATGCCCTCTTCCACGCTACAACACTGGTCTTCAATCCAATCTTCTTTGGCTTCTTTCATCCTCTTCCTGATCTTCTTGTTGACAAGTCTGTACTTGTTTGCTGATGTGAGGTCTTGGCCTCTCTTTTTCTTCCAGGCTCTCCTCTCATCACAGAGATCGAGGATGTCATCGGTGACCCAGGGCTGTTTGCGCTTCCTCTGCTTCCCCAGCACTTCTTCTGCTGTAGAAAGTAACACCTCTTTTATATTTCCAGCAAGGGTGTCTACGTCGCAGTCCAAAGTAGCCAAGGCTGCAAATCTGCCTCCCACCTGGGCTTGGAAGAGCTCTTCTACTTCCGGGTCTTTTAGCTTCTGGAGTTCGAATCTGATGCGAGGGTTCTTGCTATCTCGTTTCAATGCCAGCTTCAACTTGAGGCTAGTAAGGACGAGGTTGTGGTCGCTGC
The DNA here is from genome assembly GCA_036245525.1 of Semisulcospira habei. Lineage (NCBI taxonomy): Eukaryota > Metazoa > Mollusca > Gastropoda > Semisulcospiridae > Semisulcospira > Semisulcospira habei. Next base: position 144,124,499 of record BTPG01000005.1, on the reverse strand, counting down.
CAATATCAGCGCCAGGAAAGGACCTCGTTTGTGCTTTGTTAACGCTGGATTTGAATCGTCGAGGCAGCAAGATGAAGTCAATCTGGTTATGGACCAGGCCTCCTGGCGATTGCCATGTCACTGTTCTTGACTTCTTGTGTGGATGGAGGGTATTAGCAACGGTGAGACGGTGACTCTCTGCGAACTCTAAAAGTCGCAGGCCTCTGTCATTTGTTTCTCCAAGGCCAAACTTGCCAGCTGTTCCTGCCCATTGTTGGTAGGCGTCAGGGCCGATCTTTGCATTCCAGTCACCGAGGACAGTCAGAATGTCTTTCTTAGGTGTTTTCTTGATGATGTTGTCCAGTTGTTCGTAAAATTCTTCTAATTCTTCATCATCATGGTCTGCTGTTGGAGCGTATACTTGTATGATAGTGATGTTGTGCGGTCGGGCGGAGATGCGGATGGAGATTAGTCTGCTTGACACGGGGGTGCAGCTGATGACAGTTCCAACCACCTCTTTCCTTACGATAAAAGCTACGCCATGTTCGTGCTTGGTTTCTTTTCCGCTGAACCAGATTTTATGGCCTTCATCTGTTGTTGTTTCTCCGAAGCCTGTCCATCGAACTTCTGCAAGTCCTACAATGTCCCAGCGATAGCGCTTCAACTCGTGGGTGAGTTCCTTCACTTTGCCGCACTGGTAGAGTGTGCGAACGTTCCAAGTTCCGATAGTTATTCCTTGCGTGGGCAGCTTGATGGTGGGTTTGGTTCCAGTAACACACTTGTCGCCCCCACCCTGGAGACCTCCAATGGGGTGCGCGGTCGTTGGTGATCCGGGCGCCGACCGATCCGGCATGTTATTCTTATTCTGTTGCTTGTCCATCAGTCCTTTCAATGGGCTTAGGCGAACTTGGCGGCGCCCGTCTCCTCTCCAAGTATTTCAACTGACTGAAAGACACGTCAGCCCCTCACAACGTTTCGCCCGCCAGCAGAAGCGGTTACCGGGGTGTGGCTAGGTAAAGGACCTGGAGCCAGCTGTGAGAGTTGAGTGCCATGTGAAGACCAGTGCTCCCGCCTGCCCCAAGAGGCGCTGCTGGCTGAAAAGTCAAAGGTACTACTTCTCCATGAACACTCTACACCCCAATTGGACAATATTAACCCTTTATTCCCTGGATGGGAGCAGGTTGCACTGCTGGTGAAGTTTCGGATTTTTTTCTTTGTGTGAGAGGAAGTTTAACTTTGTTTATGGTTTCGAAATTCATCGACATAATGTTAGAGGCAGATGGATCGAAAATAACAGTTCAAGAGTCGTGTCAGTTTGTTTTAGTTTGCATATGACGCCACGTGTAGTTGACATGTCTTCGTCATGCCAGTGTTTCTGACAATCATACAGGTTTTTATTTTTAATTTACTAGAAATTAATTTGTAATGTTACTCACAAACTAAAAATAAACTTGACGAATCCAGTCTTTCATATTCTTTATTGACCATCTTGTTTTCTTCAATCATCTATATAAATTGCACTTCGAACGAGAAAAATATTTCTTTCGTCGATTTACAAGAATATCGTTGTGTTGTAACACATGTGTAAGAATATCTTTATTCACAAATTTAAGTATTTGAGCTGAATAATATTACTTTCAATAGTCTTCAGCACTGAATCTTGCGAACAGGATTTTTTTTTTTTTTTTTTTTTTTTTTTTTTTTTTTTTTTTTTTTTTTAAGCTAGAGTACGTTCTTCACAACAGCAAACAATTAACTAAAAATTTAAGCGAAAATCCTGTTAGAGATGCTGAAATAAAATGAGTATCTTTTCCTTTGACTCACGCTTAACAACAATTAACCCCTTTCCTGCCAGTGTACGTACATATTATTTCTGAAATAGTTTTTATTCAACGACCAGAAGTCACAACCGTCCAAGGAAACATGACATGAAACACAACATGGTTCCAGCAAGAGACAAAGATCCTCATTGGCCCATGTGGCCCATGAAGATCTATGTCTCTTGCAGCTGGATCGCGTTCACGTTTTCACGGCAGAGAATGGGTTAACCTCTGGAGGAACAACGTTATAAATAGGACCGGCCACAAACAAACCAAAAAACCAAACACAATACAGTTATCTATTATGAATTAGCAATCGCTTCCGCAGACGGATGACACTCATAATTCAATTAACCCTGTTCAGTGCCGAAAAAATGTGAACACCACCCCCAACCAACTGTAAGCGGTATAAATCGTCATGAGCCCCCGCAGTCGCGGGGGCTCATGAGGATCTATACCTATTACTGACAACACTTTGGATCCGTTCCTGTGACAGATAGGCACTGAAGGAGCGAAAGGATTGAAATCTCACAAGTGCGCCGGTCTGTGATTTTTGACCTTACGGCTCTTCGCCGTGAGGTCCAAATCACAGACCTGCACACTTATTATGCCTAGTGGAAACATGCAAAAACTGTTTGAAAAACTGTACAAAAATGTCTCGTTGCACACGGACAAACACTTAGTCTGTCACATCTCACGTATACAATCTCACGTACATATTTATCTTTAAAATGCAGATTGCAAAATAAATAAATAAATAAATAAATAAATAAATAAAAACCCAACAACAACAACAACAACAAAAAAACCCGCAAGATATCGTTATCTATGACTGTTAAAAAAAAAAAAAAAAAAAAAAAAAAAAGCATAAAAATGCGATTTACCGTTTGTGAGTTTAAAGAGCAGTAGCTGTCATATGATAATGATCACGATGGATACAAGTGACTATGGCTTGTGCAAATGTTTTAGTATCTATAGTCCTCATTTCGATACTGTAAACTGTACATACAGTTAAAATTAACAAACTTGAGATTCACAAAGATTGCGCAAAAATATAAAACACAGTGATCAAGGAATTCAATGAAACTCTCTCTCTCTCTCTCTCTCTCTCTCTCTCTCTCTCTCTCTCTCTCTCTCTCTCTCTCTCTCTCTCTCTCTCTCTCTCTCTCTCTCTCTCTCTCTCTCTCTCTCTCTCTCTCTCTCTCTCTCTCTCTCTCTCTCTCTCTCTCTCTCTCTCTCTCTCTCTCTCTCTCTCTCTCTCTCTCTCTCTCTCTCTCTCTCTCAGATGCGCGTCTTCTTTTCTACAATGCTCATGTCAAATCGCACATAGACTATGCATCAACAGTGTGGGGTGGTTCTAGTGATGTACATTTGAAGAGGCTGAACTCCCTACATAGGAGAGCTGCTAAGCTTATATTTCCCGATACCGAACTCTCAACTGACGAAAAGCTTAAAACTTTAAAAATGCTCCCTCTATCCCATCACTTTCAGTTCAATAAAGGTGTATTGATGTACAAGCTGTACAAGCAATCATGTCCACTGTACTTGAGTTCTTTTTTCTCAGAACGGATATCTGTAGCTTCTAGACATGGACACCATTTCAAAATACCCCTGCCGCGTATTGATTTATTCAAAACCAGTTTGTCATTCTCGGGAAGTTCATTCTGGAATTCTATTCCTGCAGAAATCAGAAACGCAAAGACGCTCACCTCATTTAGGGTCAGCCTCTTCAAACACCTAGAATCTCTGACGTAATCTAATCATTACAGTACAGGGATAACTTGCGCGTGTGTTCAGGTGTCTGAATGTTTGTGTGTGTGAGAATGTCTGTGTGTGTGTGGTGTGTGTTTGTGTTTGTGTGTGTGTGTGTGTGTGTGTGTGTGTGTGTGTGTGTGCGTGCGAGAGTGAGAGACACAGAGAGAGAGAGAGAGAGCGTCTGGTTTTTTTTTTTTTGTTTTTTTTTTTAATATAATATACAGTGGACCATAATATCTGAGTGTCAAGAGTACATTGAATACTGCATGTACTATGTATAATGTTTTTGCCTTCATATGTGTGTACGCGATATTTTTGGGCGCGCGCTCACGTGTGTGTGGGTGTGTGTGTGTGTGTGTGTGTGTGTGTGTGTGTGTGTGTGTGTGTGTGTGTGTGTGTGCGTGCATGCTGTGTGTGTGTGTGTGTGTGTGTGTGCATGCTCTGTGTGTGTGTGTGTGAGACAGAGAGAGAGAGAGAGAGAGAGAGAGAGAGAGAGAGAGAGAGAGAGAGAGAGAGAGAGAGAGAGAGAGAGAGAGAGAGAGAGAGAGAGAGAGAGAGAGAGAGAGAGAGAGCACATATATACATATTTGCCTTTGCTGTATGAATTCTAATGTACTTAATGATTTTCTGTGTATTGCTTTACTTTGCATTTTACTCATTTTATATTTTTGTGCGTACGCGTTATGCGCGTACGTATGTCTCGAGTGCGTGTCCGAGCCGGCGTGTGTGTATATGTGTGCGTGTGTGTCTAAGTGCGTGCGTGTGCAAGTTTGTGTTTGTGTGTGTGTGTGAGCGTGCGTGTGCGTGCGTATGTGCGGGCGGGCGTGCATGAGCGAGTGCATACATGCGTCAGTGTGTGGTATGTGTATGTTTACATGTCTATGTCATTTATGTAGTAGATGTAGCAACGGCAAGTTTGAAAACTGGTCTTGTTACCAATAACTTCTACCGTTGGAAAATAAAGGTTCATTGTTCATTGTTCATTGTTCTCTCTCTCTCTCTCTCTCTCTCTCTCTCTCTCTCTCTCTCTCTCTCTCTCTCTCTCTCTCTCTCTCTCTCTCTCTCTCTCTTCTGAGTATTCTGGATGTTGGTAAATCTGTTTCTAGTTTAAAAAAACAAATCATCGTGCGGTCCAGACGGCATCAGTACTCAGTTTTTAAAATTATCTCTGCCGTTCATGGTTGAGTCACTGACATTCATATACAATCTAGCCATTAGGCATAATGTATTTCCTAACGAATTAATAAGGGCTAAGGTAATTCCTCTTCCCAAAAGCAAAGACTTAATCAATTTAAATGAGTACAGACCTATATCCATTTTATCATCAATTTCGAAACCACTTGAAAGACATATACATACTCATCTCCTAAATGTCCTTGAACAAAATCATCTGATAAGTGTTGCACAATCCGGTTTTCGACCCATACATTCCTGCCAGACTACTCTAAATCACATTATTGATAAATGGCTCTCTGCCATTAATGACAACAAAGTATCAGGCGCAATCTTTCTAGACATGAAAAAGGCATTCGATGTTGTCAATCATTCCATCCTCCTAAAAAAAACCCCGACCACTTTATCACATAATCTCGAATAATGTTTCCCTCTTGTCTTCATATCTCAAAAACAGAACACAGAAAGTACTCCTAAATGGCAAATTTTCATCAGACGGTGTAGTGACTTGTGGTGTTCCACAGGGATCTATTCTAGGGCCTTTATTGTTTTTATTACTTATTAATGATCTGCCGCTGTGCATATCTCACCCAGAGGCTAACTGTGATCTGTTCGCTGACGAAGTAGCTGACTGGTGCATTAATAATCAGATGATAATTAGCATTCCAAAGACAAAGAGCATGTTAGTTACAACACGCCAGAAACACCAGCGCGGCCTACCAACTTTAACACTTACCTTAAATGGCCAACCTATAGAACAAGTAACTAAGCATCGCTTGCTGGGCGTAACAGTAGACAACCAGTTAAACTGGAAACCTCATGTTGATAACGTATGCACAACTTTGTCCAAAAACTTGTTCCTTTTGTCTAAGCTCAGATTATAGTTAATATTGACGTTTGCAAACTTTTCTTCCACGCGCATATCACTCTCTTGGCTTGACTTCGCGAACGAAGATTCTATAGGGCTTGCCCACGTCGTCTGCAGGCATTTTCGTGGCTGCGGAGGCCAATCCGGGACAGGCAGGTTCGACCGCAGTGACTGCAGGGGAAGGTCTGGTCAGGGTACTGAGTTACGACAACTCTGTTTTTTCTTCTAAGCCGCTTGTCCTTAAGATTAGCTCTGCGAGAGTCCTCAAAGGACACGGCTGCCTTGTGAATGGTGGAGCGCCAGGTGTCACGGTCCGCAGCAAGCGAAGACCACTGGCGGTGGTCGATTTGGCAGGCACTAAGCGACTTCTTGAGACCGTCTTTGTATCTCTTCTTTGGTGCCCCTCTGTCTCGGTGTCCAGTGGCGAGCTCGCCGAACAGAGTGATCTTGGGTAGGCGATGATCCTCCATCCTGGAGACGTGCCCCGCCCAGCGAAGCTGTGTCCGCAGCAGCAAAGCCTCGATGCTCACAGTTTCCGCCTGTTCAAGGACCTCGACGTTGGTGACATAGTCACTCCAGTGAATGCTGAGGATGGTACGCAGGCAGCGCTGGTGAAAGCGTTCGAGGAGTCGTAGTTGGCTGCGGTAGAGGGCCCAGGACTCGGAACCGTACAGCAGGGTGGTGAGGACGACAGCTCTGTACACGCTGATCTTGGTGCCTTTTTTCAGCTGTTGATTGTGCCACACCCGCTTAAATAGTCGCCCGAAAGCACTGTTCGCTTTTGCCAGCCTGTTGTCTAGCTCCTTGTCCAGCTTGGCGTCTGACGTGATGATGCAGCCAAGGTAGGTAAACTGGTGTACAGACTTCAGTTCGGACTCGCCGATGGTGATGTGGGGAGGGCGATGCTCTTCCTTGGGTGCCGGCTGATGAAGGACCTCTGTCTTTTTCAGACTGACCTCAAGTCCAAAGAGCTGGGCAGCATCTGCGAAGCAGGACGTAATGCGCTGCAAGGCTCTCTCTGTGTGTGCAACGAGGGCAGCGTCATCAGCGAAGAGCAGCTCACGAATCAGTTGGTCTAGGGTTTTCGTGTGGGCCTGCAGTCGTCTGAGGTTGAACAGGCTGCCATCGAGACGATACCTGATGTACACTGCGTCGTCACCGTCGAGGTCCACTGTGGCCTGCTTCAACATCATGCTGAAGAAGATGGTGAAGAGGGTCGGTGCCAGCACGCAACCTTGCTTCACGCCGTTGCGAATGGGGAATGGTTCTGATAGGTCACTGTTTAGTCTGACCTGGCCTTGCTGGTCCTCGTGGAGCTGGACGATCATGTTGAGGAACTTTGGGGGACAACCTAGTCGCTCCAGGATCTGCCACATACCTTGCCTGCTCACAGTGTCAAACGCTTTTGTTAGGTCGACAAACGTTACGTACAGGCCTTTGTTCTGCTCGCGGCACTTCTCCTGAAGCTGTCTCAGCACAAAGACCATGTCGGTGGTACTCCTGTTGGCTCTGAAGCCACACTGGCCCTCTGGGAGGTGGTCTTCAGCAATGGCAGGTACCAGCCGATTCAGGAGCAACCTTGCGAGAATTTTCCCGGAAATGGACAGCAGGGTAATTCCACGATAATTAGAGCAGGCAGACTTCTCTCCTTTGTTCTTGTACAAGGTGATGATGACTGCATCACGGAGATCATTTGGTAGTGTTCCTTTTTCCCAGCAGCAGAGAAAGAGGTCGTAGAGCTTGTTGTGCAGTGCTGGGCCTCCATGTTTCCAGATCTCTGGCGGGATTCCGTCAATGCCTGCTGCTTTGCCACTCTTGAGCTGGTGGATGGCTGTGAGGGTCTCTTCGGTGGTGGGCGGTTCGTCCAATTCAACCTTTAATGGAAGGTGTGGGATTTGGAGGATGACTGTTTCTTGAACAGTGCGTTCAGCGCCGAAGAGGTCCTGAAAGTATTCCGACCAGCGGTTCAAGATGGAGGTATTATCTGTGAGGAGAGCCTGTCCATCAGCGCTTCGCAGGGGACTTTGTACCAGGTGCCTAGGGCCATACACTGCTTTCAGTGCTTCGTAGAAGCCCCTGTAGTCACCGTTGTCAGCGCAGAGCTGGGTCCTCTGTGCGAGTCTGGACCACCACTCGTTCTGGAGCTCTCTAAGCTTGAGCTGGAGACTGCTGCAGATGAGGCGGAAGGCAGACTTCTTCACAGGGCAGGAAGGCTGGGCTAGGTGGGCCTGGTGGGCGGCTCTTTTTTTTGCTAGAAGTTCCTGGATCTCTACGTCGTTTTCGTCAAACCAGTCTTTGTTCCTCTTTCTAGCAAAGCCCAAGACTTCCACAGAGGATTTTACAATAGCAGTTTTCAGTTGTTCCCAGAGTGTTTCAGGGGAGGAGTCTGCTGGATCAACTGTGTCTTTGAGCATGCGCTGTAAATCGGCCTGAAGGGCAGCTTTCTTGTCGTCACGCTGAAGGCTGGCAACATCAAGCTTTTTCTTGGGAGGGCCCCCTTTCTTGGGTTTCAGCTTGAGGCGGAGCCTGAGTTTGCAGCGAACAAGGCGGTGGTCAGTGTGGCACTCTGCGCTGGGCATCACTCTGGTGAGGAGGACGTCACTGCGGTCCCTCTGACGCACTAGGACATAGTCGATAAGGTGCCAGTGCTTGGAGCGAGGATGCATCCAGGTGGTCTTTCGACTGTCCTTTTGCTGGAAAGTAGTGTTGGTGATGACAAGTTGCTGCTCTGCACAGAGCTCCAACAGTAGGCGACCATTGTCATTGCAGTTCCCAACGCCATGCTTGCCGAGGACTCCTTTCCAGGCTTCAGAGTCTTTGCCCACTCTGGCGTTGAAGTCGCCAAGGATGATGACTTTGTCGTCTGCAGGGGTGCTCTGCAGGAGGCTGCGCAGGTCAGAGTAGAACTTGTCTTTTTCTGCAGGCTCTGCCAGGAGGGTAGGGGAGTACACACTGAGAAGGGTGACGTATTGCTGGTGTCTCAGTGGGAGGCGCATGGACATGATGCGGTCGGAGTGACCCGTTGGTAGGTTTTCCAACTTAGTCGCAATGGGGGTCTTCACCATGAAGCCCACGCCTGAGAGCCGTCTTTCTGATGCAGGCCTGCCTGACCAGTAGAGGGTGTAGCCAGCGCCAAGTTCTTGGAGGCTGCCTTCCTCCGGAAGGCGTACTTCGCTGAGCGCGGCGATGTCGATGTTTAACCTCCGCAATTCATGGGCAATGAGGGCGGAGCGACGTTCAGGGCGTCCGCTGTCTGCTGTGTCGAGCATGGTTCGGATGTTCCAGCATGCTACGTTGAGTCCGGTCGTGGTCGTCATGAGAGTGGATCCATTGTTTTTTCTTGTTTTCTGACCGCATGAGAAGATGCCCGTTGACCGCGGCTAGCCAACTGGGGTTACGAGGGGATGAGCTTTGGTTAGGCCACCTTTTCTAGGCCCCTCTCCGTGTGGAGCAAGCAGTGCTGTCCCTAGAGAAGGCTGCTTGGTCGTTCAGGGTGTGCCGAGTGACGTTGTCATCCCCAGGTCAACATCAGGCGACCAATATCCTGAACCGCCTGCATGCAGGTTTGAGACTGCGGCTTCCAGTGACATCTTTCACCTGCCGTTTTGCCCCTTGCCCATCGCTACAGGACTTGGAAAGTTCAGTGTCATAGTCCGTGGGCGTTTCCTAAAGCCTGCGCGGTGGAGCTTTTTGGTGGAGTGCAGTGTGCGCAGTACTGGCCCCACCCTTTAAACCCTTGGTTCGTTTGCCATGGCCTAGCAAGCTGGGACGGTGGCATCGAGGTCCTCGGGTCGTAGGTTTTATATCAGACTGTCCTTGTCTTAGTCTCTGGCTCAAAAGCCTTCCCCGGAGACACGGGGGCTTTGATGTCAGGGGTTTCCTCCCTTAGCCTTTCCGCAGCCAAGCGGCCATGCCTGCAAGGCAGCAGGGGACTCGTGGGGGCCGGGGTCGTCTATGTCCCGTGCAGATGTGAACATCTGCCCACTGCCCAGACGGTGACACCGGAGGATAAAAATCCAACGCCGGAACCCGGTATCGAACCTCGCACCTTTGGCATTGGAGGCAGACGCCTTAACCACTGCGCCACTTCCCCGTCGCATATCAAAACGCACTGTAATTACAGTTCCACTGTCTGGGACAGTTGCAGCGAAGTTCATATGAAAAAATAAATTCTCTGTATCGTCGAGGTGTTGAACTCATACTTCCTGGACCCGCCCCCACATACAAAAAAAAAAAATAAAATCTCTTAAATTGCTGGCATTAAACAAACAATTCGAATTTAATCGGAATATATTATATTATATTATATTATATAATATATATATATATATATATATATATATATATATATATATATATATATATATATATATATATATATATATATATATATATATATATATATATATATATATATATAACACAACCCTGGCCTTTTCAGGTGCAAAAGCAAGGAATAATTTACCCCAGCATCTTAAGTTTATTTCTAAATTTAGTATTTTTAAGGATCGCCATTATCGCTTTTACTTCTAAACTAATACCACGATTCATTTCTCCTCTATTGGTGCTGTACTCTCAGAGACATGTTCTAATTACAAGATAACCTTCAACGTATGTCGCTGTTATTATGTTTGTTTGTTTTTTTCGTCTTTTATGCTTTTCGTACACTTGAATGTTCTTGACACTATGTTTGTTTGTTTGTGTTTTAAAATATTTTACTGTGTTGCTCGATGTATATTTATGTGTGTAGAGTAGCAGGACAGTTTGTAAGAGAGGCATTCGCATGCCTAAAACTTTATCCTGAATAAAATCATCATCATCATCATCATCATCACCACCATCACCATCACCATCACCATCATCATCATCATCATCATATCTCTCTCTCTCTCTCTCTCTCTCTCTCTCTCTCTCTCTCTCTCTCTCTCTCTCTCTCTCTCTCTCTCTCTCTCTCCGTAGAATGCATTTGGGTTGAGTTAAGGGCAAACAAATCCAGCCCCGTGCTGGTCGGGTACATTTACAGGAACCCAGCATCAACATTTCAATGGTTCGACGACTTTATCGCCATGATGGATAAGGTCAGACAGTCCAGCTCTGAAATTTTGATCCTAGGCGATTTCAATATTAACATGTTTTTGAATAACC
>BTPG01000005.1:143953759-144108759 GCA_036245525.1 Semisulcospira habei | reverse complement strand
CTGCGGTGCCCAGCAGAAATCGTCACACTTCCCCACCCCCCGTGCACCCTCTTGGACATAATGGACACCCAACCCACACTCACCCTGTTATCGATAGAACCAGATGGGGCCGCAGCGGCGATCTCTACGTCTGTGACTGTTGCCCCTTCTCCGGCCGCCGGCCCTGACGCTCCTCCCACCCAAGTTTCCCTCCTCCAGAGCCAAAGGCCGTGCCCAGCGACAGGCAGTCCCTTCCAGTAACCTCCATTCCCTTAATCCCCACTGAGCTGATTAGCTCACAGCCCTCCTCCGCAGTCTTTATCGCTGCCCGTCTTCATGGTACAAACAGGCTTACGTCACGTAAGCGGCTCAAGTCCGTCCAACAGGGTACCGGCGGCAATACGGCCGCCTCCGTCTTTCCCCACTCGGCAATGTATGTCACTCAACTTGCGGACGAAGCCACCACCCCTAACCCCACCCCCCTCCACTCCCTCGAGTCAAGTGGCCACGTCAGGTCCCGTGGTGACACCGATCCACCATCAAGACACAAATCGTAAGACAGATTCTGATGACGGCATTATCACGGTCCAGCCTAGTTCCCTTCAGGCCCCACCCACCCGCCACTTCCCACCTCCCTTGAGGGGGACAGTGCCCTTGATGCTACGGTTGTGCAGACAGTTGCGCAACAGCTCAAAACCACAGACGGCATCAAGGTGAAAGAGCCTGTCTCCCTGCGATGGGCCGCCACTCAGCAGCTACAGCGTCATCTACAGACCCTCGTCCTGGTTGGCTAGCTGCACATAGACATGCAGTTGAGTTAGTCAAGCGGGAACTGCTTGACACCAGACAGCAGCTGGCTTCCGCTCTAGCTAGGATTAGCGAGCTAGACGGCCAAATTCGAGATACTGCTGTAAAAGCCAATAACACGTGTAAGGTGTCGGATAGCGAACTGACCGGCCTGCACGATCAGGTGCACCATATTGAAGTTCAAATTAGCCGCCTGTCATCATGCAAGAAAAGCCAAATCCACATCATATGTGACATCAAGAAACGGGTCAAGAAGATTATGGCCCCTTCACCCTCCAGCCCCGTCCAGCCGCCGCAGTCTCCTACCACCGAGCAGTGTGCTAATAACCTTGAGGTTTCGCCACCGCTGTCCATGTCTGATACTGGCCCAATACTTGTTGTTGTCACCCCCAGAAACGACTGTGGCTCAGATGGTCAACCCTGCACCAGAACACATCAGACCGTGCCGTCAGTCACACCAACCCTCCGCCCCCGCCGTCAGTGGCCAACTGAACACCTTGCCACTCGCCGTATCCAGCCGGACACTACACATCTCGTCATCGGTTGCACCATGCTTAAGTACATGAAGGGTGGCAAGATGGCGACTTCACGGCGCGAAAGGGTCTCAATTAATCTCAGTGTCTGGCCTCAAAGCTGCAGATCTTGCGGACTGGATGCAGCGACAGACTGAGGAACCCCATGTACAGGTGGTCACTGTGCATGTGGGTGTAAACGACTGTAAGACTGGCGAAGTGACCAGCCGTCTGTGGGACCAACTGCTAATGCAGTGCAGGCGCGTCTTCCCTCAGGCCCGTCTTCACGCCTCCAGCATCCTGCCTCCCAAGACACAGTGTGGGCTGACACTTCCCATAGACTTGTCCAACGCTTGGGGTTGTGTTTATCGAAAACACGGCCACCTTCACAACTGCCGGTGTCCCGCGTTTTGCCCTCTATCGAAAAGACGGGCACGACCTGATTCATCCCAGCTTCCAGGGCATGACTCGGCTTGCGGCCAACTTCAAACGGGCGTGGTCACAAAGCAGCGACCAGCCACGCGGCCCGCCACGCTCCCCGCGCAGCATCTCAAGTCTGGCTGCAGCACTGGGGAAGCGGTACTGTAATGTTACCCGCACTAATACCAGACAACGTAATGTGCAGCAGGCAGCTTCCCCTGGCTCCGCGTGTGACGCTGACGTCAACGTTGCGTCATCCTTGCCACTGCAGCCCCCCCGGTCAAACCACAACAGACGCCGCCAATACTACCATGGCCGGAAATGACGCAATATTCTGGCCCCCATCAACTCTCCCCACGGCAGGAGTACGGTGCACACTGGTTGTCTCCCTCAATTCGTTACGATCAGCGAGGCGAATCGAGGGAGATAACCACTGAAACGGGGTGCAACACCGATCCCCGGGTGTTTGGACCGCCACAGCTCCTACCGCAGCTCTACAGTTTTTACGGTGGCGTGCCGCAGCAGCCTTACATCACCATGACAACACACGCCCCTGGGCCTTATCCGTCATTGCATCAGTGGCCGCTGCCTAGCCGTGTCCAAGACTTCTAAATTGACCTGTCATTGATACCGTATTTGTTTACCAGTAAGTGAGTAAGACAATAAATTTCTTTTCGTTGAACTCCCTGCCAGCAGCCACGGAATCTCTGCTTCGTCTGATATAACCGAGTTCGGGAACAAACCGTAAAGCATGCTCATGTGCTTTCCTCAGCTTTGACTCTCAGTGACTCAGCGCCATAGACAATTTACAGTAGTTGTGGGATTAATGTTTCACACCAGACTCTATAGATCTCTATTATTTAAAACACTATCACAGTGCTAGTGCTCCTGCCGAGACAAATATACTGTCGGACATTCTGCATCGCGTGTGCAAGCCATTATTGTCTGTTGTGTTAAGTTCAGACATTACTTCTGAAACGTGTATTCCTGTACCATTTTATTTCATAATATGCTTATTTTCTTTTTCATTTTCTTTAACTTAAACTTCTAGTCTTTTAAGATGTCGAGTAGCTCATTACAATTTCACAGTTTACACGTGGGACATCTAAATATCTATCATTTGCTGAATAAGATTCCCGATTTGATCGTCCTTCTGACTCAACCCACCCCCTTTCACATTTTTGGAATCACAGAGTCGCGATTACATTCTGACATAAGTGATTTGTCCATTTCGATACCGGAGTTTTCAATCCGGCGCGATCCTGTACGTCCTCAACAAACAGGATTAGCTGCCTATATTCATGATTCTATTGCGCACTTTAAACGCAGAAGAACAGACCTGGAATTAGACTCTGTTGAAAGCGTGTGGGTTGAACTGAAGACAAACAAATCATCGGCCCCTTTGCTTGTTGGATTTGTCTACAGAAATCCGTCTGCATCATTTGAGTGGTACGACGATTTCTTACAAATGGCGGACACCGTTAACAATTGCAGCTCTGATATTTTACTGCTCGGAGACTTTAATATTAACATGTTTTCCCCACACCCTGCTTGGGACTGAGTCTACTATTACTATGGTAGGCCTCAAGTCAGTAGCTTATCACATTCCGCAACTAGAGTTACGCAGTTGTCTGCCACTCTAATTGATCATGTATATACTTCCAACAAGTCAAGGGTCCTTAGCTCTCGTGTTTTTCAAGTGGCGATTAGCGACCACTGGCTGTATGCTGTAGTTGGGCTCTGAAGGTGGACAAGCCATGTCGTAAAAACCAGCATACCACTATTCATTACAGGTCGTTTAAACACTTCAATCGGGACGCGTTTCTCGCCGACCTGAGCGGAATCTCTTTTCAGTCAGTTTATACCTATGATATTCTTGAAGAAGCGTTGGCCGAATGGTACAGATTGTTGGTGTACATGACAAGCATGCGCCACTACGTGAGAAGAGAGTCAAACACGCACAGTTACCTCAGTGGTTATGTAAGGACATTAACAACGCCATGGCTCTCCGAAATGAACTGAAGCGGAACAAAGATTATGCTGCCTTCCGCAAGCAGCGCAACCGCGTAAAGTACCTGGTGCTCGAGGCCCAGAAAAAAACACTTCCATGGATAATAAAACTGATACCGTATCTGTCTGGCGAGCCCTCAATGCCTTTACCAAATCACGTCAAACACCACCATGTACTTCTATTCCTGCTAATACTTTTAATCAACATTTCCTGTCTGCTGCCGTCTCACTTTTGAGTAAAAGTACTAATAACCTAAACAAGCCGACTATCTCTGTAAAACTTTAACATTTTTGCGACGAGAGACTGGCGTCAAACGACTTTTTTAGTATTCCGTACTTAACTGTTTTCAACGTAGGCACGTCTATTAGTCAGCTGAAAAATAAACGCTCCCTTGGTCATGACAGCATTAATAGTTTCTTTTTAAAACTGTCTGTCCCCTATGTGGTTGAATCTTTAACATTTATCTACAATCTTATAATCCAGCAAGGTACTTTCCCAAGAAGCTGGAAAATAGCTAAAGTCATTCCGCTGCCTAAAACTAAAGACCTCACTGACCCCAACAAATTCAGGCCAATTTCACTTTTATCAACTTTGTCAAAGCCGATAGGAAAACATGTCCACAGGCACCTGAGTCACTTCCTGGAGACACATAACTTGATTTATCCGTTACAGTCAGGCTTCAGACCCCGCCACTCTTGTCAGACGGCTCTGTCTCATCTGACCAATACCTGGCTAACTTCAATAAACAATGCTGAAATGACCGGTGCGGTATTTTTAGATTTTTATAAATCTTTTGACTTAGTCAACCATGAACTGTTGCTACAGAAGCTGTTGGCATACCACATTGACACAGATTCCGCTGCCTTCTTTAAATCTTATCTAAGCAGTAGATCTCAGTATGTTTTTGTCAACGGTAAGCGTTCCTCAGAAGGTGTCATTAAGCATGGAGTGCCCCAGGGGTCTATTTTAGGCCCTCTCTTGTTTTTAATTTTTATTAATGGCTTGCCTTTGTGTATCTCACAATCAAATGTGCGATGCAATTTGTTTGCAGACGACGCTACTCTCAACGTGTCGTCGGCAAAATGATATCTACAATTATTTCTTCTTTGCAACAGTCTATTAGACGTCTCAATTTGGTGCCGAGACAACTACATGATACCTAACCCATCTAAAACAGAGTGCATGTTAATCACTACACGTCAAAAGCACCAGCTAAACCCACCGCCACTTAGCCTTTCCCTTAACTGTGAGCCGATTAAACAAGTTAAGGAGCGCCGGCTGTTAGGCGTCATTATAGACGATCAATTGACATGGCATGCGCATGTAAACAGTGTGTGCAAAATTGTGTCCAGAAATCTATTTCTCCTTTCAAAACTTATTTACTTGACGAATTCACCAACTAGAAAACTCTTCTTCAGCGCTCACATCCAGCCCCACATTGACTACGCATCTACAGTCTGGGACGGGTGTAGTGATGCGTGCTTAAAGAGGCTTAATTCCCTCCACCGGAGGGCAGCCAAGCTAATCCTTCCTAATAGCAGAGCGACGAGCGACTCAGGGTCCTTGACATGCTTCCGTTACGTAACCTCTTTCTGTTCAATAAGGGTGTGTTAATGTTTAAAGTCCGCATATCCAAACCCCGAAGTACGTCTCGGATTTGTTTAAGTATGCTAATCCACCATACAAGACATCAAGGAACAAACTGTCAGTACCTAGGCCACGACTTGATATATTCAAAACTAGTCTGTCTTACTCAGGGGCCAAACTTTGTAACTCGTTTCCGGCCAATATTACCGAGGCATCTTCATTGTCCACCTTCAAGGCAAGACTATTCCGGCACTTAATTGAGCCGCCGAACAAAGCGCACGCGACTGCTACGTTCTGAATAACGACCGTTATCAAACATGTAAGTGTGTGGGCGCGTGTGTATGTGCGTTCGGAACAGTGTGTTTTGTGCATATTTGTTTATGCTGGTGTGTGCGTGCATGTTGTGTCGGTGTGTGCGTGCATGTGTGTGTGTGTGTGTGTGTGTGTGTGTGTGTGTGTGTGTGTGTGTGTGTGTGTGTGTGTGTGTGTGTGTTGTTGCGTGCATGTATGTGTGTGTTTGGTTAGTCAGGAGGAAGTAAAACGTCTAGATAATCTAGACAGCAGCAGCAACATTCACATGAACGGCCAGAAGCTAGAAGAGGTCAATAGCTTCAAGTACTTGGGAGCCACCCTGTCCAAAGACGGTAGTTGCATAGCAGAGATCCGTATCAGGATAGGTACAGCAACATCCGCAATGGCCAGGCTGGACAGGATATGGCGAAGTAACTCCATCAGCTTCACCATCAAGTACAGGCTTTACAAGTCCCTCGTAGTCTCTATTCTACTCTACGGCTGTGAGACTTGGACACTGCTTGCAGACTCAGAAAAGAAAATCCAGGCCTTTGAGAACAAGTGCCTGAGGAAGTTGCTCCGCATCTCGTACCGCGAGCACAAGACCAACGAATATGTACGGAGCATCGTCACTTCCCTGGTGGGCCCACATGAACCCCTTCTGGCAACCGTGAAACGGCGCAAGCTTGCTTGGTTTGGCCACGTGACCCGACACAACACCTTGTCCAAGACTATCCTCCAAGGCACTCTCGAAGGAAGTCGTCGGCGAGGTCGTCAGAGAAAGAGTTGGGTCGCAAACATAAAAGAATGGACCGAACTCGAGATGCCAGACTTGCTTGCCACCGCCCAAAATAGAACTCAGTGGAGAGCACTGTCTGTTGCTGCTGCCTTTCAGTCCCCCCAACGCCCAGTTCGGGCAAGGGACTGATGATGATGATGATGAATCTTGACGTTTATGCTTACAGCTTTTGCGTTCAAGGTACCAGATGTAGTCTTAACAGTGTGCAATGTATATGTATGTGTTTATTATGTAGTTGTATTTCATGTACCGTGTGTAATGCATATTAGCCAGACGTGGGTCGGGACTGTGATTCGTCTGACGCGGGCGTTGGTTGAAGGCCCCGGACATACATCACGATACCACGTTTGTCCGGGCCTTTAATCCAATGTTTGAGCCGTAGCTGGCTCTGACCTAACTCTGATTTACGAACTTCCGTGAGCGTGCGTGCGCGCGCGAGCGTGTGTGTGTGTGTGTGTGTGTGTGTGTGTGTGTGTGTGTGTGTGTGTCAGTGTGTGCAAGCGCGTGTGCGTGCCGGCGTGCGTGTGTGTGCGTGCGTGTATTCATGTAGTTTGTAGCAAGGACAAGAATGAAAAAAGGTCTGAGCACCTATTCTTTTATCCTTAGAAAATAAAGTTTCATTTCATCTCTCTCTCTCTCTCTCTCTCTCTCCTGAAATAATTTTTTTTAAGCTCTTAACTCAAGATATTAAGTTTTAGTGACATGTCGTGTTTGTGATTATGCGTGTGAGTAATTCGTAGCTTAGTTGTAGCAACGGCAAGTTTGAAAATTGGTTTTTATGACTAAATGCTTTTACCGTTGTAAAATAAAGGTTCATTGTTCATTGATCTCTCTCTCTCTCTCTCTCTCTCTCTCTCTCTCTCTCTCTCTCTCTCTCTCTCTCTCTCTCTCTCTCTCTCTCTCTCTCTCTCTCTCTCTCCTGAAATAATTTTTTTTAAGCTCTTAACTCAAGATATTAAGTTTTAGTGACATGTTTTGGGCCGTTGTCGTGTTTGTGATTATGCGTGTGAGTAATTCGTAGTTTAGTTGTAGCAACGGCAAGTTTGAAAATTGTTTTTTGTGACCAAATACTTTTACCGTTGTAAAATAAAGGTTCATTGTTCATTGATCTCTCTCTCTCTCTCTCTCTCTCTCTCTCTCTCTCTCTCTCTCTCTCTCTCTCTCTCTCTCTCTCTCTCTCTCTCTCTCTCTCTCCGAGGCTCTCTCTCTCTCTCTCTCTCTCTCTCTCTCTCTCTCTCTCTCTCTCTCTCTCTCTCTCTCTCGGGGGGAGTTGCTTGCCCTTGGCAAGGTGGCGACACGAAATTTCTGGCGTCCAGAAATTGAGATATTTTTGCTGTCAAACAACGACAAAATGCCCGTCACCGGACTCCCGTCAGCTGCAGAAGCTGTCCTGCAGTCTGTACTGTCCAGCCATCACACCACGTCATGGAAATTGACCGGGGAAGGGACCAACCTGGTGTTCGTACTACGGCTATGTTCAGCGGACAGAGACCAACAGCAAACCGACATTGCACCGACCGGCTACTGGCGACGAAAACCACCGTCACAGGTGCGCAGAGACTTACGGAGGGCACAGGCAAGAAACAAGGTAGGCAGTGTGCCTAGCAGTGACAATTTATTGGATGGCACAAACGTAAAAGAGAGTGAAGTTTACACGGACACTGATAATTATAATCAAGAATCTACAAATGGCAGTACACTACAGTACACGAAAACCATCACCCAGCCAGACAACACACCGTGTAGTGACCATGCAGCACGTGCAACAGCATCGCCGTTAGCTGAGAACCACGACATCACAGCATACATGGAAAATGGAACACCAACAGAGACAGTGCACGCATGTACCGCTGATGTTGACAATATTAACTGTGCTAGACCTGAAACGGGCGTGTGTGACACAGAAATCAGAGATGCAGAATCACGTGGCTTTGATCCCAAACAAGTGTACACGTTTGTCACCTCTCAGACCGAGTCAACAAAACATAAACTAATGGACACATCGAGGAACCAAAGACTAAAGAAAGTAGTTTCTCACGAAAAGAATGGAAAGAACTATTTAGTGGCTGAGAGTGACGATTTTGTGCTTATGTACGACATTCGTATCTCAGGGACTGTGTGTTATGAAGTCAAGTGTGACCCAGTGACCGGCAGAGTTTTAGAGATGGTGTTTGCTCTTGGTCTTCTGCCGGCTGTCAGTGACAATGAGTATAGTCAGGACATTCAACGCATACAGCAAGACTTGCTTGCCTTGGCCAGGATTACACAGTGCTACCTGGCTAAGGCAGGCAAGTCTTGTTGAACATTAGCATGCACAGAAAGTTTTTTTTGTTCAGATTAATCAGTTGTCATTTCTTTCTCCCGGACAAGTTACAGGACTGTGATTTCTACCTGTACGAGATTCTAGGATGTTGTATTCACTGGACCCATCATGTCGCGGATTCATGAACATGACGAAATGAACTTTAATGATATGGATTCCATGTCATTGCACACCCCCACCCCTTCCCCAACCCTACCCCAAATCCCCATTATACCCCAACCCCTCCCCTGTCGTTTTTTTGTTTTACTGTGATTATCGTCGCTGTACTTTGCTGATGGGCTGATGCCTGAAGCAATAAACCATTTCGAGTTCGAGTTCTCTCTCTCTCGGCTCTCTCTCGTCTTCAAAGAGCGAGTGTATCATTGTAAGATTGCAGATAGACAGAATTGTCATTGTGCTCTGACTTGACACCCAACCTGGATAGCAAAGTCCTGGCCAACAAAGCCCTGGGCCCTTGTCGCTCGCCTGGGTGCTCGCCTGTGTCCGTCACAGATCGGGGAACAGTGTACTGACCCTTTTTGTGTTCGACTTTTCCAGTCACTGATGTTCCAGGACAACATGGGCTGCGTCGGTGGGAGAGTTGTCCTGAGTTTATGTCCAATCTCCATTACTCAGGATTGACATTGGGGTGGCGTCGTTTCCTGCTAATGATGTCGAACTCGAGGAGTCTTTCTTTTTCGGCATGGACAGCTGAAGCCGTTTCCAGAACTTTTCCATTTCTTTGGAGTCGGCGGTGGGTCCAGGGTGCTCGAGATACGTGACTGATTTCAGAATGTAGGCCAGATTGGGATCCATCTTGTCCCGGAAGTCGCTAACGTCCTCTAGCATGACGGGAATGATGCGCTGCTTCCGTTTCAGTGTTTCGTACTGCGCTCGCTGATACTCCATCCTGCAGACCGATTATTTATTCATGAGTACAATTTATTGTTTGTGTGCTGCTCCGCGATTTTGGACTAGACTCTTCAGCCGTAAGGTTCAAAATCACAGACTAGCACTTATTTATTGCGTAATGTATCTGGATGTAAAATGGAAACTAAAAACTTAATATCTTGAGTTACGAGCTTAAATTATGAATGACTTGTCCCTGAAATCAAACAGCGGACAGCAATCAATGGTCACCAAACACGATACGTCTTTCCAAATCAGTAGTTGCAAAACATCGCCGTCAGGGTTCCATTAAAATGTCCATTATTTATGGCTTATTACATGAATAAGTCATGGCACCGTGACGGTAAACACTCCTCTCCCTTGTACTTTAAAGCCCCCCCCCCCTCCACCCCTACATAAACCGACAATGAAAGATCAACATTACATGTAGAGATAGGTTACAAACCCTTTGGGTATCGGTAGCACATTGTGTCGATGGGATTCCTGCGGGATTCGCCCCAACAAAATGCGCACTGACAGTCAAACGGTTAGCCCATAAAGCCCTGACATGCTACGACAGGATAAATTCAAAGGGTGGTGTCGGAACAGCTTGGCGCCTGCAGGCGCCAAGCTAATCTGACACCACCCTTGAGCACTCATGATCGATCTGTCTCCAGAACTGTAAAGTTGACCTCCAAGGATGCTTAATTTTTTTGTTGTTGACAATTTTTATTGTCCGGATGTCATGAGTTAAACAAAAACAACACCTACCTGGCCCACTCACTGTCCAAGTACCTAGGGGAAATCACCAGGATAGTGCGTCGGCTGTTCTCAGTGGCCCATATGATATTGTTAGCGATAGCTGCACACGCAAAAAGCAGACAGATGTATTCTTTATGCCGTTAACCTTCAAAGTGAAACCGCTCACATTTCAATAGTGCAAGCTATGCAGAAATATTGTCAGTCGTCAGCGTAGAGATTGGTTCACTGTGATCGCCAATGGATTTGCCTGAATAGCTTTGTGCCCGTGCTGAGCAGAGTAATGAAGCCAACCAGGTAGATTGTTTAACTATCACGGTCGATCTATCCGCTCTAATAACCTACTGGTACGCTTGCACAATGAGTAGCAATGTCCTCTCCAGTCTTTACAGACAGATCGGTAGCGTCAGACAAAGTCACTTTTTGTCAGTCAGAAAATGTAAATCCGTTCCCAGTGCGCAAAGGCCATCAGGCCGACATCGGCCGCCCGTTTGGCCTGCGCAGAGCTGTCGGCGGACGTCGGCCCGATGGCCTTTGGCGCATTGGGTTGGCTCTGGATAACATAATGGGCGGTAAATGGCAAATACGTACTCTCTCCAACATGGAAGTCCCGTTCATGTAGACAAAGGCGGAAGTTCATGTCACCCTCCAACTTGTGACGCAGGTGGTTGTACACAAAACTCAGGTCCTCCGGACTCGACCGGTACGATACGAAGGCGTCAAACAACTTGCCGTCTGGGAAAGGGAAAGTAATTCATATGAAGAGTTTTGGACCACAAATGCATGTCAAATTACAACAAAACTAGGGCTAGCTATAGAACCGTGCTTCGCGGCAGTTTAACACAATAATGTAACAAAACCCACAGACTGCAACACTTCAGAAAGTTGACGCCATTTAAGAGCTCAACAGGCCCCTTCCACCCCCACTCCCACTTACAAAGTCTTTGACGTTCACCAGCACATTGAAACAGAAAAAAAAAGCAAACAATAGAAATGCCGTGAGGGAAACATATCCGACATTTCATAGTTTGCAAATGAACTAAATATGTATAGGTCGAACCATAATGTAGATTTGCAAATGCAGGCACATAAATAAAATAAAATCGACAAGAAAGAATCCCCCGAAACAAACAAACAAACAAACAAACAAACAAACACCAGAACGAAAACCCAATGGACAAAAAGAAAACTTCCACAAACCAGCGTCTTCGTACGGCTGGAAGTAGTGCACTATCTTCATGATGAGGATAAACCGCCTTCTCCAGAGGAACACCGTCAGCGCCACACCACCACCCAGTAACAGCAAAAACCCCACACCCAGCCCGCCACCAAGCCAATATATCCAGGCGTAATCTGTAGGACATTACCCAGACAGTTATGAAAATACAGTTTCTTGCAAAAGAAACGCAACCACCAACACACGTAACTTCCGACGCAATGGCGAACATTTTGACATGATGTTTGGTGTACGGCTCTCTCATGATGAGTTTATCAAAAGTGTTTCGTTAACTCATTCGAGACGAACTACATCCGGATACGCGGCTTAAGCCGCATATCTGGGGCAGTTCAAAGCTTCAGTTTGTTACACACAAAACTGAGGTATTTTCTTATCACTGTTTAGTGACTGATACCAGCATTAGCAGTGCTTCATTTCACCAGAAAACATCACTAAGCAATGTTGACGAAATTGTTTGATATCTGGTGTTGCTGCACATTGGTTCTAATATGCATTTCGATGTCACACATATGATCGAAACAATTGATTTATGAAAAATCAGGCACATATTTTTGCTGAAATAGCATTTTTTTTCATCATGAGTTACATCTCCTTGCCAGTCGCCATTTTGAGCGTCTCTAGCATTGTAGGGCTAAGTTGGACAAACACTGTGGGACAAAAAAGACAAAAAAAAAAAAAAAAAAGACCACCCCATGCGTGTTTAAGTCACTTCAACATCATAAACTAAATTTTGGTGTGAATTCAGTTGATGGTTAGTCCCCCAGAATAATCATAAAACAGAACAAGATGAGGATTTCCGATCCCAAAGTCTACCGTACTGTATGGAGCGCACATGCGTTTTTATTTTAGGAACATTCAGAGTTTCCAGCTTATCCTTCTGATCCATTTTCCTCCTCTCTAAGCAAACTTCTGATCAACACCGCACGCCGGCGCACACAAATAAAGACGGACACACCACGCTTCCCGCCATTAGTAATACCAAAGATCCTAAATAGTCTATGTAGGATCTTTGGTAATACTTAATAATAATAATAATAATTTCTTTGGCGCCTAACCTCAGGTAGAGCTCTAGGCGCCTTACAAATTTCAAAAATACAATTACAAAAACTGTACACAGTATTGCACGCACATACACACGCACACACACACGCACACACACACACACACACACACACACACACACACACACACACACACACACACACACACACACACACACACATTCCAGGCACCACAGCAAAACTACAACAGAATCCTCAGCAGTCAATGATTAATCACTGGGGTAATGGAGTTGGAAAAAGTGTGTTTTTAGCGCAGATTTAAAAACGTCTCTGTTAAAGTACGCTCTGTGGGCTCGTGTAGCGACAGGAATTCTAAAGAAGAATAAGCACGAGCAGCAAAATGACGTCACAATAAGCTTCACGTCATGGCATTGCTAGTCTCACGACGCCGTGTACGCAGTAACGAATTTGATGTATTTGACTTCACTCATCCGAAAGACACGCAGCCTCTTCCAAGGCTGACTGTTTTCTTCCACGCAGCCTCTTCTAGGGCTGACTGACGGGAGTATAGTGGAACCAAATCTGGATTAATTATTATTACATACGGTGAAGAGGTACAACGCTGGATTACGAACTAATCCAATGTCTATTTCAAAGTTAGCTATATCCCAAATTCCAAATGAATAAAACGAAAATTACGTAACAATGACGTGGCTGGTGCTTTGCGTCATTTCAACAACAATGTATAACACTGATGTGTCTAGTGCTTTTACGTCACCGTCACTGTCTAAATCGAGAATTGTTCGTTTCGACATTTATTACTGCGATGAATTTTTTTTTAACGAAAACATAGGTGTATAGCTGGTTAACGAACTCATCCAATATCTTTTTCGAAGCTAGCTGTATTCAAAATTTCAAATGTATATAACACAACTGAATTACGGACTCAAATGCGGGTCAACCGAATTTCTATAAATGGCAATTTTTCTTTTTAATGAGTAAACCAATTTAAATATGCTGAAAAGTACTCCGAAATACATCTTGAAGTAAGGATTTCCTAAAGTTTCAGACCTGTACGTACACTCAAACACAGCAGAAACTCGTATCTACACACACACACACACACACACACACACACACACACACACACACACACACACACACACACACACACACACACACACAGACACACACACACACACACACACAGACACACACACATACACACACACACACACACACACACACACACACACACACACACACACACACACACGGCGTTTCCCGCCAAATGTACGTTCAACAGCGCGGTTAGCGTAGCTAGGAATGACGTAATTTTTATCGTGTTACTTCACTGTCTGAGTCTGATGTGTGCCCGGCTATGTTCGTCATTTGCATGCTACGGAACGTGCTCCGACAAGCCCCATCTCAAAGTCTACCGTATTTTCAATACGGCGGTAGACAAAAATGGTTGGGCGATCGCAAAACAAAGAGGGGTAACAAACGTTTCAGGCACTTTCTGATAGTTAAATCTGCACCACTATCTGCACCTGCAATTTGCTTTTTCCTGATGTTTGTAGTTTTTGAGACCCACTGACTTCTTTCATCGTCAGTACTGACTAACCAGCAGAAAAATGTACTGTCAGCAAATTTTTACTTCAGTCAACCAAACACCTTTGAAAAACCCATCTGATAAAACTGAATACGACACACCAGACATCATGATACAATGTCCGTCCGCTACGTCGGAATTCACGTGTGGTTGTCGATGCGTTTCTTTTGGAAGATACTGTATAAGTCGTTTTGTGCGTTGTTTAAATGTGGTCAGGAATGTGACCTTTGGGGCACTGTCGTCCATGTGGCATGCACCCACGATCATCAGACACGCGCATCAAGTTCACGCCATGCAAAACGTGAGCAAATAAACAGGAATACAGTCACAGACACGGAGACATCCGGCCTTCAGGTTCAGCAGTTCTCTCTGTTCCGCGAATCATTCCCAATCACTGACCTATATTTACTTGACCTCTGACTTCAACAATTTTCGCTTTGAGTTCCTTTGCGCATCTTAGCCGCGCACTTTTGCATTGCCCTTTCCGGTACCAATGTGAAAAGACACGTCGAAGTACGAGTGCATACGAAGTTATTTGGACTGTTTTGACTATTTCGGCACGATGTCGAAGCGACAACACGGTGGGAGTCGTTACAGTTTTAGCAAGTGTGACACGGACAGTCTTTTTTGTCGTGGTGTGTCTTTTCACGGCTACCCGAAAGCAGGTGTGAGCGAGGAGGAAGATGCATGGAGAAATTTAATGATCACAGTAGCAATGTTGGTTATATTAAAACTATTGGCTTACATGTCTATAGTCCTATTAATAATATTGACAAGGTGAAAAAATTTAAATCTGATGTGAACTCAAAATTAATTAATCATGGTATTGATGGTGACTGTCAGACAGTCCACGTTACAAAGAGCCCAGCTAATGATTTTATGTTCTGTGCACAATCTTATGTTTTAGTTTCTGTTCATGGTATGTGTATGAAAGGAAATGTTCTGCCTATGCCTATGGTACCTAAAATGATCAGTTGTGGGTGTGGTGTTTTTAGTGAACTAAATCAGTAAATGATCTAAGGTGTGTTGAGTGTATTGATATGTGAGAGTCATAACACTTCAAAAGCAGGCACTGATGGGCTAGATTATGCTAATTTTCTGCAAAGTGTGCAGTATGGTGATTGTTATCAGTTGATTCCGAACGAGAGTGAACATTCAGTTTTTGTAGGTATTGATGAAGAAATTACAAATACTACTAATATTGCTGTTTGTTTTGTGGGTGATGGTAATAGTGATGTTAACCGCTTTGATGTTTTTATATGTTGTGTCGGTGACAGTAATAATCGTTTTAAAAAAAAAGAAAAAAGAAAAAGAGGTTTCTATTATATAGCGCACTTATAAGCTCAGAGAGCTTCTCAAGGCGCTGGCTCGAAATATCCAGCAATCACAAAATAGTTTGTTGAAGTCAGGATTCGAACCCACGTCGCCCAAGATGCACTCACACAAGTCGTGCGCTCTGACCACTGAGCTACGTGTTGTGAAGACGGTGATTAAAAATGCTGTGCTGATTATGACGATGACGGCGATAATAATATGGATTATAATGGTGAGGATGGTGATTATAATTGCAAACAAGACACATGCATACTGTAATGGTAAATATTTAAAATAATAGCACACCACCTAACATAGTATGCTTGAGCCTACGTTTAGTCTTTTATTTTGTTCACTATTTTCCTGTAAGCTGTAACGTGTGACACCATGACACTTTAAGCAACAACAAAAAATATCTTGATTATCTTTTTCTTACTATAATGACATAATCCACAAAAAGCCAACTCTTTTCTAAAGCAAACTTTATTGGTTTCATCCTTTTATTGTCATTGTCAACCATATTTGCATTTTCATTGCATTTCTTTAATCCCTCTTAAGCCCCCTTCTAAAAGCTCTGCTCTGCTTCGAGCTGGCCTCTCGACTTCGAAGTCGCTCCATGTAGAGTTTACACTCATGGTGAATCCTCACCCTAAAGTAGTGGCTAACAATGGCTGAAAACAACCTTTCTTTCAAATTGTCTTTGCTGTCCACACCTTGCAAACACTCCTCAAACTTCAACGTTATTTCTTTATCACTGGAGCATAACTGCTGAAACTCTGTGCTACTAAAAGACTGCGCAACTTGGCCAGTATAGTCACGGAACTTCACCTCCAGCATCTCAAACAGTTCTTTCGACATCTGATGTAAATGGGTGAGTCCACCCCTGTCCAGTGTTGTTGTGAGTGAAGGGCTACTTTCCTCCTCACACTGGAAAGCATCAGGTCCCGGTACACAGTGCTGTTTCCGTACTGTACAGTCTCTTAGCCATAGTCAGTCCCAGGCATCCCCTAATATTTCAATCCCCTAAAAAACACTACTGCCCACCAGCTGCACATTTGCCATGCACAAAATAACAATAAAAACAGCACATTGAGAGTCTCATTTCTTGGCTATGAACCCGATTCCTTACCAACCCCACACCCAAGCACAGCTGAAATCAGCGTGCACCTCAAATCACTACGTCAACGGCAACTCAACATAGGCCCACAAATGTCCACTGGATAAGCTCAGGATGGTATGAATCAAAGCACCAAACATGTCTCCTCTCATGTAACCAGAAATTTCCAGCAAATTCTAACATTCAGCCCTACTACTACATTTCAAACAAGGCAAAAATTATTTTTAAAAACACCGGTCCTCTTACTGCCTGAACTGGCCAAATTTGACTATGTAATGTGACCATCAAGACATTCTAGAAATGCTGGGGGAAGTCGCTCTTTCTGTTTTCGCAGAATACATCCACCAATGTATGGGACAACCTTACTGTCAAGCTCAGTTAACTCCGTGTGCTGTCTCTGCACAGAAAGCTCACTCGTTCTCGGATATGCCAGACTTATCAAGCGTTCAAAGAGTTTTAAGCACAGAAATGCAGCGTTGGCAGCAGTGGTGTCAATGGCTTTCATGACATCAAGGCGATGTTTGAGGAATTCCTGGTGGTACCGCATCCATGCTTTCTCTCTTGTGGCGCTGTGAAATTTTCCAGCAGGCATCAGGCATGCAGTCATGAAACCCACTGCTGGCAGGACTGGTTCAGCTGTAAAAACACACATAAGTAAAACATCCCAATCACAAATAATAAATTTCATAACTGGCAAGAACTGAAGTTCATCTAAAGTAACGCAATGTTCAGACTTGGCAACCCAACGAGATCAGGTTGTGCCATATATTCCATCTCCACCTCTAGGCTCTGCTTAAAGATCCCTCTATAAGTCTATTTAGTGTCCTCAGATTTTTGGATGAAGGTTATATGTCATACCAAACTGGACTTAAAATGAAGCAAGAAATGGAGCAACATACCTTGAATGCTTTCAAAGAAGGATCTGCGAGCAGTTGATAAGTTGTCGTCTACAGCATGCTCTGAACAAATTGAAGCCACAAGGTCGCTAGTGATCTGAAATTTAATGCAGATGAAAAGACAGATGATCACTACAACCCAGATAGCAGTTCATGGATGGGCATGGAATTGCCCAAGGCCAAAAAATTACTTTAAAGAAGGCCCTGTGCTGTGTTATGCTTGAAAAGTTTCAAGCTAGAAAATCTCTCCAAATGTGTAAACTTAAGGCTAGAAAACCTGTACATTAGAAATGTCATCTTTAAGAATAAAATAGTAAGCTTCAACGTAAAAATAAAGAAAAAAAAAACATATTTGTCTTGGTGAAACAAACTTTGGGGTTTATTTGAATTTTTATTACTGCAGCTAGTCTCCAAATTGCTGATAATGTATTGAAATTCTGCACCTATGGAAAAGTTTAGAAGGTACTGGGTAGGTAAAGAGTTTGTTACGAATGAAATAAACCTGAATCCCACTGCAGATAGCTATTAAAATCTATTCTAAGATTTTTGTTAGTAATAAATAAGTGGTGGAGTTGGAGGGAGGAGGGGGGGGGTGCATTGTGAGGGGTAAGAGAAAAAACTTTCCTAGTGGGTTTGCTCGTCCCTGAATAATAATAATAATAATATATAAAAATAACACTATATTTGAAGTTGAACATTTACACTCACAACTGAAAAATGATTGGCATAACATATGACATTATTTTGTATTATAACTAAAAGCACAATTCACCTTTTTATTGTGTTACAAAAGGCATACATAACTGTAAACATAAGCTAACAAATTAATAATTTAAATTAATATTTTAGGCTTTGTACCTGAATTCTGTTTTCCACCGTAGAAGCATATTGGATCAGACCATCAGAAGCTGAACTATCCTCAATTGTCACTTGTCCAACATCAACTGATGTCTCCTGTAAGAAAACAAATCAGCTTATGGTTATAAATTTCTTATCAGTATCAGTAGTGCAAAGAAGCATCTACCATTCACAGTTTTGTCTTGGTGACAATCTAGCTGAACTTGCAAAAGATGTAGCCAAATAATATGCATTTCAGCCATGTTGGTCATTGTACAAATATAAATAATTTACTCATAAACATGTATGACTAAGCTGAACACCTCTGAATTTTAGCGTTTCTGAAAGACCACTGTTATCTTCTTCCTTTGACCTCATAGGGACTATTGTCAGGA
This sequence comes from Semisulcospira habei, assembly GCA_036245525.1. Lineage (NCBI taxonomy): Eukaryota > Metazoa > Mollusca > Gastropoda > Semisulcospiridae > Semisulcospira > Semisulcospira habei. Next base: position 144,089,995 of record BTPG01000005.1, on the reverse strand, counting down.
GTCTAATGATAAAAACTACTTACAGTAGTTACTTTATCAGTAAATCTGACCAAAGACTGGAGTACATTTATTCAAATTTCACTCCACCTCTACAAAACAAACAAACATTGACTTGGTGAGTCGGTCACTCCGTCAATCATCGAATGATCAATCAATCAACTATGACCATTTCACTCAACGACTTCTCTTTTATCCTAAAAGTTTTTCGATATGAAAACTCTGTTAGATGTCAAACAAGTTCATTTAGCGTTGATATAAAAGAAAACCGAAGACCTTACCTCGACGATTGAATCAAAAATGTCCGTTTCAAACGGGATACACGCATTCCTTTCTCTGTCTTCCATGATAGTCGAAATGCAACCGGAAAAACCTAGGCAAAATCGCAAGCCGGCGCATGCGCACAAACCCGAATCGAACTTCGCAATAGGCTTTGAGAAGGTACACGCGCTCAGTCAGACATCCAGTAATGTAGTATCCATGTTCCCAATAGCTCATTCGCACACGCATGCGGCGCACGCACTTAAACCCGCATGCGCTCCGCCATACATTCCCTCTTTCGTCGGTCTCAATATGGCTGACGAGCAACCACGCATTTTTGTACTCGCAGAACTGAATTTAAAGGCGAAATAACCAATCTACCAGTGAGACTCTTTCAAATTATGCCTCAGACGAAAATTAACCATTTTGGCCGGCCCGACGCCCTAGAGCAGGAGACGGATCGATCATAATAATTCAAGGGAAGTGCCAGATTAGCTTGATCATGATACTTTTTCAACAACTTATTTGATAGCCTGAATATCGTCTTTATTTTGAAATTCTGAGTCTGATCGTCTTCATGTTCCTGTGTACTAAACAGTCGGAATTTCAACCTACTTCGCGCCAGCCTATATAGTCAAAGAAGAGAGTGCAGATGAACTGTGGAATTACTAATCATGGGCTATTCCGGGCTCGTCCTACAGTGTTTGCAGACGGGTGCACTGCCAGATTTTTCTTTATTCTGTCTGAATCCAAAGAAAAGCGTGAAAGCATACAGAGAAGCTTCTACCAGCGAGCTTTATTACTTTCTTAGTTACTGCGTTTTCTCCTCGGCGGCCGCCGTGTTTATGTAGCATCTGCCTGGCTCGCCGATCTTCGCTGTTGACAGACATTTCCCAACAAGCAGTGTGCCAGTTAAGTAAACAGGACTGTGTGTGGGGTGTGTGGGTATTTTAATATAACGACTCATGGCGGATATCTTACTTTACTTACTTACGCCTGTCACCCCTCCCAGGGTATAGGCCGTCGACGAGAGACCTCCAGCGACTCCTGTCCTGTGCTTCTCCTTCGATTTTACTCCAGGTGGTTCCCAGTCTCTTGATGTCTGCTTGGAGGTCTCGACGCCAGGTGTTTCTCGGTCTGCCTCTTTTCCTATTTCCCTGGGGGTTCCATGACAATGCCTGCCTAGTGATACTGGAAACTGGCTTTCTCAGACTGTGACCAATCCATCCCCATCTTCTTCGCCCAGTTTCATTCTCTGCTGTTATCTGCTCTGTTCTCTCCCGGAGTCTGACATTGCTGATCTTCTCTGGCCAGTGGATTTTCAAAATTCTTCTAAGGCAACTGTTTGTGAAGATCTATACTCTGTTGACTGTGGTTTTTGTCAATCTCCAAGTCTCTGCTCCATATAGGAGAACTGCTTCTACGTTGGAGTTGAAAATCAGGACTTTGGTGTGTTGTGACAGCTCTCTGGAACTCCACACTTTTTTCAACTGGAGAAAGGCTGCTCTAGCTTTACCGATTCGTGCTCTGACATCTGCATCAGTGCCGCCTTTTTTGTCTATGATGCTTCCGAGATAGGTGAAAGACTCCACCTCCTCCAACGGGGTGCCAGCAAGCAAGACTGGTTTTTCCCTGGTTGCGTTCAGCCTCATTGTCTTTGTTTTCTGTTTGTGGATGGTGAGGCCCACTTGGGACGAGATGTCAGCAAGCCTCGTGGTCTTGTCCTGCATTTGTTGATGAGTGTGGGACAGTAAAGCCAAGTCATCTGCAAAATCGAGGTCGTCAAGCTGTGTCCAGAGTGTCCACTGTATTCCACTTCGTCTGTGCTCTGTGATCCTCTTCATGACCCAGTCTATGGCCAGAAGGAAGAGGAACGGAGACAGCAAACACCCTTGCCTGACACCGGTTCTGACCTGGAGCTCCCTGGTGAACTGCCCTTCGTGTTTCACGCGACATGTCATGCCATCGTAGCTGCTCTTGATCAGGCGGACGAGCTTTGTGGGTACACCGTAGTGTCGTAGGAGTTTCCACAGAGTCTCTCGGTCCACGCTGTCAAATGCTTTCTCGTAATCCACAAAGTTGACGTACAGCGGGGAGCTCCACTCCAGAGACTGTTCCACGATGATGCGGAGAGTGGCGATCTGGTCTGTACATGATCGGTGTTTCCTGAATCCTGCTTGCTGGTCTCTCAGCTGGGGGTCAACGGAGCTCTTCATTCTCTCCAGGATGATCCTGTTGATGACCTTTCCTGGTACTGACAGCAAGGTGATTCCTCTGTAGTTGGAACACTTGCTGAGTTCGCCTTTCTTGGGTAGCGTGATTAGGTACTCCTCCTTCCAGTCAGCCAGCATCACCTCCTCTTACCAGATCTTTCCAAACAGTGGGTACAGCAGCTCCACTGTTGTCTCTAGGTCTGCTTTCAGAGACTCCGCTGGGATGCCATCTGGCCCTGCTGCTTTGCCGTTCTTCAAAAATGCCACTGCTCTTCTGATCTCTTCCCGGCTGGGTCTGTCACAGCTGATGGGTAGGTCGGTCTCTGCTGGCTGGATGTCTGGGGGGGGGGGGGGGGGGTCGGGTGGGCTAGGTCTGTTCAGTAACTCTTCAAAATACTCGGCCCATCTGTCGAGTTGGTCTGCTCTGTCTGCAATAGGCTTGCCTTCTTTGTCTTTTACTGGTCTTTCTGTATGGCCATACCTGCCCGACAATCTTCTGGTAATGTCGTAGAGCTGTTTCATGTTGCCACTGCCTGCTGCCTTTTCTGCCTCTGCTGCCAGGCTGTCTGTGTAGGCCCTCTTGTCTGCCCTGATACTCCTCTTCACCTCGCGGTTGGCTTCCGAGTATTCCTCCTGTGCCCTTGCTTTGGGTGCTCTCGTGCGACTGTTGTTGACAACTGCTTTCTTCTGCTTCCTCACTTCGATCTTCTTCAAGGTCTGTGCTGACAGCCAGTCCTTGTGATGGTGTTTCCTGAACCCTACAGTGTCTTTGCAGGTTGAGTTCAGCTCCTCTCTAACTGCCTTCCACTGCTGCTCTGTAGTGACCGCCTCCTCTTCATTTACTAGCTCCTGTAGCGCTTGAAACCGGTTGGACAGCACCAGTTTGAACTCTTCTCTCACTCGAGTCTCTCTCAGGAGGCCTACGTTATAGCGCTGTCTTCTTGTTGTCTCTGTGCGGATTTTCTTTAACTTGAGCTTTATTCTTAAGGTAAGCAGATGGTGGTCTGAGGCGACATCTGCTCCCCTCCTCACTCGAACATCTTGAAGGGATCTTCTAAATTTCTTGCTAATGCAGATATGGTCCATTTGGTTCTCTGTAGTATGGTCAGGTGAGACCCAAGTTGCTTTGTGTATTCTTCTGTGTGGGAAGATGCTGCCTCCAATGACAAGTCTGTTTAGAGCACAAAAGTCTACAAACCTCTCCCCGTTCTCACTCATCTCCACTAGTCCCTGTCTCCCCATCACCTCTTCATATCCGGTGTTGTCCTCCCCTATTTTGGCATTAAAATCGCCCATGACGATGGTGATGTCTCGCTCCGCACATTTGTCCACAGCACTCTGGAGTCGGTCGTAGAACTCTTGTTTCTCTTCCTCGTCACTGTCATTAGTGGGCGCATAACACTGGATGACGTTCAGCTTGATCTTTTTCTTGGTTCTAAAGGCTGCTGTGATAATTCTTGGCCCAAGAGGTTTCCAGCCCATCAGCGCTCTCTGTGCCACAGGTGACAGCATGAATGCTACTCCTTCTGTATGGGGGGCATTCTCCTCTTCATGACCTGAATACAGAATCATCTCCCCACTTAACAGCCTTTTCTGGCCAGACTGCGTCCTTCTGTTGTTAACTTGTATTTTCATGTACTAGCTTTAGTCAAGTAGGAACTTTACTAAAAATAACATATAATAGTGTGTTCAGGAGACATAGGGCTGTCGTAGTATTCTGTTTTTGTCAGGGAGATTACGGTCTGGATCAGGCCACTGGCGCTGGAATTTAGATGCCTTGGCGACGGGCTTCACCCGTCCCAAGTCATTGTCGATTTTGTAGCTCTGTTATTGTAATTTGCGGAATGAGCGAGTGAGTGAATGTAAGCAAAACTAATTGCCCTTTAAGGGATAAATAAAGTTTTTTTAATTGAATTGAATTGAAATGAATTGAATAATTCAAGGGTAGTGCCAGACTGGCCTTCAGGCGCCAAGCCAATATGGCACTACCCTTGAATTATCATGGTCGATCTATCTCAGTCCTGCAACTGGCTCACAGTCATTAGGTGACACCTCCAAGATCTGGGAATGCGGCCGTGGGGTTAAATGAGTTATGGACAAGTTCTATGCAGTATAAGTAGGCAAAGCGGTAGGAATTTTCACGAACTGGGCTCTTGTCAATGAATCAGTCAACGGATACTCGGGCGCTGCTCACAAAAGCTTTGAAAACATGCCGGCAGCCACTGCAGAATGTATGAGGGAAGCCGGATCCCTCCCATCTACCACGAAGATGGGGATACCGTGACAACAACAGCACCACATCAACCAACAACAACATTGGGAACACCGCACTATACAACCAAAAGATGCGCCTCCATGCGGAGGCCGAGTCACCACAAGGACAGGATCACATTCCTCCGCTAGAGATGATTACAGATCGAATACATTGGGCCCATTGCCATGTCTTTGTGGTCCATCTCGACCCCGCGAAACGGCCATAATCTGTACTGACAGATTGCAAGCGTAAGATCCATCTTTCCTGCACTCAGTTTCCCAATGCACACTGAAAAGGCCGTCGGGCCGTCGACGGCCGCCGTTGGCCCGCACTCGGCCGTGCGCGGACAGCGCACAGTCGTCAGTGTGGCCAGGACTAATTGCAGTAGCGTACACGATGTTGTATGCTCAGCACCAGGAAACAAAAGAACTGTTGCTGAATGTATTGGAAGTCTCTTTGAGCAAAATTGCGAGACACAGATGGCAAACATTACTACAGTGCAGCAATCTGCAAGCAAAGCTGCCCTGTCTCTACCACAAGTAAGACATAAGCAAGTGTCAGCCTGGGCGTCAACAAATCAGCATGCAGTAACCTCCCCCACCACTTGACCCGCTTAACGCGATGCCCAACACCAACAACACTCCACCTAAGCCCCTCCACAACAGGCAGTGTACATTAGGAAATGGGTCATCCCGAGAATCGACAGCAGATATGACACAGATAGAAACATACAAGACGATGCCGAGTCTTCTTGCAGCAGCAGCAGTAACCGCAGCAATGAAGACAGCAGAGAAGACAACAAAAGTGACAACCCTGCTCCTACAGTGCTGATCCTACAAGACTCAGTAATTGGATCCTGAACGGCCAGGCTAGGGGTACGGCCTACGCATTACGGCAAAACACAAGGTCGGTTTCGACGATTGAGGAATATACATCGCCCAGACCTAACCTCAGCTACACCCCTCCCCCCTCCCACTCCCTCCCAGTAGCAACACGTCTTCGGGCCCAAGGCCAAAGTGGGCCCGAGGACCTTTGCTGACTGTGCCGATGCTGCAGTGATCTATACAGGCATTAACAATCTTAACAAAGAAACCGCAGAATCCCCCAGCATGAAACTGATCAACACTGTTTCTGAATTGAAAAAGCGATTGCCGGAAACCAAGATTGTGGTCTTTGAGATTGCCCCAACGCACCACCGTGATCTTCAAGATAAGAGAGAGTTATGCAACGCCTTGGTATACGCAGCTCTGGATGACACCAACAATGTATCTTGATGAAGTGCCCGCACAGATATATATTTCAGGATGACATACACCCTTCCAGGAAAGGCGCTGAAGTGATGGCTGGCAACATCAGCGCAGCACGACTTAAAACAACGCAAGCTGGAAGAAAAATATCAAGCATTCTGGAAAACGCAGAAACAAGTAGCGGGAAAACCGGGGAACACTGCATTCAGCATACAAACAAACATGAAACGAACAAAATTAGTCCAACGCTGACAGGGCCCTTACACAGACAAACCATTACAACTACGGATTAGCGTCCATACCTAAAAATTAGGAAGAGGTCGATACAAGAGACTACCTCGAGAACAAGGGATTTGGCATGTATGCAGTGAAGCAGAAGACGAAATGCATTTCTTAGACGCCAGTACTATGTAGGCCTAAACGCAACGAAGAGCATGCTTAATCCCCAGCAAGCAGTACATTTATAATATTAAACCAAGCGACTTACTAAACAGAGGATTTACAACCATTTACGTCTTCGACTGAACTTTTCTGTTTCAGACCCGCTTCGGATTCGGATCGAGTTTGTATCGTATTCGTGTTTATGGGTCGGGCGCCTTAAGCTACTATTCCATAAGCACGAACCCGATAGAAATACGGTCCGAACCCTTACAAAATTGCGTCATTTTCATTCGAAGCAGGATGCAAATTCGTTTCCGCATCGGGCATATGGAAACAAACAAACATGAAACGGACTTGCACAAACCTTTCTGTTTCGGACCCGCTTCGGATTCGGATCGAGTTTGTATCGGATTCGTGTTTATGGGTCGCTCACCTTAGTCTAAAATGCGTCAGTGTAACCGCAGTTAGATTACGTTGTTGCTAACTTCAGATTTTAGCTGACAGAATCTGACGGCTACAAGGGTAACTGCATGTTGTGCAACCGGCACTAGGTTTGTCTGCATGCAGACTTTGAATGAAAAGTTTAGGACATAATGGTTGACCAGTATTGCTGGTGTTGTGAAAGGTTCCATAAAACATTGAAGTGGAGTGTTTGTATACTATCATTTCTAGACAGACCTCGTGACTCCCATATATATATAATAGTACGTTTCAAAATGTACTATAAAATGGAAAATAAAAGGATGATACACATACGCGGTGACATTACAAATTTGATACATAAATGTTATACATCTTGATAGAAATTTATTCACTACAACAACACTGAACAAAAATTGATTGAGTTGTATCTTCTAACCCCGAAAGGGTCTTATGACAATAAAACGTGTTCTTGTTCTTGTTCTCTTAGTCGTTCTCTGCTTCAGTGTACGTCAGGGCTATGACATCATTATACAGTAGAAATACAACACTCGGTGAATGAATCTTAGCCTGAGGTACACTGATAAGTAAATAGTAATAGACTTGTGTAATTACTACATTATACCCTCCTTAACTCTTTCTACCCCAGACACACCACAGCAAGATAAGGATCGACCATGATAGTTCAAGGGTGTTGCCAAGCTATTCTGGCATCACCCTTGAACTATCATGGTCGATTTGTGTCCTGCACCGCAATGCAGTCTTCAGAGGACAACAGCAAACTTTGGGGATTTCGGTGTTGGGGTAGAATGAGTTAAACATTTAAAGGATTGCTACTACTACTACTACGGCTCAATGAATAAAATTCGGATCTCTTTAAAACGTCACGTATAGAACAACCGCGGGGGGGGGGGGGGGGGGAGGGGGTGGGGGGGGGGTGGGGGGGGGGAGGGGGGGGGAATGGTTGACATCACGACCGACGAAGGCTTTTTGAAGACTGAAGCGGACGACCCCAGCCAGCGGTAGAGAGGTTGTGTCACAGCATAAGTATATTAGGCCTATACTTTTAGTAATAGACGTGTGTGGGCCGGAATGACAACAATAACTGAACTAAAATTTTCTCATGCTCAACAAGAAAGTGTAAACATCAATATGAAAGAAAAAGTTTCAAACATCAAGAACACGTCACAGCACAATATGCAGACCAATATGCAGAGGGGAAATAAAATTTGTTAGTGTTAGAAACTGCGGTAAAATTCCATTGTCTACGATTACGTCGTGCCAGCTCATAGTCAATCATGATGTAATTTAAAATAGTTACAAATATGTTATAAATGACGTCATAATTCTGTGCGCCAAGCTATTCTGGCACTACCCTTGAACTGTCCGAGTCAAATTTATTTTAATAGTGTATCAGGATGAAAAGGGTTAATCTGTATAATCGGGTGAACATTAATTTATACAAATTCAGACAGCTCTACTGTGTCAGTATCGCCATAATATTATTGTCAATAGCCGGGGTCATTCAGTGCAAGTTTAACACTGACGCATGATGACATCCGGGCCGAATGCGCAAACGGACATCGCGCCGACATCGGTCGCCGCTGGCCCGCGCACGGCCGTGCACGGGCCAACGGCGCCAACGTTGGCCCAATGGCCTTTGCGCACTGGGAGACTCATCCGGTACCGCAAGTAAACAAATGTACACATGAATTTCTTATTGTCATCTCAGTGACTGGCCACATAACGCCGGCTAAGAGAAATAAGAAAGTACAATACAAGAGATTTTTTGACGACGTCATCTTTTTACGTTTTTTGATAACAAAACACTCGTGTGACGTCACCTTTCATTTTTCCCGGATTCTAACTATTGTCTCTGACAAAACCTAATCACACATTGTTAAAAAAAAAATGATGACCATTTCCAGTCGAGAATAGTTCATTTCTGAGACCCATTGTCTTAAGTTGACCTTAATTAATTACTAATTACGGTCATTAACGTACACACGGCCGTTTCTCTCAAATCAAACCAAAACCTGATAGTGCAATCTATAATAGACTAATGACTTTTTACACACCCCCCTGTCAGAGTCGATTTCTGAGAAACACGATTTTCTCAAGTAAAACTTTATACGTTACTAGCAAGTTACAACTAACTTTTAAGAACCTGCAGAGGTAACCTTTAAGTTACTTATCATAAGAACTTATTAATTACTTATCATAAGAACTTATTAATTACTTACTGTAAGTTCTTATAAGTTCTTACAACAACTTGACTTAAGTCACAACTTACTCGGTCAGATTTGCCAAGATACAAGGACAATAAAAAAACTTTTTTTTCTCAGTAATACTCAGGTGGTGGTGCTGATGGGGTTAAATAATCAGGCACAAGTGGTGTAAATGATGTGTCATCTCTCTGCGAAGCATATGACAAAAATATTGATTGATTACCAAATCTGATTTTTATTTGTTTAAAAGATTGTGTAGTTTTTCTGTGGTTTCCTGTACCCCTATCCTTTTTCCCTCTGCTAAAAAACTGGCCTTAAGTTCTTCAACATTCACTGGAGATTGACTACGCATTTTATTTTGTATTTCAGATTTCTGTTTTTTGTAATTATTTAAATCATCCTGGACCCGCTTAAATTCTTCATCATCAATAAAATTATCGTTCAATGCCTTACTGATAATAAGTTTCATACTGCTCAGCTTTGCACCAGCAAGCGTACTCAATGCTTCATGTTTCTGTAATTTCGTGTGAAACCTCTTGTTCAAGGCCTCCAAACCAAAGCAAGCCAGGCATGTTGCAACGCTAACACCCTCAACTGCTATTCCAGCCAAACTTCCAATTCCTGTGGCGAACAGAACGATACCCCCTACAGAACATGAAGCTGAAACTGCACCAATAGCCATAGAAGTGTTTTGAACAGAATTAAATACTGACTTATACCTCCTTTTGCACCGTGAGTACTTAGCCTCTTCACTTTCCAAATATTTCAAAGCTTCTGTAATATTATTTAATCTGAATGCGTCTGCCTGTAATGTTTTATCTGAAGCAATTAGCACAGCTGTCACCTGTGGATCAGGCGCAAGCGTTGTTTTAGTCATCACATTTGTTTCAGTCGGCTCAAGCGTCGGTAGTTGCGGATAGAAGTTTACCATTTTTTTTATTCACAAATATTTTTTTTTTATTTAATCAGCAATTACATTTTGCAACTCTTCAAAAGTATACAATTTGTTAGCATAATAAAATGCAACAAGATCAATGTGTTCAAGGTTTATGTAAGTTAGACGAACAAAAGTTGCTTTGTCTACCACCACCTTGACAGCTGGAACACTGCTCGAAACATTAATAACATCATTATTTTTTGTAATAGCAATAAAGACCTTTGATGATTCTGTTACTGTTTCATTCCATGTAAGTTTAATTCCTTGTGCAATTTGAGCCTCTTTAGCAGTAGTTACTGATCTCATGATAATTTCAAATACTATTGTCGCTTCTCTTGTGATGGTAAAGTTTGCTGGCATAAACACAACCTTTGCATCAGACCTACCCTTCCTGTGCGTAAGAAGATATCTCCGTCTCTCATAATTTTCAACTTTCAGTTTTTCTCTGCTATTGTCGTCTGGGGCAAAGCTTGGAACAAGACTTACAATAAGCGGCCCTGAGTTAACAACCTTCCTAAACACTAAGGCGCCTTCGTCATCAGTGTATACATAAGGACTAATAAATTCAATCTTTATGTCCCAGTCAATTGTGGGTGGTGGAACAGGTACAGGTGAAACCACCCACTTACTACCCACATGTATTAAGTTGTAAGGCACATTATTTACAGGTGGAGTAGGTACAGTAACATCAAGAAGCTGACCAAGTTTAGGAATCTGTTTTTCACCGTCTTTCATGTCAACAATTACTTTCCTCTTGTACATGCCATTTAAATCAAGTTCAAAACCATATATTTCTCCAATTTCCCCTTCCTTCTCAAAATCCTGTACATCTGCCAAATCTTTCAACTCTGTTACTGGGCATGCAACTGGTATGATTCTAGGCTTTGGACCAAGACCACTCATTTTTATAAACAAAAATAAAATTATTTAATTTCTAACACAACACTAAAATCATGCATAAGAACTGGTTTGTCATCCTGATTAGTTACAGATATACTCAGTGACTCAAAGAAACTGGAACCTAATTTCTTAAACTGCAAATTAGGAAATCTAACAACTACACTTTCACAATACGGAGCAGTTCCAGTAGGTAAGCATCTCAACAAAGTTGAAGGCTTTCCATTGTGAACATTCTCAGATGTGTTTAGTTCTTTCAAATAAACATTTAGCACTCTGTGTACTGACAAATTGACAGGACGTTTTCCAGTTATTTTAAGTTTTTTTGTCTTCATTGTTATAATACCAAACATAGCTTCATCTAAATCATCTGATCTATACCAATCTTCGTCAATATAAAATCCAAGTAAATACATGTATGCAAATCTATCTGAGATCTTTAACCAATCTTGTGTCGGAGATTCTAATGTAACAAGTAGGTTAGCTGGATTTAAAGTTGCTTTAATTTTAAAATTACTTTGAAACCATTCAGCTATAGTACAAAAGTCATAATAACCAGGCGGTAAAGCTTCAGTCTTACCACCAAAAATTACTTTATTATATATATCATCTTCTACATTAAACCATTTTACTGTGTAGAACATTTCATGGATAGCTACAGACTTGCTACCATCATGATTATCAATCCCATTAGTTAACCACACTGGTTTGCTTGTGTCAAGATTTGTTAAGGTAATAAACATTTTTATTATCTCATATAAAAAAGGATGGAATTTAAATCACCAACCATTACCACAACAAACGCATTTCAATTTAATGTGGATGCCAAATATAATGTTGCACCTACTTATGAACAGAAAATAATTCAACTAAATCAACTCGACATAGCTGTGTCTGAACAAGATCTATTTCAAGTCAAAGTACCGAATCCGTTTGACCATTACCTAAACCCTCCAATAACAGATGACTCTACTGCAAGAAAGTGGTCTTCAAGTCCACTACAGATGTTTCAAAACCAACTCAACTTTGCAATACTATGCTCAACTACAGGCTGTGGTGTTTCATTTACAGACCATTTGAATCACCCAAACAAACTGATTAGGTCTGTCTACCGTTTTCATGTTTATTACCAGCTTAGACGTATTCTGTCAGAACTTCATACACCACTGCCCACTGAATCCAGTTTCAACAGGTATAACAACCCCATGGATATGAAAGCGTTTGAACGCATTTGTAATGAATTTAACATAAGCCCTAAGTATGACTTCACACAAAAACTTGATGATCACAAAGGCATGGGCACATTGTATTATGCTTTGAGTCACAGACAATACCCACAAGATTATTACCCTGGTTACACTTCATTCTCATCAAAATCACAAGTTTGGATAGGATCAATAGAGCAGAAGCAGACTAATGCCTGGACCACATTTATTTTAGATAAATCTGACGGGTTTACTCAAGCAGGAGTCGAGCGCGTCAATGAGTCTATCAGAACATATGTCTGGTGTATACTAGGTGCGCAATCACTAACAAAATCAAACATTTTGAATGGAAGTGGTAAATTTGAAGCACAAAAACAATTTCTTGCAAATCTTGAAGATTCAATTAATTCAACAGTCGATCTCCCATCAAGCATACAACGCTATCAAGACGTACTCAGATATGCCAGATCAAAAGTTGACTTTGTAGTTGGCATCGGGTTATACATGTTACCATCTGACCTTCAACTCCAAATGGGTACAATAACAAATTATAATAATGAAATAGTTGTTGCAGGTGTTGGTCAAAAACTCGGTCTCAATCAATCTGTAAACTTAGGAGCAACAACCACACATGTACAGTTGTTAAAATCATTACAGACGGTAACACCCCCGGCCCCGGCCACGGCACCAGTAACATCATCACCTGTACAGACAGTAACAGCTCCAGCTTTGACACCGGTACCCATAACGATAACACCATCACCAACCCTTGACACACATGAGTCAGAGAGAACAGCATTGGTAATAGGATTAACAGGACTAGGAGTATTACTTCTTTATCTGTTTCATTAAATAACCCACCATCAACCCTCCTACTGTAACCAGAAAGACCCACACATGCTCTGCCATAAACCCAACTACCTTTGCCGCTGTACTAATAAGCCAGCTGACAACAGAGCCAATTATATTGGGTAACGCGTCTATTGCTTTCACAGCCAATTTCTTAAGCAGGTCTGAAATGTGAGACAGTTGTTTCTTTACCCATGACTGTAAATCTTTTGGATCTGAGGGGGCCGGGGTTGGTGGGCCCGGGGTTGGTGGTGCACCCCCACTAACCCCAGCACCGGAGACAGCCAGCACTACAGTACTGATAATAAACCCAAGAGCAGTAATTAAACTAGCAATTGTGATACCCTGCTCTCTGAAAAGTGTTTTAAGTCTTTCAGCCAGAGTTGTGTCTTCGTGAAGTATTTTCTGAATAGTTTCTCTAATTCTGTTAACTTGGGTTTTAAGTTTTTGTCTTCCAATACTAATCACTTCTAATCGTCCAGATCTTTCTATCTGCAAATCATTTAATCTGTGCTGTATTCTTTCTTTCATTTCTGTGTCTGCTGTAGCCAGTTTCTCTTTTTCACGTTCTATGTGTTTATCAAGCTCTCCCAGTTTGGCAAGATTATTAACCATCTCACCTCTTATCGTCTGCAGTGATTTATCCAAACCCATAATCTCCCTCATTGACAAAGGTGGATCATCTATTGTTTTCAAAGCGTCATTTATTTGCCCTTCAGTAAATGAGGTTTCTTGTATCACAGTGTTTGCTATTTCTGGTAGGCTTGTTACTGGTGCCATTTCAATTTGTTGCCCTGTTGGCAACTTTGTTTGCGTGTCATGAAGAACACTAACAAGACGCGGCGTGACAGGAGACCCACCAATACCAAGTTGGCGTAAGGCACCAACACCACCTTCATTTTTTATTGTACTTAAAGCCCTAAACCTACTAGGGTCTTTTTTGTTAGTCAATAGTACTTTTCCTTTGTCAACAGTATTTAAATATAAATGACCCTTGCCATCAAGTTCAAACTGATTAGGATCTACGTTGTCTGGGCGGCCACCAACATGATCATAAAATGAGTTCACTTTGGTTTCTAAAAGTTCGTGACGTAAACTGTAAATATTTCTTGTACCAGTCATATCTGTCATATCTGTCATATCTGTTGTATTACCAAAATCATACGTGTCATCCATTTCAAAATCTTCATGATTAAATCCTCCCGCTGCCATTGTTTTATTAATTTATTATTTTTTATTGTGCATAATAAAAATGACACAGTCTTACGGATCAAAGTTAGACCCATACAGAAAACTACGTGAGCCTCTGGGTGTTAAGGGCATAAGACAATCAATCGTCATCACAAACAATCCAAGTACCATAGACCAGAACCAAACACTTACAGTCAAGTTTCCAAACCTAGGTCCCAGTGACGTTATTGTTCCTGGCACTGCACGCCTAGCATTTAATATTGAACTTTCATCAGATGCAGACATAAACAGAACACTGGTTAACAATCTTGGCAGAGCAATTGTTAAAACTATTAAAGTAAAACTTGAAGGACAGGAAGTGTTTAGTCTTGACGACTCAGATGTGTTCTACTGTTACAAAGACCTTTGGCTCACAAGAGAAGAACGAGAAGATCGTATTTATCAAGGCATACAGCCAGATAATGTTGGGAAACTTCGAATCAATGCCGGAGACAAAACAACTACTGGGGTACCAAAGGAGGTTATTATAGCTGAAACATATGGAACCAGATTTTACATTCCACTTGAGTTTGAAATCCTAACAGCACATTTGCCTTATTATCAAGGGGCACTGAATGACCGTCTGAGTTTTGAACTAACTTTCAATGACTACTCCAAAGTTATAAAATCATCTGCCACAGATGCAACATACAAGATCTCTAACATTTCCTTGGAATATGAAATTGTCACACACACTGATCTAGCCAGACTCATTCAAAATCAGTATCAGTCAAGACTGCCAATTTATTATGACAGGGTGATTAGACATAGTTTAATGCAAAAAGACAAGAGCGACCCAATGTGGAACATAAACTTGAACACACCAGCTAGGTCACTGAAAGGTATTCTTATGTTGTTTGTTGAACCAGCAGATCCATATAAACGGGATTCAGAAAAATTCTACAATCCTAAGATTACACATTTGTCCTGCACAATTGAAGGCCGTCCTAATCAAGTGTACGCTTCAGGAATGTTACCATACCAGCACTATGACGAAACCACAAAGTATTTTGCAGGTGGAAGGATTAGAGATAAACCAGCAAACATTGTGTGCAAAGATCTACATCTGTATGATGTTAGGATCGGACAATACCTTACAAACAAATATGCACTGTGGCTAGACCTTCGTAGTACGGATGATGACTACCTTCATGGGTCAGGTCGAACTGTCGAGAATGGTAGTGATGGAATAACAATTCAAATACAAAAGAAGGTTGAAACTGCTGCAGCCATTAAGATATATTTGTACCTGATATATGACGCACAACTCAATATTGCAGAAAGCAGACTGAGTGGACACATATATTAAAATTATATTGTGTATTAAAATGAACCTAAGCTTAATGACACTCGACCCACACTGTGGCTTATTTTGTGGTGCCACAGGGTGTGGTAAAACTGAATTTGTACTTGACTTATTACAAACAAGATACATACACCACTTTGAAAACATTGTCATATTTTGTCCTACAATCAAACACAACAAAGCTTATCACAACCGTTTATTCATTTGGACTGACAACAACATATATTTAGTTGACCCTGAGAAAAAACTGAATGACTACCTACAATATTTTTACAAGCAATTTGAAGGACAGCCAACATTGTTTATTGTTGATGACTGCTCTGCAGAGAAAGACATTGTCAAGAAAAGAAACACTCTAGCAGAACTTGCCTTCAGTGGCAGACACGCAAATGTTAGTGTATGGATTCTCACTCAAAAATATAATGCTGTACTGAAAGATTTTCGAGAACAGTTAAAGTTTATCTGTTTGTTTTACTGTATCGTGACAGCTTTGAAGACTGTCTCAGAGAAAACGATGTCATCCCAAATAAGCATGAACGAGATGATGTAAAAAATAAACTGAAATCAACTAAGCATCTAAAGCTCATTTTAAAGACAGATCAGCCCACAGGGTATGGGTTAGTAAATTGATGTAAATTAATTTATACATTTGTTTGTCCAATAAAAATGACAGAAGGATAAATCATACAGGTGCTTGATCTCACACACCTTTTCAAAGATGTTATGCACTTTACTGATTTAATAACATCACCCAAACAGACTTACATAAGCCTTTCAGCACCATCAGAAATATATGTTACATATAGTGTGACTTTGGATTATGTCGATGAGCATCCAAATGTGGAGTGCATGACAGTTGATTTAAAGACACCTACTTTTAAAGTTGATGATACCAACTATGGCTGGTTAGGAGACGTTTGTTATAGCATATTTAAACAACTACGCAAACTAAATGTTTATATTGACAGTGTTACAGTTAATAAAGTGGTATTACACAAGGTGAGCCAGCGGTAATATTTTTTCATTTATTATTTTGTCGGACAAATAAAAATGACGGACAATGTTCAAAACCCTGGCTCATCTAGTTTAAGAAACGTGTTTCACACAACAAACTTACCCATATCCAATACTAATAATGTTTACGAATCAATAGAAAACTCTTTTTCTGTCATACAACAAAATCTTCTGACAGGCAGTGTTAAAATTCAGATTGTTGCAAAAATCGAATTCACTAGGGTGGACGGTGAGGTAATTGTATCGTATATATCAACAAGACAACACACTGTTAACACAAGAAGAGAATTGGAGAATGTGTTTAGAGACAGACTATTACCAGACTTTCTACAGGCAATTGACAGTGCAAAAATGAAGGGGTCTGGCTGGCACGAAGGACATGTACATGGACTACAACTAAAGCAGTCTAGGTATCATCCTATACTAGGTAAAGCATGGTTGCCACTGCCAACAGAGGTTGTAAACAAAAAGGCTGTTGTTAACATACAGAACAATGACAACTATTGTTTCATGTGGTGTGTGCTTGCTAAACTACACTTTGTAAAATCAAAACCAGAACGTGTATCTAACTACATCAAATTTGTAAATGAACTTGATTTTAGTGGCATTGAGTTCCCTGTTAAAATAGAGGACATAGACTTGTTTGAAAAACTAAATCCTGGTATATCTGTAAATGTGTATGTGTGGGATAATGAGTCTGAGAACAAGTTACAACCAATTAGAGTATCACCTCTGGCTCCAACCTATGGGCAGTCAGAAGATAAACATGTTGACATGTTATTAATCGGTGATGACAATAACTTTCACTACACAATTATTAGGAATATGTCACGTCTAATTCATAATCATGTATCAAAATATGGTAGGAAACAGGAAGTGTGTAAAAGATGTTTACAAAGATTCTCCTCCATAAACGTAGCGCACAAACATGTTTTACACTGCAGGTCAGCTGATGACATACAAACTGTACTTAAGTATCCAGATCCTGGTAGTCAAGTGTATTTTAAAAACTATGGGAATCAACAAAAGTTGCCGTTTGTAGTGTACGCAGATTTCAAATCACTGGTTGTTCCGTATGAAGGTCCTGTTCCAGAGTCATTACCAAAGACTATAAAGTTGAGTGACCAAGTGGTGTGTTCTTTTGGATACATTATTGTTAGGTCAGACGGTTTGCATTCAGAGCCTGTTATCTACAGGGGTGAAAATGCAGCATGTTTGTTTTTAACAGAAATGAGACATCTGTATAGTCAGGTAGTACAATATCTCACAACATGCCAGATGCCTTTGGTGATGACAGAAGAAGACAAACTGAAATTTGATACAGCTGAGACGTGTTGGATTTGTGAACAACCCCTCCAGGGTGATAAAGTTCGTGACCACGATCACATAACTGGGCGTTACAGAGGCGTTGCTCATAACAATTGTAACTTGTTATTAAAAACAGATCCCAAGACATACAAACTGCCAATCTTTTTCCACAATCTCAAAGGATATGATTCACACATTATCATGCAGGCTGTAGATGAGTCGTACAAAAACATTAGTTGTATTGCCCAGACAACTGAGAAATACTTGACTTTTAGGTTAGATAAATTAGCATTTTATGACTCTATGCAACATTTGTCTTTAGGATTGGCTAGTCTTGCAGAAGGACTGACCGAGTATCCAATAACGAGTAAATATTTTGAACCAGACTTGATTAAGAAAGGTGTCTATCCATATGAGTACATTGATCACTGGGTTGTGTTTGAAGAAACAAGACTGCCACCAAAAGAGAAATTTTATTCCACACTAACTGGAAAAGGTATTTCTGACTCTGAATATCAACACGCACTTGATGCGTGGGGGAAGTTAGGATGTCAGACAATTGGTGATTACCATGACCAGTACTTGAAAGCTGACGTTTGTTTGCTAGCAGACGTATTTGAAAGTTACCGTGAAAAGGGGTTGTTACACTACAGACTTGACCCTGCTTGTTACATAACTAGTCCTGGCATGACATGGGATGCATTTTTGAAATCCAGTAAGATATCTATAGACCTGTTGTCTGATCGTACGATGGGTGAAATGGTGGAACGTGGATTGAGGGGAGGCATTAGTATAGCTTCAAACAACTATGCCAGAGCCAACAATAAATATATGGACGCCCATGGTGACCTTGGGTTTGACCCCTCAAGGTCAAGGTCATTCATTACGTACCTTGACGCTAATAACCTTTATGGGTTCGCGATGTGTGAGTTATTGCCCTTGAAAAACTTTTGTCTGTATGATTTGTCACAGTACGACGTAACAGAGTCAGGGTTAACAAACAATATTATGAATCTTGACCGAAACGATCCTAAGGGTTGGATCTTTGAAGTAGACCTGGAGTATCCACACCACCTACACGATTACCATAATGATTATCCATTAGCTGTTGAGAAAATGAGTATGACAGGGAAAAAAGAAGACACTAAACTTGTACCAAATCTAAATGACAAATTCAATTACGTTTGTCACTACCGCTTGTTGCAGTTTTACATCAGACACGGGTTAGTACTAAAGAAAGTTCACAGAGGAATCCAATTTGATCAGAGTGCTTTCATGAAAGATTACATAATGAAGAACACAACCCTTCGTGCCAGAGACGGCAACACTGCATTTGACAAAGACTTCTTTAAGCTTATGAACAATGCCTGTTTTGGCAAGACTATGGAAAATCCTCATCACAGAAAAGATGTGAGACTGGTCACAACTGAATTGGGTGCAATTAAACTTACAGGCAAGCCACAGTACACAGGGTACAAAGAGTTTCATTCATCATTGTATGCAGTGTCACTCAAAAAAAAGATTGTCAAACTGGACAAGCCAGTATTCATTGGTATGGCAATTCTTGAGTTGTCAAAACTGCTGATGCTTGAATTTTATTATGATTACTTCAAACCAAAGTATCCTGAGTGTCGTCTGTTATACACTGACACTGACTCTATGATCATTGACGTGTGTACTGAAGACTTTTATGAAGACATGAAAACAGAGTTACACATGTATGACACATCTGACTATCCTAAAGATCATCCACTGTTTAGCACACAAAACAAGAAAGTGCCTGGGAAGTTTAAGGATGAACTAAATGGTGTGCCAATAGTTGAGTATGTTGGACTGAGATCAAAAATGTATTCTATACTGCACCAGAAAGGTAGTCAGTCGAAAGCCAAAGGAATAAAAAAAACAGCGATAAAAAATAAAGACATTTGTCATGAACATTACAAGCAAGTGTTAGATGGTGCATTGATGCCTGATTATCCAAACAAGTCACTGAGATCAAATAAACATAATCTTGAAATGATCCAAACACATAAGAAATCACTGGCAGTTGGGGACACGAAAAGAGTGTTTCACACTAAGGAAAAGGCTTATGCACCTGGACATTACAGGCTCAAGTTATCTGAAGACATTTGTGATGAACTGGTTGATGAATTAATTGACGACTTAGTTACTGAAATGAGTAACGGTGTCTGGGGGAATAATCTGTAATTCTTCTCTGACAAATGCCCTCTGGGGTGCAGGGTCATACAGATAATATATTGTTGCGTCTGGACCGGGGACTATTTTTTTTATATTGTGTACAGACGTTGACCAGATAGGGTCTGTTGCCCTGCGTCTGTCGTCGTTCTCAGCCTCCCCTGGTTGATATAAATATCTCACCTGTTTAGTAAACAAGCTTGTGTCTGGCGCAAGCGGTGCGGGGGTTGGGGTTGGTCCTGTTTTTGGCTCTGTAATTGTTTTCAATTTAATAGCATCAGCAGGCTTAGGATGTCCTTCATTGTTCATTGCTTTTATCACATGTGGTAATCTCTTTACCCACTCAGTGTTCCGGGTGTCATGCATGAGTTCCTTAGAATACTGGTAACTGAAAAGTCTTTCTGATAACTGTTTGTTAAAGTTTTCAACAATTGCCTGTGATCTGTGCACACCTGGAATGCCTCGTCTGACCAGTACACCATGCTTAGCAAATAACTGATTAACTGCGCCCTTAAATTCAGATCCATCATCAACTTGTACAAGTCTGGGGTATCTTAAAGGGCCTCTTTTATAGATACTAGATAAAGCAGTAGCAACTGTACTGGCTGTTTTGTCAGATATGGGTTCAGCGTCTTTATACCTTGAAGCAATGTCTACGACAGTTAATGCATACTTGTATCGTTTCTTTCTTATTGTGTCATGTGGTAAGAACAAAAGGTCCATTTGGTGTGTGTCATTTGGGGTAGTGTTTTCAAAATGAGGCCTTGTTATCTTTCTTGGAGCAGGGAGATATATCTGCCAAATTGCCTGTCTCTGTAACCATTGCTTGACTTGATTGAGTGTTATATCTCCGCCCACAGCGGCATGTAATTTCTGAATAGCTGTTGCTCCTTTCCAATAGCCTGATGGGGAGTAATATATTTTTGATAGTTTATTTTCGGCTGCCATTTTTTCTAGCAATGAAAACTCCTGTAAAATAAACAAATGTCATTCCCACTAGAACAAAGATTATCTCCCCGTTTCTTTGTTGTGTGCTTGGTTTGTAATAGTCACTTAGTTTTGGTTTCGGGATAGACATGTCTTCACCTGTGACAAGAAAATATTCCCTGATTGCTTCGTCTGTATTTGAAAACGTATGCTGTGCGTGACCTTCTAGCCTCAATTTTTCATTGATGAAATCAAGTTTCTCAATTCTATTCTTTTCATATTTCTGCTGGGCTTGTGCTAATTTTTCTGACGCCTCATTGTGTCGTCTCATCTCCAGAGCAGATTCTTCTCTACCCATTTTTGAAAAGAGATAATTAGAGCCACTAAATGCCAGAGCATTAACCATAGCACCTCCTATCATAATAGCTATCGTCACCATAATATTTTTATTTACATAGAAACATTTTCGGGAATAATTCCTTGCTTGACAAGAAAATCTTTTGTCGCAATCGACGCTGTGACAACTACAATTAGCTTAGCACTGTCTTCGAAATCGAGTCTACTCAGGTCTGCTGATTTCATTTTGAGTAGACTTTTTCCCAGCATAGAGTAAGCTACTGCTAGTCCACTTATTACAGCGGAGTGATAGACAAGGTTCATTATGTTCTTTGTGTCGCTCATTTTCTAAGGCAAGAAAAATTAAAATAATATTTTTATTTACTGCATATAAAATGGGTCAACGGCTTTGGATGTTACTGGTAATGTGGCGACTTCTGGTTTTGTTTTTGGAGTGTCTGATTTTTTGGTCACTGTACGAGTCTGTGGTTTGTATTTTTTGTATAATTGATAACCTACGTAACCAAATCCGACAACAAATCCGGCAACTATATATTTTGTTGTTTGAGGTTCGGGGTTAGTTGTTTGTCTCTCACTTTGATGAGGGTGTGATGGTCCTGTCGGTCCTGACGGTCCTGACGGTAGTGACACTGGTCCTGACGGTGCTGACGGTGGGTCAGTCACATGAGATTTTTCTGTTTGTGTTTGAAGCTGTAATTTTTTTTGCCTGTTCCATTCGGCTAATCTTTTTCCTGCATCAACGCGGCCTGGACTTTTAGCCTTAGTCACAGTTTGAACCTGCGTCAAAACTGGACTGGGGTTCGGTTGTGGAGTCGTCTGGGTTTCGTCCATTTTCTTCTGCAGTAAAATTTATTTTCGAAAAATCAATATGACTCCCAGTAACAAGAAGGGTTACTACAGGTGCAAGGTAATTTCCAAACTTGTAAAACATGACACATGCTAATTTGCCAATTGAACTTGAAACAATAGGATTGCTTTCAAGGTCGTGTGAAAGACTGTCACTATCCACAGGTAGAAAGTGACTCACTGCTTTTGTGTATAGGCATACTAGAGATGGGGTTGTAGAGTGTTCATGGAGAAGTAGTACCTTTGACTTTTCAGCCAGCAGCGCCTCTTGGGGTAGGCGGGAGCACTGGTCTTCACATGGCACTCAACTCTCACAGCTGGCTCCAGGTCCTTTACCTAGCCACACCCCGGTAACCGCTTCTGCTGGCAGGCGAAACGTTGTGAGGGGCTGACGCGTCTCTCAGTCAGTTGAAATACTTGGAGAGGAGACGGGCGCCGCCAAGTTTGCCTAAGCCCATTGAAAGGACTGATGGACAAGCAACAGAATAAGAATAACATGCCGGATCGGTCGGGGCCCGGTTCACCAACGACCTCGCACCCCATTGGAGGTCTCCAGGGTGGGGGCGACAAGTGTGTTACTGGAACCAAACCCACCATCAAGCTGCCCACGCAAGGAATAACTATCGGAACTTGGAACGTTCGCACACTCTACCAGTGCGGCAAAGTGAAGGAACTCACCCACGAGTTGAAGCGCTATCGCTGGGACATTGTAGGACTTGCAGAAGTTCGATGGACAGGCTTCGGAGAAACAACAACAGATGAAGGCCATAAAATCTGGTTCAGCGGAAAAGAAACCAAGCACGAACATGGCGTAGCTTTTATCGTAAGGAAAGAGGTGGCTGGAACTGTCATCAGCTGCACCCCTGTGTCAAGCAGACTAATCTCCATCCGCATCTCCGCCCGACCGCACAACATCACTATCATTCAAGTATATGCTCCAACAGCAGATCATGATGATGAAGAATTAGAAGAATTTTACGAACAACTGGACAACATCATCAAGAAAACACCTAAGAAAGACATTCTGACTGTCCTCGGTGACTGGAATGCAAAGATCGGCCCTGACGCCTACCAGCAATGGGCAGGAACAGCTGGCAAGTTTGGCCTTGGAGAAACAAACGACAGAGGCCTGCGACTTTTAGAGTTCGCACAGAGTCACCGTCTCACCGTTGCTAATACCCTCCATCCACACAAGAAGTCAAGAACAGTGACATGGCAATCGCCAGGAGGCCTGGTCCATAACCAGATTGACTTCATCTTGCTGCCTCGACGATTCAAATCCAGCGTTAACAAAGCACAAACGAGGTCCTTTCCTGGCGCTGATATTGGCAGCGACCACAACCTCGTCCTTACTAGCCTCAAGTTGAAGCTGGCATTGAAACGAGATAGCAAGAGCCCTCGCATCAGATTCGACCTCCAGAAGCTAAAAGACCCGGAAGTAGAAGAGCTCTTCCAAGCCCAGGTGGGAGGCAGATTTGCAGCCTTGGCTACTTTGGACTGTGACGTAGACACCCTTGCTGGAAATATAAAAGAGGTGTTACTTTCTACAGCAGAAGAAGTGCTGGGGAAGCAGAGGAAGCGCAAACAGCCCTGGGTCACCGATGACATCCTCGATCTCTGTGATGAGAGGAGAGCCTGGAAGAAAAAGAGAGGCCAGGACCTCACATCAGCAAACAAGTACAGACTTGTCAACAAGAAGATCAGGAAGAGGATGAAAGAAGCCAAAGAAGATTGGATTGAAGACCAGTGTTGTAGCGTGGAAGAGGGCATGGCAAACGGCAACAGCAAGAAGGCTTATGAAACGCTAAGGACCCTCACCAAGACTCAACAGCGAACAGCCACAGTCATCGAAGACAGCAGCGGCCAACTCCTTACGGAAAACACTGCTGTACTAAACAGATGGACTGAGTACTGCCGAGACTTGTATAACTACAAGGCTGAGCCAGACACCAGCATCCTCCAAAACAACCAGGCTGGGGCCAGGAAGGCTGAAGACCTGCCAGTGTTAGCTGAAGAGGTGGAAGCAGCCGTACGCGGCCTGAAGGGAGGAAAGTCTCCAGGTGTAGACAACGTACCTGCTGAACTGTTGAAACATGGAGGAGAAGTAACAACGAAGGTCCTCACTACACTCTGTCAAAAGATCTGGGAGCAAAAGAAATGGCCAGTAGAATGGACACAGTCTCTAGTGATCCCGCTCCCCAAGAAAGGAAACCTGAAACAGTGCCAGAACTACAGAACTATCAGTCTGATAAGTCACCCTAGCAAAGTAATGCTTAGAATCATTCTCAACCGCCTCAAAACTTTCGCCGAGGAACTGCTGGCAGAAGAACAGGCTGGCTTCAGAGTTGGAAGAAGCACTGTAGAGCAGATTTTCAACTGCCGCGTCCTGATCGAGAAACATCTGCAGCATCAGCGCGAACTCTACCACAACTTCATTGATTTCAGGAAAGCATTTGATCGCGTCTGGCACGACGGACTCTGGCAAGTCATGAGATCGTTCAACATAGAGGAGGGACTGATCCAAATGATAGAAGCGCTTTACAAGAACGCCTGCAGCGCGGTTCTACTTAACAATCAGTCAGGCGAGTTCTTCAGGATGACGATCGGTGTCCGTCAAGGATGCCTGCTCTCTCCTGTCCTTTTCAACATATTCCTGGAGAAGATCATGCAGGAAACCCTCCACGACCACCATACTTCAATCTCTATTGGTGGCAGATCCCTGTGCAATCTTCGATTCGCAGACGACATTGACCTCATGGCAGGCAGCAATAGTGAGCTCCAAAACCTGACAGACAAACTTTCAAGTAGCGCAGGGTCTTATGGCATGGAGATCAGTACGGATAAAAGCAAAGTGATGATCAACACCACAAGCGACAGCAGCAGCAACATTCACATGAACGGCCAGAAGCTAGAAGAGGTCAATAGCTTCAAGTACTTGGGAGCCACCCTGTCCAAAGACGGTAGTTGCATAGCAGAGATCCGTATCAGGATAGGTACAGCAACATCCGCAATGGCCAGGCTGGACAGGATATGGCGAAGTAACTCCATCAGCTTCACCATCAAGTACAGGCTTTACAAGTCCCTCGTAGTGTCTATTCTGCTCTACGGCTGTGAGACTTGGACACTGCTTGCAGACTCAGAAAAGAAAATCCAGGCCTTTGAGAACAAGTGCCTGAGGAAGTTGCTCCGCATCTCGTACCGCGAGCACAAGACCAACGAATATGTACGGAGCATCGTCACTTCCCTGGTGGGCCCACATGAACCCCTTCTGGCAACCGTGAAACGGCGCAAGCTTGCTTGGTTTGGCCACGTGACCCGACACAACACCTTGTCCAAGACTATCCTCCAAGGCACTCTCGAAGGAAGTCGTCGGCGAGGTCGTCAGAGAAAGAGTTGGGTCGCAAACATAAAAGAATGGACCGAACTCGAGATGCCAGACTTGCTTGCCACCGCCCAAAATAGAACTCAGTGGAGAGCACTGTCTGTTGCTGCTGCCTTTCAGTCCCCCCAACGCCCAGTTCGGGCAAGGGACTGATGATGATGATGATGATACTAGAGATCGACTTAAATCACGAGTCATTAGTGAAGCAATGTGGTTTTCATATTTTGAATGAAGCTTGATTAGCTCGTCAGCCGTAAGAGATTCAATATCCTCTGTCATGTATTGTTTCCCGAGATAAGTCTTTGATTTGCCTGAGACAATCACAGACAAAAGACGCTGTTTCTTAGAGTCTAAGTCTTTGTTCTCAACAGCATTGATATCATTCAACAAAAGGAGTTCATCGGGGTTCATTTATAATGTAATTAAAAAAATTAAAAACAAAAAACAAAAATTGTTATCAAGCAAAATCATGTTTTCTAGGAAGTACATTAATAGTTATTTTTAACGTTTGCACCACTCCAGCAAATGTAGTCAATAGTTTTTAAGTTTACCCCAGACCTACATTGTGTCTCTCAGTGGGCTTATAAATGACATGTTTCACAGATTTCAATTGTGGTGTCATGTACAATAATCCTGTCCTTTAAAGCGAACAGACCTGACACAGTATTGGTGATTATTGGCTTTGCAGTAAATTATAAATCACACCCTGGTCAAGTGAGAGCCAAATGAAACATCTAGACAGTAACATAGACAGTAACTTGTTAATTTTACCCATGACTTGAGCACCAGAAAAGGAAGAAATCACCCCTGTTCAATAACAAAATTTTCTGAGTACAAGTTAATACAAGGGAAGTAATTTGTAAAAATTTCAGCAAGAGAAAAAAAGTTACTTCCCTTGCTCTATTAAATTATGCTTTAATTCTTGACTAAAGTACATATTTTGTCAAAAGTAAATAACAAAATGTGCAAATAATTACAATAGATAATAGAATAAAAATGTTGTTATTTGATTTTGTTAAAACAATGAGTGATTTATTTTATAACAAAACCAAATTATACATTATTTTGTAATTACTTTTATCACTTTAACACCTGCTTAAATGTTTTTTTACAAGTGCGTGCACACACTCGCTAATAGCCGTGTTTTAGGGTATTGACTCAAAAATAATGGTATAGATAGACTTCAAATGGCTTTTTTCTAAAAGCCTGAGGCTAACTAGCGTGGATTGTGTACTTGAGTGATTTGGATGGGGGCTCCCAAGTCTCAGTCACAGTGGGTTTACCCGCATGTGTGTGTGTGACTAGTCTTAGGTATGAGTAGTCAGTCTGATTTCCGTGGTGCTAACAGGCAGGTGTTCGTGAATCATTGCTGGTAAACAAGATGTCAGCTTTTCTATGTTACTGAACACTGGATTAAAAAGACAGGTACGTAATAGCACATTTATATAAACTTTTAAATCAGACCTCTTTCTCTATGTGAGGTGACTATGAAGACATGTATGTTAATGTATGAATGCGTCACTTCAGTACCTAGCAACATGAGCAACAGTCAGGACAGACCATTCAGCAGACAATAGTCATCACTTGTCCTCATTCAGGTTAACGAAAGAAACTTTTCAGGTAGTCCTAGGGAGTGCGGGAGTATTGGGTAGGCCATGCCATGGCTTGTAACAAATGTTTATAGTCAAGACTCACAGTCTACTCATAAAGAAAAAAACCAGAACTACAGCTAACTGAAACGCTGTAAAAAAAGGGGGGCTCTTGAGGATCTGTTGTTTATGCCAGTGTCTGTATTTTTTTTAAAAATGTGTCTCTTTCACCCTAAAAAGCTGAACACCCACCAGTCTAAACATGAAGAGCTGTCCCAGCGTAACACGCCAAAGCGTGAAATTAAATAAAAGTTATTATCACCTCACAGGCGGTATTGCAGTGACATGTTGTTTGTTTTGTGGTTGTTTGCGTAGGATATCATATATGGTAAGTTTGTTTAGAAAGTGTGTCCGTGTGTGTGTATGTATGCCTATGTATATATCTTGTATGACAATCTGGCACTGCCCTTGAATTATCTTGGTCTGCAACTGGCGTGTCTGTGCTTGTGCGCGTATGTTTTGTTATGTTCAGAGACGTGCTTATACAGAGCCATTCATTAGTTTGCACTGAGCGGTCCCCCCCTGTGAACTTGCCTGCACTATACATTTCTAAACGGCATCTTTTCACGCGTGACGTGTGAATGGCGCTGTGAAAGCTTTTCCCCACCTCATTGAAAGAGGGTTTGTCATTGAGTCTTGTCATGCGTGAACTGAAATGTTATGTGCGGGACAGAGCATGTGAGTTTTTCGGAAATCGACTCTGGCAGTATTGAAAACAATGGTGAGTAATTTTCTAATTATTTGGGGGTGTGTGTAAAAAGTCATTAGTCTATTATAGATTGCACTATCAGGTTTTGGTTTGATTTGAGAGAAACGGCCGTGTGTACGTTAATGACCGTAATTAGTAATTAATTAAGGTCAACTTAAGACAATGGGTCTCAGAAATGAACTATTCTCGACTGGAAATGGTCATCATTTTTTTTTTAACAATGTGTGATTAGGTTTTGTCAGAGACAATAGTTAGAATCCGGGAAAAATGAAAGGTGACGTCACACGAGTGTTTTGTTATCAAAAAACGTAAAAAGATGACGTCGTCAAAAAATCTCTTGTATTGTACTTTCTTATTTCTCTGGCTAGGCCTAAAAGTATGGAGCCAGTGCACGAAAATCCTCCAGGTTTTTGTTGATGGCTGTGGTGGTGGTTGTGGTGTTGTCTTTGTTGGTGACACGTCTAATCGTTACGCAGGCGGTGTGCGGGTTTGTGATTTTCCGCACTTCCTGTTGTGAAACTTCAGCCCTTCACAGCTGTAAGTAGGTCAGAAAACCATAGACCATCCCAAGATTGTAATTCAGTTATGACTTGTTTGATCCTGCCCCTAGTGGCAAAACGTCTTGGGGCCCACGACGGCCGCAGTGGGCCCGCGCACAGCAACAATGTGTGGGCCAACTGCGGCCGTCCTGGGCCCGAGGATCGTTGCTTACTGGGTGGATTTCAGTTAGTGGTCAGTCAAAACTGAACATCATCGGGACTGAAATAGACGGCAACCGGCTCAGCAATCAACCCTACCGTGTGTGCTGCTCTGTGATTTTGGACATTGCAGCTCGAAGCCGCAAGGTCCAAAATCACAGACCAGCATACACCAATCGCATGTCAGCGGTCAGTCAAAAAACAAAACAAAAAAACAAAACAAAAAAAAACCAACAGAAAACGCTTCGGAACCGGCAAAAGAGACAAATGCAAATGGAATCGCTTCGAAGCGTGTTTCTTTTTTTTTTCTTGTTTAACCCTTTGTCTGTCGGTAGCCCATTTTGTCGATGTGATTCCCGCAGAAATCACCTCGACAAAAAGCGCTACCGACAGCCAAAGGGTTAATTTTCTTGCGTTGTGCACTCTTGGCGACCACTCTCTTCGCTCAGTACTGGCAGTCAATTAGAGACCTTGGCTGAACCACGTCTGTGCGCTGGTCTCACTGTAGTGAAAGTTAACCCTTTGCGTGTCGGTAGAGCTTTTTGTCGCGATAATTCCTGTAGGAATCATCGCGACAAAAACCGCTACCGACACGCAAAGGGTTATTTAAAATCAGATACCTGCACATATCGATCAGTGCCATCAGTGGTCAGTCAAAACTCACCAACATGGGTGTCCGGCGGGAGCTCGTCACAGTAGTTCCCTTGCCAGGGCCAGAGACAGCTACAGTACTCCACACGTGTGTCAATGTGCAGTCTGCAATCGCCACGTGAACCACAGTCCCTCGTGCACGAATCCGCGCAGAAGTCCCCAGTAAAGTTCTTGTCGCACGAGCACATGAACCCCACACCCTCATTGATGGTGAAACAAAAACCGTGCTGACAAGCAACAGCGTGCCAGCTGCCGTTACAGTTGCGCTCGAACAGCGGTCGCAGAGTGGTAGTGGGCAGAGGGTCGGTATAGACCGTGGTGGTGGTCGGGAGGGATGTGTTCGTACATTTATTTTGCGGATCCAACCCAGGTGGACACAGGCATGTAATTTCACACGTGGTGTCGTTATACTGACACGTCCCGCCGTTTTCACAGTAGTAGGCCCAAAAAAAGCACATATTGGCACATGGGCTGACACCGCCTGCGGGGAAAGGTAACCCCCCTAGTACCTGGTCAAGGGTAACGTTGCTGTTATCCATGGGGGTCAAGCCCATCGTCTGACGCGGGTGACGGGTGAGAGGAGTGGAGAAGCTCATCCAGGGTAGACTGAGCAGTACCCAAAACAACGTGAGGCTCATGCTCTTCTGGTGACTGTAGTTCTCACGAGTTTCACGGCGGCAATCAAGGTACTGGCTGATAGAAGAATGAAACGACAAAAACCACATGAACAGTGCCATTATTCATCGATTCATTGGAATGATTGGTTGTTCACGCAGCCTACCGTACTGTTTGCCGCCTGGGGTTCATATAAAAATCCGCTATGTCTATTGCTGGCAAACAAATACACGTGCCGTCACTGATGCAGACGTATAGTATTGCGTACTGTGTCACACCAATCTACATTATTGGATACAAACGCGTTATAGCACAGTGTTCCATACCGTAGCGGCTCAGTCGTACGCGGTCACGTTCCAGCTCCTACGCATCCGCCTTTCTCACTTGCTTCAGAACGACTGAAAAAGTAGGATTGCGGGACGGTGTACTTAAGCAATTTCTGGTGCAACAAGTTACAGAATGATACAGCTTCTTGTCAGTTGTCAGCAAGGCACCACAGGCCTTTTTCTGGGTTAGCCAAAATGTGACGAAACAACTTTACTGGATGTTTAGACATTGACCATGAAAGTGATCATGAAGGAAAATGTGTCGGAACCGTCTTAGATTTTGCCTTTGAAATTTATTTTTCATAAAAGGTGTTGTTCCAGCTAGCATACCCACGTTCCAGCTCGTAGAAAATTAGACGTTTCAGCTCAGTGTAGGGTTTGCGTCTTGTGC
The DNA here is from genome assembly GCA_036245525.1 of Semisulcospira habei. Lineage (NCBI taxonomy): Eukaryota > Metazoa > Mollusca > Gastropoda > Semisulcospiridae > Semisulcospira > Semisulcospira habei. The sequence goes on along the minus strand of BTPG01000005.1, from coordinate 144,059,501 downwards.
TGCAGATTAATTATGTGTGCACTAGTGGACCGGTTTGTTTGTGGTTGATCGTTTGTCCTCATCTAGTTTTTGCAGACGCTGTTTATCTTTGTTTTGGTTTTTGTTGTTGTTGTTGTCGTTGTTTTTGTGTGCGTGGTTTTTTTTTTTAATCTGCTGATCACATACGATGTTGATATTGCCGTGCACAATTTGAGACTGTCGTTGACATGTAGAAAGGCGGATGCATGCGAGCTGGAACGTGACCGCGTACGAGCCTCTACGGTATGGAACACTTACCAGCCTGTGCTATAAAGCGTTTGTATCTCATAATGTAGATTGGTATCACACAGTACGCAATATTATACGCCTGGAACGTGACTGCATATGAGCCGCTACGGTATGGACAACTTAACAGCCTGTGTATACCGACATAGGTGATGTTATTATCGGATAACAGTCTACATTGTGGGATATTTACGGCTTGATCCTCTTGAATTGAAAAGAAACACACACACACATACACACACCCCGCTCACTCCCCCCCCCCTCCTTTTAATATTTTGGCGGGTGGTGAAAAGGTGCTAGACTGAGGTTTTTACACACGCTTGACGCGCCTACCTACCCCCCCCCCCCACACACACACACCTCCCTTCCAATTTGTTTTTAATTTTTGGCCCCTGGGAAGGTCTAGCATCGGTCAGTCTCTTGTGTCAGGTTTGAAGGTCCCAAACAAAACGTTGGAACACCCCACCCCAAAGGCCCCTTGTGCGTAACTGATCCGCCTCTGTACACAACACGCACACACACACACACAAACACACACACACACACACACACACACACACACACACACACACACACACACACACACACACACATGATACTTTAACATACTCAGCATTGACATACTACTGCAAAACTCATTGTAGACCTATTTTTGTCAGTCGTTGCGATCCACAAGCGTGAGTGTAAATATTTGTGTGTGTGTGTGTATGTGTGTCTGTCTGTGTGTGTGTCTGTCTGTGTGTGTGTCTGTATGTCTGTGTGTATGTGTGTGTCAGTGTCTGTGTATGTGTCTGTCTCTGTGAGTGTGTGTGTGTGTGTCTGTGACTGTGTGTGTGTGTTTGTGTGTGTGTTTCAGTCTGTGTGAGTACCTTGCCAGTTGTAGTTGTCACCAGCTGACTGGGAGGACACTTGACACTGTGTAGTAGCCTGTCAGTAAGGACCCCAATCTCTCCTTTCAATCCGGCACAAACACTTGAACATCCGATTGGAATGAGGGCAGAGCCCTTCCAAGCTCTGTCGGTCTTGTTTCTGGGGTTTCGATGTTGGTACACTGAGCTCAGCTAGCCCGTATTGCATCAAGCCTCACTTGCTCTGTGCAGAAACCGAACACTGCAAAATAGTTTGCAATTTCCGTTGTTAATACGTTGTACTCACAACAGGCAGTGAACCTGCTATTGGGGTAGATTTAGGTTGGGTAGATTTAGGTTGGGTAGAGAGAGAGAGGGGCGTTGGGGGGGGGGGGGGGGGGGGGGCAGAGAGAGAGAGAGAGAGAGAGAGAGAGAGAGAGAGAGATGATGACGATGATGATGATGATGATGATGATGATGATGATGATGATGATGATGATGATGATGATGAAAAGTTTATTAGGATTAAAGTGTTAGGCATTAAAATGCCTCTCTTCCAAACTGTCCTTTGTACACTATAATACACTGTAAAGTCACTGTAAAAAAACCAAAAAAACATCAATAACTAATTTCAGTGTACATAAAGCATGCAAAACTGCGACAAAGTACTAAATGTACTAAATGTACATGAGGGGAAAAAAAGAAAGAACGAAAAGAAAAGAAAAACAGCAGAAGGTTCGGTTAAAGATTGCAAGTAACGAAGGTTTTGGGATTTCTTTCTTTGAGTTTAGGCAAACTAAGAGGTAAATGCGTATATATACTAATGTACCCACTCCATAAAATCCCATTCTTTGGCACACGTACTGATATATTGTATAACAAGCAAATTAATATTCATGAACTTGCTCGATATACTTTCCTTCTAATAATCCCTTGCAGCCCAGAAAGATTCAATCTTTATGCGTGCCTCTGTCCGCAATGCAAAAACGCTAAATATAATAATAATAATTAATAATAATTATTATATTTATAAAGCGCAAACTCCCTGCAGTGTAGGCTCTAAGCGCTGTACAGTGCAAATCAAAATTACAAATTAAACACAAATCAATAGACAGAGGCAACACAAAATACAAATATCACAATACAAATTCAAACATTAACAGCACATAAACACACCCAAAGCACAAACAACCATCGCAACATGAAATGGCGCAGGGTCATCATGATGTTAATGTGAAACATAAAAGAGACTGGAATTTGGTAATATGCTCATACTGTCATATTAGCAAGCTCCTTATGCTCACTAGTAATGAAATACTTCTTAGTGTGTACGTACGCTCAAAATTTCTTTCCAATACACACACGTAAACGGAGAATAGACAGCAACGAACACACGAATCGAATCATACTGTTGAGATTGACGACACTGATAGTGACAACCTTAGAAAAGGACTAAATGAACAAACCTGCTGGCATTTTCCGTCATTATCCTTGTTGTAATTACAAGTATCGCAGCTTATCCGCCTGTTTTCTCCAACATCGGAGGTGTGCGAGAGGGAATTTACGAGTGATGAAACATGTTCAGCATTGTCATATTTGCTGGGTTATGTATGTTTGAAGCATACATTTGGTGTTGGACGGTAAAGTTCCCTTCAGCCTATGTGTATATAATCTTTACGTCATGTCACCTCCTTTGCAACATTTCAGAAAAGTCTGCCGTGAACTCCAGACTATGCGGGCCCTAGATTGTGACGTTAAAGAGTTTCGTGGTGACGTGATTTTTCTAGCACGTGTAGTACACACAGTGCCACTATCAGTTCGCTATGTTTCAGTGCAAATCTTTTTTTTTTTAAGTGAAAGTATCCAGCAAAAATCTACACAGCTTGAATGAACCTAGGCGTAAATCTACCCAGTGTAAAGGTGTGCAGTCGCTATTCCATACCATTGAACTCCAGACTATGCGGGCCCTAGATTGTGACGTTAAAGAGTTTTGTGGTGACGTGATTTTTCTAGCACGTGTAGTACACACAGTGCCACTATCAGTTCGCTATGTTTCAGTGCAAATCTTTTTTTTTTTTTAAAGTGAAAGTATCCAGCAAAAATCTACACAGCTTGAATGAACCTAGGCGTAAATCTACCCAGTGTAAAGGTGTGCAGTCGCTATTCCATACCATTGAGATATCTTTATTTGGGTAAATTCAAGCTTTTGTCAGTTTATGCTGGGTGACATCATTCTGTGCAGATCATCACGCTGAGTTTATTTAGTTCTAAAAATAAATGGAAAATCAGAGGAACACATTTGCACTGGGTAGATGTACGCCTAGGTGGATTTGCGCTGAGTACGTTTCGGTTACAAAGACTGTCTCAAGAAGTCACTTAGTGCCTGCCAAATCGACCACCACCAGTGGTCTTCGCTTGCTGCGGACCGTGACACCTGGCGCTCCACCATTTACAAGGCAGCTGTCTCCTTTGAGGACTCTCACAGAGCTAGCCTGAAGGACAAGCGGCTCAGGAGAAAAAAACAGAGATGCCGCAGCTCAGAACCCTGGCCATACCTTCCCCTGCAGCCACTGCGGTCGAACCTGCCTGTCTCGGATTGGCCTCCGCAGCCACGAACAAGCCTGCAGACGTCGTGGGCAACTCCTATAAAATCTTCGTTCGCGAAGTCAAGCCAAGAGAGAGACGTTTCGGTTAGTAGTGTCAAGCTAGTGAAGTTTTACGTCAAAATATAGCGAAATTGACCACTTCAGCACCAACGGCGGTAATCAGAAGGACTCTGGTAAAATTTTGTTTTGGTCTGGGTACATACATTATATTGAGCAACATTTTGCTTCATATAGTGCCGATAAACAGACAGATGTGATTACTTGACCCGAATCAAATGTCCTCGTCTTACGACTCGGACATTTTGATTCGGGTCTCGTAATCACATCTGCCTGTTATCAGCACTATATCAAACAAAATGTGCTGGAGCAACTCTGAACATACAGTTCTAACTCAGACTCAGAAAAGCCTAATCATTTTGATTTGATGGAATGTGAGCGCGCGCTATTCTCAGTTTTGTCCCCTTTTTCCAGCAGAGCGATTTGTCTTATAATTGCTGTCATCGCGTCTAATACACCATGGAAGGCAGTCACTGAATCAGCTCGCGCAGCTTCTTTTATGTAAGAACCAGCATAATGATAGAGGCAGGCACGAGCCAGGATTCTCATTAGCTTTCGCATCTGCGAGCGCCATGAGGATCTATGTTCATTCCAGACAGGAGGTGTTTATCATTGAGCCGGTGTATCTCGGACAGTGTGATAGTGGTCCTTTCTACAGATGGGAAAAGGCTTTGATTCTAAGAGGTCCGCCATGCAAGTTACAGGACCGTGACCCATGAGAATATGTGCCTAAGTTTTGCTTTTTCAGTTCATACAATTTTAATTTCCAGGCTGATGATGATGAAACTTTATTTATCAACGGTAAAAAGTTTTGACACAAACAAATCGTCATTTTACAAACTTGCCGTTGCTAACATCTACAACATAAAATAGGTTAAAAATAAAAATAATAAAGACATTATATTTACACACATTATTTCATGCAACAATAATGTTTTAAAAAATACGAACAAAATAATAATAAAATAAAAAATATTATATACACAAAATAATAGTAACACTCAACATTCATCTTATACAACACACACACACACACACACACACACACACACACACACACACACACACACACACACACACACACACACACACACACACACTATACATAAATGCATGTATTACATTAAAATATTAACCATCAGGGTTTGTTTAAATAAATGCCCAGTGATGTTATGTTTGGCTCATAAGGTAATCGAAAAGTTTCGTTTTAAAGATTCCAAGCGAGGCGCAGCTCTATAGTCTTCCAGGGGAAGGGAGATGCGCTATTGTGGTTTGCAGTGAGTTTCAGCCGTTTCTTTTGTTTTTCAGTAAACGTACGCAGGGTCTTATGGCATGGAGATCAGTACGGATAAAAGCAAAGTGATGATCAACACCACAAGCGACAGCAGCAGCAATATTCACATGAATGGCCAGAAGCTAGAAGAGGTCAATAGCTTCAAGTACTTGGGAGCCACCCTGTCCAAAGACGGTAGTTGCATAGCAGAGATCCGTATCAGGATAGGTACAGCAACATCCGCAATGGCCAGGCTGGACAGGATATGGCGAAGTAACTCCATCAGCTTCACCATCAAGTACAGGCTTTACAAGTCCCTCGTAGTCTCTATTCTACTCTACGGCTGTGAGACTTGGACACTGCTTGCAGACTCAGAAAAGAAAATCCAGGCCTTTGAGAACAAGTGCCTGAGGAAGTTGCTCCGCATCTCGTACCGCGAGCACAAGACCAACGAATATGTACGGAGCATCGTCACTTCCCTGGTGGGCCCACATGAACCCCTTCTGGCAACTGTGAAACGGCGCAAGCTTGCTTGGTTTGGCCACGTGACCCGACACAACACCTTGTCCAAGACTATCCTCCAAGGCACTCTCGAAGGAAGTCGTCGTCGAGGTCGTCAGAGAAAGAGTTGGGTCGCAAACATAAAAGAATGGACCGAACTCGAGATGCCAGACTTGCTTGCCACCGCCCAAAATAGAACTCAGTGGAGAGCACTGTCTGTTGCTGCTGCCTTTCAGTCCCCCCAACGCCCAGTTCGGGCAAGGGACTGATGATGATGATGATGATGAAACGTACATCAATGACCATATAAATGAACACACTCCCCCCCCCCCCCCCTTCCCCTTCTTTTGTTTTGGTAAAGACAGTCGGGTTCACTACGGAATATACTTGAATCTGCTGAGGCACATATACTTCTAAAAACTCAGAAACCTAAAAGCCAGGTTACAAATTAAAGATATATACTGACATGGGCTTGGACAGGGCTGTTATTTGGTTGAGGGCTGGGAGCCGCGTTACAAGGCTAGAGACAGCCTTGAAGGCCGCTTTCAGCGGAATTGATGGTACGGCAGAAGGTTTTCTGTTCTGTCTGATGTGCACAGAGACAAATGAACCTATCAAGAAACATTCATTCCACCGTTACCGCATACTTTCACGAGGATAAATATATTCTTGTTTTTACATCAGACGGATGGCTTTCACTGTTTAGCCAATGTTCGCCTATAACCATTGACAAAACTCCCCAAGAGGCATAGATCTTCATGAGTTCCGCGCAGAGTGCGGGGCTTCTGAGAAGCTAAATGTATTTCTGAGTTGAATTACCTTTATGCTGCTATGTTTACGTAGTTTAATCGGTTTGTGGTGATGAAAAAACACAGGCAAAACGTCGACAGCTGCAAGAATCACACATTCTCAAAGGAGTCTAGGAGTAGGCGCGGTCATAAGAATATTATGTATCTTGCCGGCTAGTGTTGCCTCTATGCTGCTATGTTTACGCAGCCGGGATAAAATCGCGACCACCGAGCCCAAATCCAGAGTTGACACGCTGTCAACACGCGCGATTCGACGACCGCCCCGGCTCTGCGGCGTAGAATAGCGCGATGCTCATGCTCCCTATAGGTTCACGGCAGTGCAAACTCGAGTCTGGAGACTAACTGTATAGAGTGGCGTTTGTTATATTTGTGCCATAATTTACAGCTGTGCTCGCTATAGTGAGGGAATCATTGCTGCTGAATCTGCGCTCTGCCTTGTAGGAAGCAGCAAAGCTTTCTGAAATGAACGAGGCATATGAGTAAGTGTCATGACGGTTCATTTCAATTCACAGTTACTGCATCTAGAAATTATGCAGCTGTGTTGCTCAGACTGAGTTGATTTTCAGTTCACTACTTATGAAGACAGCATGAGAGGTGAAGAGATACCAACCAACCGGGTGATCGGTCTTCTCACTGCGCACACTTTTCTCTCCTCTATCTATTGATACAATCTTTAACTTACAGGGAGACTTGGAATTTATTGTAAAATTTTAGACTGAGCCATGCAAGCTGATTAAAAAGTGTAAAACAAAGAGCAGGTGGCCAGACATGCAAAGATAACGCCGTGAGTGCACGACACTTCCTACGTTTGCTGTATGCCCTTTGGCAAATGGGAGGGGGCTGTTCTCAGTCTGTCTACTCTGACGGTGTCAGGGTATATAGTGAGGGGCCCAAGGAACATGATTGTTCGCTGGAGGGTAGAGACTTGCCACTTTGTCCACTAATAAAGATAATTTAGATGATCACCCTGCGCGTCAGAAACACGTTGTTAGATGTTTATGAGAAGGTCAGTGGTCGATTAAAATTGCCAATAACTGTAAGAGTGGCAGCACTGGGCTTCCATACCTACGCGTTAATAGTGCCAGCCCACGCGCCGATGTTCCTGTTTTGTTTCTGTCATCACCTCTTAACCCGCCGGCGGTGTAATGGTATGCTGCATCCCTCCCATATAAAAATCCGTGTTGTGAGGGCTCGAGGTATGAGTCTTTCTTGCAAGAAACGTTGAATACAATGGTTTTTCAACATAGGGCAAATGGGACACCCATAATGTAAATGTCAATACACACGTATTGGGTTTTAGTTGTGTTTGCTGTTAATTTAGTCCAGGCCATCATATCTAAAACAGCACCGGATGATAGCACACGCTAGGCTAGACTCGTTTCGATGTACGTGTATGTATATGTGTCGAGCCAGCGGAATAGTCCTCATACTCAGCGTCTGTATTATAAGTACATTTTCTTTGTATTTCTTTTTTTCCCTGCAAAAGTTATATCTTGTGTCATGGTGTTGTTATAACTACGGCACATGTTAACTGTCTAAAATGCTGATCACAAATACAAAGAAACTTGTCCGCTAGAATACTTCAAACAACACAAAGAAACCGTGGCAAAATGCTTTCTGATTGTACGCCGAGAGAGAGAGAGAGAGAGAGAGAGAGAGAGAGAGAGAGAGAGAGAGAGAGAGAGAGAGAGAGAGAGAGAGAGAGAGAGAGAATTACGTCATATTTAGAGTATGTACGTCTGCGTGGTGATGGATTTGCTTCTGTTACGTCACCCCTTCTGTCTGACTTTCTTCTGATGTGTAAGGATTTTTACTGTTTTAATTTTTTTCTGGAAAGAATTAATTTTTACTGAAGAAATTGAAAGTTACACAACTGGCTAACGAACTCATCCAATGTTTTTCTCCAAACTAGCTATATCGGGTCACCTGAATGCTCTTCTAAAAGCGCGACGATATGTGTGTATGTGTGTGTGTATGTGTGTGCGTGTGATGGTGTGTGTGTGTGTGTGTGTGTGTGTGTGTGTGTGTGTGTGTGTGTGTGTGTGTGTGTGTGTGTGTGTGTGTGTGTGCGTGCGTGCGGTGTGCGCGCACTCTCACGAGACCTGATGCATCCTTTTTTAGAGGATGTAGATGATCGTCTTGTTCTATACCTGCGTATTTCTCTGTGGGCTGGCGATTGGGTTCCTGATAGGCGGGGGCAGGGGATCTAACTGTTTGTCTGTCCAGCGCTGAGTAATTCCCCTTGGTATGTGTACAATTCTGTCAACGCTAGCTTCACCTATCTGGTTTGTGAGTATTCTATAACTCGAGTTAGTTATTTGGGTTTAACGCCGAGCAGGCGACTAAGGCCATCTCACGGCGGGATGGGTAAAAATCGGGTCAGCCAGACTAAAAGCAAGGTCTTAAGACAAGATGTAAATATAGATTAAAAATCTCAGGCTAAAATGTCGCACATGTCTGGAAAAGAAACGTCTACAGACTCTCAAAAAGGGCAAATAAAAAAAATTCACATAGTCTATGAATGCTCAGATCTTGTTAAAAATATTGCATTCTCTCAAAAAATTGAAGATTTTGTCCGGGGGAACATCCCGGAACAAAACCTTCAAGGAGTCTGCTGTGAAGTGTTTATATCTCGTGTCAATTAGGTCAGCACAATACAGCAAAAAGTGTCGAACAGAAAACTGCTCATCACAGGCAAAACACCATGGACGCTCATCCTGTTTAAGTAAGTAAGAGCGCGTAACATATGTGTGCCCGATGTGGAGCCGAGCAAGGACAGTCTCCTCACGGCGGCTGCCGCAGCGGAAAGGTAGACTGTCAGACAACTTAGGAAGAGCTTCATGAAGCTTGTTCCCTTCCTCTTTGTCCCACTCGGACTGCCACTCGCGGGCTATGTACGCACTAATAACAGGTTTAAAATCACTATAGACAGTCTGTGTGTCAGGGACAGGGTCACTGCGGGCACTGTTGGCAGCAGAATCTGCGATTCTGTTGCCTTCGATGCCCACATGGCCTGGGACCCAAATAAAAATGATGTCATAATATTCCTTCATCAAGTCCGCGTAGAGCTCTCTAATCTGCACCAGCAGTGGATGGTCTGTTCCCGCGCCCTGAAGGGCCTGCAGGGCAGAAAGAGAGTCAGACAGAATCAGGAAGTGCCTTTCCCGAGACTGATAGGCATGCTTGAGTGCTAGCAGAATGGCCTGCAGTTCTGCACTAAATACAGAGGAATGGTCAGGGAGACGGAGCTTAAATGGGCGTCTAGGATGGCGAGAGGACACTGCAGCCGCAGCCACTCTTCCATCCTCAGACTTGGACCCATCCGTATAAAGACGACAATAGCCAGGAAAAATTGAAAGGAGTTCATTGAGGCTCTGTTGGTATATGGCTGGTGGAGTACAATCCTTCTTGTGGGCAGTCAAGTCCAGCAAGATGTCAGGAACTGGTAGTAGCCAGGGTGGAGTGACGTGTTGCAGAGATTCCGAAACTTTGTCCAGGTCCACTCCGGCCGCCTGCAGATGAGGTCGGACACGGAAGGAAAGTGGACGGACAGCTCCCGGATGGGCATCGTAAATCTCTGCAAACGACGGGTTAAAAACACAATCATAGGCAGGATTTTCTGGATGGGCCTTCAGCTTCAGAACGTAGCTGAGCATGAGGCGGATGCGGCGGAGCCTGAGAGAAGGCTCCCCTGCCTCTGCATACAGACTAGGAACTGGAGATGTCCTGAAGGCTCCCAGACATATGCGCAGACCTTGATGGTGAATTGTGTTCAGACGCTGCAGAACAGACTTGGAAGCCGAGCCATATACCACAGAGCCGTAATCCAGTTTGGACCGAACAAGGGCCCGGTACAGTCGAAGTAAGACGATGCGGTCTGCATCCCAGTCAGTACGACCAACGACACGAAGAATGTCGAGGGCCTTCTGACAAGAGGTTCTAAGGTAGTTAACATGGTTGCAGAAGGTCAATCTTTTGTCAAAGATGACCCCCAAAAACTTAGCCTCTTCGGCCACCTTAATTGGCACTCCAGCAATGCTCAGGCTAGGTTCTGGAAAAAATTTCGTCTGGTTAGTAAAATGCACACAGACTGTCTTGGAGGGCGAGAATCTGAATCCATTGAGAGACACCCAACCCTGGATGCGATCAACGCACAGCTGCAAGCGCCTCTCAAGGGACGCAAGTCCTCGACCTCGTGCACACAAAGCAAAGTCGTCCACAAACAAAGAGCATTCAGAATCATCCTTGACGGCCTTTACAATGTTATTTATTTTAATGCTAAATAAAACAGGAGATAGAATACTGCCCTGCGGGACACCCATCTCCTGTTCAAAGGAGTCGGAGAGGGTGGAGCCCACACGGACATGGAACGACCTGTTGGACAAAAAATTGTGAATAAAAACGGGCAGATGCCCTTTAAAACCCATGTCCGACAAATCAGACATTATACCATGCTTCCAGGTAGTGTCATATGCCTTTTCAAGATCAAAGAAAATTGCATAGACATGCTGCTTGTTGACAAAAGCATCTCGGATAAAAGACTCAAAGCGGACTAGATGGTCAGTTGTACTACGGAAGCGCCGGAAACCGCACTGGAGGTCTGTGATGAGACCCTGTGACTCAAGATGCCACACCAGTCGGGCGTTGACCAAGCGTTCCATAGTTTTACATAAACATGATGTCAAAGCTATTGGCCGGTAGTTGCCCGGATCGGAAGGATCCTTACCCGGCTTGGGAATTGGCACAACCACAGCCTGGCGCCAAGATGGCGGAAAATGACCGGTTATCCAGATATGGTTAAAGGCCTGGAGAAGTACAAGGAGTGAATCCTCAGGCAGATGTGTTATGAGCTGATAATGGATGGTATCTAATCCAGCAGCAGAGTCAGTACATTTCTGCATGGCTTGCTGCAATTCTGAAAACGTAAAAGGGGCATTATAGTCTTCCAAGTTATCCGATATAAAATCACAAGCACAAGATTCTCGCTTCTCCTTCTCTCTCTGGAAGAAAGGTGAATAATGCTCTGTTGAAGAATTATGGGCAATGGTGGAGGCAAGCAAATTGGCCACAGCCTTTTTATCTGTGACCAAACTGGCACCATCTCTAAGATGGCCGACAGAAGCCGAGCCACCCCTGCCCCTAATTCTCCGAACAGCCTTCCAGACTTTTTGGGACGGAGTCCTAGAAGATAAAGATGAGACGAAGCGTCTCCAGGAAGCACGGCGTTCACGTTTAAAAATATAACGGGCTTTCGCCCGCTGTCTTTTAAAGGTTAAAATATTTGCTTGCGACGGATTACGAAATGCACGTCGCTGAGCAGATTTGCGCATTGTTTGGGCCTTGCGGCACTCTTCATTGAACCATGGTACTCTCGGCTTCCGAAGGAGTGATGTGGAAGTTCTAGGGATGGTTTCACCTGCAACCTCCAACAAAATAGAAGTAAAACAAGAAACAGGTTCTTCAGCTGACATGACCACCTCCTCTGTAAGACGAGACTGACAGAGAGAGGCAAACAGAGACCAGTTAGCTTTCTTGAGATTCCAGCGCCCCACCGGCGAATCCTCCTCACAGCTGACCGATGACAGGACTACTGGGAAGTGGTCACTACCACACAGGTCGTCGTGAACCTTCCAGTCAAAGTCCAGCATGAGAGAAGGATCACACACAGTGAGGTCTAGAACAGAACTAGATCCGGAACCTGAGTTAGAGTATGTAGGTGAGCCATCGTTAAAGACACATAGGTTAAGTTGAGAAAAAACATCTTCTAACATCTGACCTCTGCCATCATAGTGGTCACTACCCCAAAGGTGAGCATGACCGTTAAAATCCCCCATGAGAATAAAGGGAGGGGGCAGTTGATCTACTAAGTGAAAAATATCATTGCTACAGACCCGCAGTGATGGTGGCAGGTAAATACTGCATATGGTTATGGTCTTTTTTAAGGTAACCCGAGCAGCGACAGCCTGAAGACAGGTGTCGATGCTAACGGGGCTACATAAAATTTGGCTACTAATGAGAAGAGCCGCTCCACCCGAGCGCCTCTCCGAATCAGAGCCTTTATGTATAACATTAAAACCATTAAAAGACACAGGGTCAGAAGTCTTCAGGTAAGTCTCCTGAAGAGATATGACTGAGGGGTTATAGATCTTGACTAAAAGACGTAATTCCTCAAAGTTAGCTCGAAAACCACGACAATTCCACTGAAGCAAAGAGTCCATGATTAAGTCTGATCTGGGGGTAAGGAGTTTTTCCCCCCTTTTTCCTTTACCTTGGAAGGAGTTGAAGAAACAGAGGGGGGCCGGCTCCCGGGCCTCCTCTGGTTCTTCGGAGAGGAAGGGGGTGGAGCTGCCGCAGCATCAGCAACAACAACTTCCACTCCCTCCATCCGCTCCTCCAGTGCAGCATATTTGTTTTGAAGGGGCACATCTGTGTTCCCCTTCTGGGCCCGTGCGCACAGCGGTCCCATAGATTTCTTAGACTTCTGGTCCTGGGCAGCGTTCCTGCCGCTAGAGTTAGCGGCCTTAGAAGGCTGACCAGAGCCAGAAGCCTTTGCAGTTGACTGACTAACAGGTTTGGGTGGGGGCTGAGGCTTAGGGGCAACAGAAGGCGGCACAACCGGACCGGCAGTGTCCGCCTTCTGCGTTCCCTGGCTCCTTGTCACCACCGGAGGAGGGTTACTCTCCAGGGGCGAGATGAGCCAAGAAGTTGGGGTCTGACATGAAAAGTCTTTGGTGGGGCGCTTGCCTGCCACCGCTGCACTAAAAGTATACACTGAGGTGTTAGAGGTTGGGGCAGCCGCAGCTGCACCAGGGCCTTCAACCAGTTTTTTGGCATCCAGAAAGGACAGCCCCTTCTCCACACGCACCTGCTGAATCTTGCACTCGGATATCCAACGAGGGCATTTCTTATCCGAAGCCATATGCGCCCCCTGGCAATTCACACACAGGGGGGTGGCTGTGCAGGACTCAGCAGAGTGTCCGGGCCTAGTGCAACGGGCGCATGAAGCCTCTGCCTGACGGCATGTCTTCTGCCCATGGCCATACTTTTGGCACTTAAAGCACCGGAGGGGAAGAGGGACGTACTTTTTCACTCTCAGGGAGTAGTAACCTCCCCAGATGGTAGTAGGAGGGGTGGGGGTGCCAAACGTCAGGATGATGGTAGGGAGACGGATCTCCCCACCACCTCGCTTGGAAGCGAAGCGCCTGACGCAAGTCACCCCCTGAGACTTAAGGTTCCTTACAAGTTCATCTTCTGACAGTTCTGCCAAAGCTTGATCTTTGATTACGCCTCTTGACGAATTCATAGTTTTGTGGGGTGTGACTTCCACAGGAGTGTCTCCGATGGAAGAGAGCCCCAGTAGCCCGCTGGAGTGTGCCCGAGTACGGCACTCCACCAGCAAGTCACCAGACCTGAGGCGCTGGGCGTCAGGCCTGCCAACACGGCTCCTGAGGGTCTCCCCCACCAGAAAAGGATGCAGCTTGGTAACTGGTTTCTCCTTCACCTTGCTATGGACAATGAGGAAGCGAGGCCATACGGCCGACGCCTGAGGCGTCGCTTCCTCACAGTCTGAATCACTGTCATGTGCAATGTCGGTGTCTATGCGCCGTTTCTGTGCTAGTTTTGGTTTTTTGGTTTTATCCATATTATATTAGTAGAGATATTCATCCCCCGGGGGTCCCCGCCCGCCACCGAGCCCAACAAGGGAAAGTGCAACTGTCGGCGGGTCTCCAGCCGACGCACAATGGAGACTGCCCGAAAGATATACTCAAGGGGGTAAGCCCGATTGAACCGTTTGAGCCACCGCCTTCTATCACACCGTTGAATGCAGGGGAATACTGGCGTAAAGCACCTAATCAGCAGCAGAAGCTATAGCATGGTGCTCCGTATAGCAACCCGCATGTCAACAGTGGGATAGGGCTCAACGTGACAAGAGCCGATTGACTAGGCCGGTACGACTAGCCTCCCGTTTAGGTAGAAGTCAAGGCCGAAGTGGAGTGTTGGCACCAGTGAGCCGCAGCCCAAAGGGAACCTCAGCCACCAGGATCCTCTTCTCCCCCGACACGGGTCTCCAAGCACGGCAAACACTTGGGATCCAAAGGACCAAAAAGTCACGAGTATTTTTAAGGACCAATCCAACATGGTACGACCTAGGTTAGCACAGCTCCTTAAAAACCGGACCAGTGAAAAGGCTGAACAACATATCTGCTGACATCAAGTCCTAATCCTGGACAAAGATGGCACCCGTCCGCTAGCCCACTCAGTCAGGGACTGAGCGGACTACCCACCTACGCCACGTGGAGGCCGGTGCCGGGTAGGCTATAACTCGAGGCAAACTTGTATCGTCACATTGTTGTGTATTGTCTTGTGCATCTACTGTGTGAATTCAGGGTATTTACCCGACCACATTTAGTAGTGCACCTTTATGTTTGTGTATGTATGTTTCTCATGCCTACTTCCTAAGTTCCGGAGAAAGACATGGGTTATATACGAGACCTGATGCATCCTTTTTTAGAGGATGCAGATGATCGTCTTGTTCTATACCTGCGCATTTCTATGTGGGCTGGCGATTGGGTGCTGATAGGCTGGTATGTGTACATTTCTCCAAACTAGCTATATCCAAAATTTCAAGCAAATATGACAAAAATTACGGACTCTTACGGAATCTGGGTCAACCGACTTCCTATAAACGGTTGTTTATGTCTTAAATGAGACATTCAATTACAATATGCTCGGAGGCTCTCTTAGCCATCCCTTTAAGATAGTATTTCGCCAAGTTTCAAGCTTTTATGTACAGAAATATACTTGAGGAGATTCTATTGTTTACATACATACGCACATACACACATGCATACATACGCACATACGGCGCTTCGCGCCAAATGCCACGTTCAGCAGCGATGTTAGCGTAACTAGACATGACGTAATTTTTATCTTGTTACTTCAATTGTGAGAGGTTTAGGCCTGCCCGGATTTGACATCATGGACATGCTATTAAATTCGCCCCACCAAGCTAATCCGGCAATATCCTTGCATTATCATAGATAATCCATCTCAGGGTGAATAGAGGTGACAGGACGGCCCTGGGTTTGACAGCATTAACTCGTTCACTGCCAGTGTTTAGAAGCGAGCTTTTTGTGGGCCGTTAACCCTATGTGTTGGGGTGTAGGGGGCTCTGGATAGAGGTAGCACCTTTGCTGTTCGGCAGCTGCATCCTACATAGGACGGACGGGCATCACTGGTCCTCATCCATCTCCTTAATCTCTCACGTGCTGGCTCCAAGCGCCACACCCTGGCAAACCACCTCAGCTGGTGGGCTAAACCACGTGAGGGGGTGGTGTTCACATTGCACCACTAGGCGGATGAGCTGTTTCTGACAGCCAACGGCTAGAGGACGGAGGAGATCAGGTTGGATCCAACGGCCAAATGTGGGGCGCGGGGAGTAAACCCTTCAAATCAGGAGTGGAGCCCCGAAGGCAGACAGCTGCCTGTATTCACGCACTGTTCTGGCAGCTCCTGCAGCCAAACTGGTGCCAAACGTACTGCTTTGCATTCCTTTGGATACATCAGCGAGGCCGAGAGGGGGATCTTGACGACTGGGCACCCCAGGATCTCCATACACTTCGCCCAGGCTTGCGCCCTGGAGAGGTCACTCCAGTGACTGACCCAGCAAGCGCATATACTCCATTGTCTTCCGAGACAGGATGCAAAAAAAAAAAAAAAAAACCCCTATGTGCCAGAGGAACATGGGCATGAAGGAGTCCAGCAATTGCGGGGGCTGTTTTGGTGGTTGTGTTCCGACAAGGATCTGGCGAAAAGCGGTGTCGAAATAGATTAATGGCAATTCTTACCATCACTACAAATACACGATACACATAGCCGACTACACGCAGACTCGAGTGTGCACTGCAGTGAACCTATAGTATAGTGAGATACTCACAAACCAGATAGTAATTCCCCTTGGTTTGTTGTATAGTATAGTGAGTATTTATGCAGGGGAGTTGTTTAGTTCTTGCAGAGAAAGGGTGGACAGTGCACAAGTCAAATTACTCCCCACTCCTCGACTAATGATGGCTGATTAAATTAACTCTTTGACCGCCGGTAGTGGATTTGTTGTGAGGATTCCTGAAGATGTTTATTAATGAAAAACTTGCATATTATATGTTATTCCTTTCATTATCAGAGCTAACTGACTTGAAACAATTCAGCCCTGACGCACTACAGCAGGAGATGGGTCAACCATGATAATTCAAGGGTAGTGCCAGATTAGCTTGGCGCCTGTCGGCGCCAAGCTAATCTGGCACTGCCCTTGAATTATCATGTTCGATCCGTCTCCTGCAACAGGTGCATGCTCGTTAGATGACGCCTCAAAAATTTGGGGAATACGTGCACCGTGCTGGATGAGATAACCCGTATCATTCGGAATACACCAGTGTGTGAAATGAGTGTGACTAAAATAGTTCAAGGTTAGTGCCAGAATAGCTTGGCGCCTCTAGACGCCAAGCCATTCTGGCACCACCCTTCAACTAAAGCCATTAATCTATATCCTTTTCTGTAAGTACTGTAATGTAGCCTTCGTATGGCAGTGTACACATTTGAAACTTTTAGCCTCGGTATGATGTGGGTTAAATGCCATTCCTTGGTTCTGGGAGTCGAAGGGTTTATTGATTGTAGCATACGCTATGTCATAATTTGGTGAACGTGTAAATAGCTTTGTATATATTTTTCATGCGTAGGTGTTGATTGATTTTTGCGTGCATGGTTACATGATTATTTTCTCTTAGTCCTTTTGACTGTCGGCATGTTGGCATGTTTATTTATCGAAGCGATTCCTACAGGAACGGCCTCGACAAAAAACGCTGCAGGCAGACAAAAGGCGAATTGTAGATCATCCATTATACATTTACGTATTTTCGCTACCCTGTAATTTTGTATGTTATGGTTTAGAACTGTAGGATGCATGATCACACTCCAGCAGGCATTATGCAAGACACTGGTCTGGAATCTTTAGTGATAATTCATGGGTAGTGCCTGAATAGCTTTGTAGAATCCAGCACAAGGCATGATAGTTTGAGGGTATGCCTGATTAGTTTCAGAGAAGGCAGGATCAGTCATGATAATTCACAGGTAGTGCCTGATTGCCTTTGGGGCAGCCACATTGGGCGTGATAGTTCAAGGGTGGTGCCTGATTAGCTTGGCACTTGGAGCTGGTCTGGCAGCACCCTTGAACTGTCATGGTCAGTCTGCCCCTTTGCTTTGCGACTTTGAACCCTTATCATTTAGAATACACCAGTGTGTGAAATAAGTTTGACTTAAATAGTTCAAGGGTACTGGTAGTGCTAGAATAGCTTGGCGCCTCTAGGTGCCAAGCTATTCTGGCACCACCCTTGAACTAAAGCTATTGGTCTATATCCTTATCTGTAAGTACTATAATGTAGCTTGCATATATATGGCAGTGTGCACATTTGAAGTTTTTAGCCTCAGTATGATATGGGTTAAATTATCTGAACAAAATAATGATTCTCAAGATTTAGCTGTTTGTTTGTGGATGTGAAACTGTACACAGCATATTGATCAGAAATGATTTTCAAATTGCCTCTGACATTAACACGGCCGTTTAATTGTCCCCGTCAAAGAGACATTGTTTGTCTGCACTTCTCCTTGTCTATTGATTGTCAGAATGCGGCTCGTGACAGTTTGGTCGGCTTCTGTATGCATTGAAAACCCAACAAACAAACACCTTTGGAATACAAGGGACAAACCAGTTTATTGCAAAATAACCAACATGGATGGAAACACGATTCGGAATAAAAGAAGAAGAAAAACACGTTAGTAGTATCCAACACAAAAAGAAACACATTTCAAAAATGGAAAGACACAACTGTTTTAGTATTCCTTCACTGTTACTTTAGTGTTCCTGGAGTGTTGGGTTCAGGGTTGCGCGTCATGTACAAATGGGGGCATATCACATTTTAGAACTCTCAGTCACGTACTTAAGAAAACCTTGAAAGGGCATGAAGACAACTGAACTCATTCAGTCCCAAGTCCCTACACCAGTCAATGGAGCGACCATGACAATTCAAGGGTAGTGCCAGATTAGCTTGGCGCCACCAGGCGCCAAGCTAATCTGGCACTACCCTTGAATTGTCACGGTCGCTCCATCTCCTGCAGCTGGTACATAGTCATTAAATGACACCTCTAAGCCTGGGAGTCTGCTGAAATGTTTGAGGGCTAAATTATTTTACGTCAGAGCGGCTTGATCCAATGATGATCCATCGCTTCCCAGATACATGTGTTTAAAAACTTGTTCAGTAAAACTCTCTTTGAAAATATCACAGTGTCATTTCTTTTGGCGTTTTGGATGCAGAGATATGTACGTTATCACAAACGCTTGTCCCTGTTATTCCGAAGCGTGTGGGCAGTGGGCAGATGTTCACATCTGCACGGGACATAGACGACCCCGCCCTCCACGAGTCGCCTGCTGCCTTGCAGGCCTGGCCGCTTGGATGCGGAAAGGCTAAGGGAGGAAACCCCTGACATCAAAGCCCCCCCGTGTCTCCGGGGAAGGCTTTTGAGCCAGAGACTAGGACAAGGACAGTCTGATATAAAACCTACGACCCGAGGACCTCGATGCCATCGTCCCAGCTTGCTAGGCCATGGCAGATGAACCAAGGGTTTAAAGGGTGGGGCCAGTACTGCGCACACTGCACTCCACCAAAAAGCTCCACCGCGCAGGCTTTAGGAAACGTCCACGGACCATGACACTGACCATTCCAAGTCCTGTAGCGACGGGCGACGGGCGAAACGGCAGGTGAAAGATGTCACTGGAAGCCGCAGTCTCAAACCTGCATGCAGGCGGTTCAGGATATTGGTCGCCTGATGTTGACCTGGGGATGACAACATCACTCGGCACACCCTGAACGACCAAGCAGCCTTCTCTAGGGACAGCACTGCTTGCTCCACACGGAGAGGGGCCTAGAAAAGGTGGCCTAACCAAAGCTCATCCCCTCGCAACCCCAGTTGGCTAGCCGCGGTCAACGGGCATCTTCTCCTGCGGTCAAAAAACAAGAAAGAATAACGGATCCACTCTCATGACGACCACGACCGGACTTAACGTAGCATGCTGGAACGTCCGAACCATGCTCGACAAAGCAGACAGCGGACGCCCTGAACGTCGCTCCGCCCTCATTGCCCATGAATTGCGGAGGTTAAACATCGACATCGCCGCGCTCAGCGAAGTACGCCTTCCGGACGAAGGCAGCCTCCAAGAACTTGGTGCTGGGTACACCCTCTACTGGTCAGGCAGGTCTGCATCAGAAAGACGGCTTTCAGGCGTGGGTTTCATGGTCAAGACATCCATTGCGACTAAGCTGGAAAACCTACCAACGGGCCACTCAGACCGCATCATGTCCATGCGCCTCCCACTGAGACACCAGCAGCACGTCACCCTTCTCAGTGTGTACTCCCCAACCCTCCTGGCAGAGCCTGCTGAAAAGGACAAGTTTTACACTGACCTGCGCAGCCTCCTACAGAGTACCCCTGCAGACGACAAAGTCATCATCCTTGGCGACTTCAACGCCAGAGTGGGCCAGGACTCTGAAGCCTGGAAAGGAGTCCTCGGCAAGCATGGCGTGGGGAACTGCAATGACAATGGCCGCCTACTGTTGGAGTTCTGCGCTGAGCAGCAACTGGTCATCACCAACACTACTTTTCAGCAAAAGGACAGTCGAAAGACCACCTGGATGCATCCTCGCTCCAAACACTGGCACCTTATCGACTATGTCCTAGTGCGTCAGAGGGACCGCAGTGACGTCCTCCTCACCAGAGTGATGCCCAGCGCAGAGTGCCACACTGACCACCGCCTTGTCCGCTGCAAACTCAGGCTCCACTTCAAGCCAAAACCCAAGAAATGGGGGCCCCCCAAGAAAAAGCTTGATGTTGCCAGCCTTCAGCGTGACGATGTGAAAGCTGCCTTTCAGACAGATTTACAGCGCAGGCTCAAAGACACAGTGGACCCAGTAGACTCCTCCCCTGAAACACTTTGGGAACAACTGAAAACTGCTATTGCAAAATCCTCTGCAGAAGTCTTGGGTTTCGCCAGAAAGAAGAACAAAGACTGGTTTGACGAAAACGATGTAGAGATCCAGGAACACCTAGCAAAAAAAAAAAGAGCCGCCCATCAGGCCCACCTAGCCCAGCCTTCCTGCCCTGTGAAGAAGTCTGCCTTCCGCCTCGTCTGCAGCAGTCTCCAGCGCAAGCTCAGAGATCTCCAGAATGAGTGGTGGACCAGACTTGCACAGAGGACCCAGCTTTGTGCTGACAATGGTGACTACAGGGGCTTCTACGAAGCACTGAAAGCAGTGTATGGCCCCAGGCACCTGGTACAAAGTCCCCTGCGAAGCGCGAATGGCCAGGCACTCCTCACAGATAATACCTCCATCTTGAACCGCTGGTCGGAATACTTTCAGAGCCTCTTCAGCGCTGAGCGCACTGTTCAAGAAGCAGTCATCCTACAAATCCCACACCTCCCAGTAAAGGTTGAATTGGACGAACCGCCCACCGCTGAAGAGACCCTCACAGCCATCCACCAGCTCAAGAGTGGCAAAGCAGCAGGCATTGATGGAATACCGCCAGAGATCTGGAAACATGGAGGCACAGCACTGCACAACAAGCTCCATGACTTCTTTCTCTGCTGCTGGGAGGAAGGAACACTACCAAAAGATCTCCGTGATGCAGTCGTTATCACCCTGTACAAGAACAAAGGCGAGAAGTCTGACTGTTCCAACTATCGGGGAATTACCCTGCTGTCCATTGCTGGGAAAATCCTTGCAAGGCTGCTCCTGAATCGGCTGGTACCTGCCATCGCTGAAGACCAACTCCCAGAGGGCCAGTGTGGCTTCAGAGCAAACAGGAGCACCACCGATATGGTCTTTGTGCTGAGACAGCTACAGGAGAAGTGCCGCGAACAGAACAAAGGGCTGTACGTAACATTTGTCGACCTAACCAAAGCGTTCGACACTGTGAGCAGGCAAGGCATGTGGCAGATCCTGGAGCGACTTGGCTGTCCCCCAAAGTTCCTCAACATGATTGTCCAGCTACACGAGGACCAGCAAGGCCAGGTCAGACTCAACAATGACCTCTCAGAACCATTCCCTATTCTCAACGGCGTAAAGCAGGGCTGCGTGCTGGCACCGACCCTCTTCACCATCTTTTTTAGCATGATGTTGAAGCAGGCCACAGTGGACCTCGATGATGACGATGCAGTGTACATCAGGTACCGTCTCGATGGCAGCCTGTTCAACCTCAGACGACTGCAGGCCCACACGAAAACTCTAGACCAACTGATTCGTGAGCTGCTTTTTGCTGATGATGCTGCCCTCGTTGCACACACAGAGAGAGCCCTGCAGCGCATCACGTCTTGCTTCGCAGATGCTGCCCAGCTCTTTGGACTCGAGGTCAGTCTGAAAAAGACAGAGGTCCTCCATCAGCCGGCACCCAAGACAGTGTATCGCCCTCCTCACATCACCATTGGCGAGTCTGAACTAAAGTCAGTGCACCAGTTTACTTACCTTGGCTGCATTATTACGTCGGACGCCAAGCTGGACAAGGAGCTTGACAGCAGGCTGGCAAAAGCGAACAGCGCTTTCGGGCGACTTTTCAAGCGGGTGTGGCACAATCAACAGCTGAAAACATGATTGATTGATTGTACATTGCTTAACGTCCCGACAGCAACAAGGCTTTCTCAGGACGTGAACAGCTGAAAACAGGCACCAAGATCAGCGTGTACAGAGCTGTGGTCCTCACCACCCTGCTGTATGGTTCCGAGTCCTGGGCCCTCTACCGCAGCCAACTACGACTCCTCGAACGCTTCCACCAGCGCTGCCTGCGTACCATCCTGGGCATTCACTGGAGTGACTATGTCACCAACGTCGAGGTCCTTGAACAGGCTGAAACTGTGAGCATCGAGGCTTTGCTGCTGCGGACACAGCTCCGCTGGGCGGGGCACGTCTCCAGGATGGAGGATCATCGCCTACCAAAGATCACCCTGTTCGGCGAGCTTGCTACTGGACACCGTGACAGAGGGGCACCAAAGAAGAGATACAAAGACTGTCTCAAGAAGTCACTTAGTGCCTGCCAAATCGACCACCACCAGTGGTCTTCGCTTGCTGCGGACCGTGACACCTGGTGCTCCACCATTTACAAGGCAGCTGTCTCCTTTGAGGACTCTCACAGAGCTAGCCTTAAGGACAAGCGGCTCAGGAGAAAAAACAGAGATGCCGCAGCTCAGAACCCTGGCCATACCTTCCCCTGCAGCCACTGCGGTCGAACCTGCCTGTCTCGGATTGGCCTCCGCAGCCACGAACAAGCCTGCAGACGTCGTGGGCAACTCCTATAAAATCTTCGTTCGCGAAGTCAAGCCAAGAGAGATAGTGAGTATGAACATCGCGCTATTCTACGCCGCAGAGCCGGGACGATTGTCGAATCGCGCGTGTTGACAGTCACGGGTGTCTGGTTTGGGGATCGGTGGTCGCGATTTTATCCCGGCTGCGTAAACATAGCAGCATAGAGGCAACACTAGCCAGCAAGATATATACAGATTCTTATGACCGCGCCTACCCCTAGCATATGTGACTCTTGCAGCTGTCGACGTTTTGCCTGTGTTCTTTTCATCACCGCAACCCGATTAAACTACGTTAACACAGCAACGTGAAGATAATTCGACTCAGAAATGCCGCGCGGAACTCATGAAGATGCATGTCATTCTTGTCTTTGAGAGTTTTGTCTATGCGGGTTATAGGCGAACATTGCTAAATAGTGAATGCCATCCGTCTGATGTAAAAACAAGAATATATTTATCCTCGTGAAAGTATGCGGTAACAGTGGAATGTTTATTGATAGGTCGGTTAATTTGTCTCTGTGCACATCAGACGGAACAGAGTAGAACCTTCTACCGTAACATCTGACGGCAGTTCCCATGAAAGCCTTCAAGGCTGGCTCTAGCACTATGACTTTGTACTCCCCCAGCCCTCCACCAAATAACAGCCCTGTCCAAGCCCATGTCAGTATATAGTTTCAATTTGTAACCTGGCTTTTAAATTTCTGAGTTTTCAGAAGTGAACCCGCCCGTATAAAAACAGTGCCTCAGCAGATCCAAATATATTCCGTAGTGAACCCGACTTTGTCTTTACCAGAACGAAAGATAGGGGAAAAAAAGTGTGTTTATTTGTATGGTCAATGATGTACGGTTACAGAGAAGCAAAGAAACGGCTTAAACTCACTGCAAACCACAACAGCGCATCTCCCTCCTCAGCCTGGAAATTAAAATTGTGTGAAATGAAAAAGCAAAACTTAGGCACATATTCTCGGCTCATGGGTCACGGCCCTGTAACTTGCATGACGGACTCCTTTTCCCAGCTGTACTAGCAAGGGCCACTATCACACTGTACTAAATCAGCACGCAATGATACACACCTTCTGTCTGAAATAAACATAGATCCTCAGGGCGCTCGCAGGTGCGAAAGCCGAATGAGAATCGTGCCGCTTGCCTGCCGGCTCTATCATTATGCTGGTCCTTACATAGACGAAGCTGCGCGAGCTGATTCAGTGACTGCCTTCTATAATGTATTAGACGCGTATAAACAAACCGATCTGCTGGAATAAACGGGACAATACATACAGTCGTAAGACCAACGCCACCGGAGTCCCTGAAATTTCAGTGAAATCCGATACCCCCTGACCCCGGGGTGAGGTCGGAAACCTCATCAAGCCGATGTGAGCGCTCGTATTTATGTTCATGTCACTCGCGAAAATGTTCCCCTGTCAGATTATTTCAACTACACTTGACATAGATCCCCATGAACATTCACAGGCTGTCATCTCACGAGAATCTGTGCGTTTTGCGGCCCTATTTACATTTACATTAGCTCCCCTAAATGAGTGAAATCTTGCGGTCGTATTCACATATCAAGGGCCCTCCATCTACAAGAGGCATAGATTTTCATATGCAAAAGGTTGTTGATGATCATACAGCTTCTAGCAGAGATCGACCCTGTGTTCATCCTACGGTTAAGATGTGTGGACGTCAGTATATAATTCTGATGTGTATGCGGTGCACGTTTCATTTCTGCAGTTGCTGGAGATATAGATTTTAAAAAAATCAGCTGCGAATTTTCTTTGTGTTTTTTTGGGGTGATATTGTGTGTCGTATTCGGATATATCGCTTAACAAGTCTTAGATGGTCTCCAAATTTGCGGCCGTTGTCAACTTGAACTCAGCGAAGATGTCGGCATTATCCGACCAAAGGTAAGAGACATTTTTATTACTATTTTTCTTCCACATTTTGTTCACTTCAGCCGCGGCGGCAGGCTGCCGTGATATTTTTCACTGTGTAACTGTTGTTACAAATATAACAATAACATGGTTGAAAACATGCACTTGTGCATTAATATCCTGAAAAATCATGATATCGGTTATTTCAAGAAGACAGTCCACCCATCGGGATATGAAGACAGACAGTCCACCCATCGGGATATGGCTTTAGTGGACCGCTCCTCGTTAACCCCAAAATTTAACAGCACTCAGCACACACAACTACGCTTACATTTCAATGGAATGATTCAAGTGTGTCCATGTTATATGCCTCGATTGAAACGCCTGATCGATCTGACCTGCATATACCGTCCTTTCCGCAACTTATATCAACCTGAAAATTATAAGAAAGCACATAAAACACAATATTCCAAGCAATGACGATGATTAAACAATGCTGGCGCTTACTTATGCAGGACTGATGTTTTCTTTGTAGATGCTGCCTGCGAATCTAATTCCATCACTGAAACATCAGTCTCGGTGTCTTAGCAGAAGACGAACATTTCTGGATACAGCTTGATCATATTTATGAAACTCTGAAACAAAGGAAACTACCCTCTGACCCTGATGTGCCGAGAAAGGACAATGTGGTTATTTATTTCAAGAAACTGACAGGAGCCAGTCGTTCGTGCGAACGAGGAAAGCTACTTGTGAACTTGTGGTCAGTCATCAAATTTTGTTTTGAAAATTCCCAAAAGTCTACTTTCTGCAAACAAGTGGCTGCTGAAGTTTCACAAAACTGTGTTGAAACTGGTCATAAGAAAAGGGAGAGTTGTGTGACGGTGGTGCATCTGTTGACAAATCTGTTTTGAAACTCTATCAAGAAATATCCAAACAACCACTCCACCATGATGAAGTTGAAAGCCTTCTCTTAACTCGAGACATTGATAATTCGGAACTTCACAATCTGCATACAGAATACAAAGAGCATTTTTCTCGTTTTGAGTGGGAAAGAATAAAGGATTTTGAACTACATTTTCATCATAATTTTGAAGATCACACCCAGCTTAGTTACGAAGAACTGTGTAAAAGAACTTTTTGAAAACTGCGTATCAATTAATAAATCGCAGCCTGCGCTGCAGAAGTCTCTTCAAGAAGTTGTCCGACGTGACACACGCCGACAGGCAGCAGCTGCTTACTTAGACGGCGTCCTTCTCGTCGGTCGGTGCCAACATCTACCTAAAGTCATCAACGAGAGCATTGTGGAGGCGATTGGCGAAGGGAAGGAAGACTTTAACATTGTATGTGCCCCTTGTCACGTGAGTTTGTGCCGACACGAAAAAGGTGTGCATATATTCATTGAAGGAAAATTCGGAAAGCAAGAAACTCTAGACTTTTTAGCCAAGGCTATAGAAATTGAGGTTTC
This sequence comes from Semisulcospira habei, assembly GCA_036245525.1. Lineage (NCBI taxonomy): Eukaryota > Metazoa > Mollusca > Gastropoda > Semisulcospiridae > Semisulcospira > Semisulcospira habei. The sequence goes on along the minus strand of BTPG01000005.1, from coordinate 144,033,411 downwards.
ACAGCATCATTGTGAAATTTGCAGAGAAATAAGCTTTTTTAAAAGGGGTGCTTTTGTGAAATACTGTGAGGGGGGCAACGACTTCTTGCCGAAATTCTCAGGCATTACCCATCAGACAATGCTCGACACAATCGTCAAGAGGAATCTGTTCAACAGCTTGGTTTGTTTTGAGAAGGAACGTGAACTATTCACGTCCGGTCAGTTGGACCTGGAAGCATACCTACGACTAATAAAATATTTGTACTGCCCCAAGAACAACGATCCCGACAAACTGACTTTGGAAGAAGTGCGACAGCTATCCATCAAGCCACCTGGGGAGGCTACTGTACGAAACCCACAACTCTGGATGCCGCCGGAGTCAGCTTTGCGGCACCTTGGACAGCTTGTAAATCTACAGATAGAATATCTGTTTACAGCAGGCGATCATGCTGCAAAGCTGCCTGATTTCATGAAATATCAGTGTTTCGTGAACTGAGACGGTAAAGGCAATGTCAAGTACAACTTCGGCCCTGAAAGTCATGCCAGCGACCTGGACACATTGCTAAACATTCCAACAGAAGAGCTGGCAGCTAGGATTGCGCAGTCACGAAAAAGGCAGAGGACACACACGAACACTCCTGCCAGACGAAAAAAAGGGCCACGACTAACATCCACACCTAGGTAATCATTCTTGCGTGCGTGCGTGTAGTATCTTTTGTATACAGTTTATCGTTATCTTTTACATTTATCCGTTTTGAGATGTGTTCATAACGACAGATTTTGGGTATTTAGATAAAAATTATTTTCATTTTTTTTCGTTCACATTTCAAAATATAAATAGTACAAAAATGATTTCTTTTCAATTTTTTTTCAGAAAACAAAGACCTCTGGCACACAGTAGTGACGAAGACATGCAGCCGCCGGTATCGCCGGTATGACCCTCTCCAGCCTTGCCAGTCAAGGTACTAAATACATTAAAAACTTAGTTCTCCTTCACTTACAGAACCAATAAATTAATTGAATGAAACCAGTTACTGTTAGTACACAGCTTTCTGTTTGCCTGTTTGTCTGTAAAGTATGTCGGCTGTATTATTTCTGCCCAATCACACAAACACATGCCTCAAGATAGCAACAGAATGTAGGCCCATTGACATTTTCTTCCATTCGACTTTCACTGAATGTAATTATTATTTGTACCTTTTTTTCAGGGACGCCAGTTACGACCGCCGAGGCAGGATTTCCACAAAAAGGCACAGTAATTTCAATAAGTCATGCTCGTGACAACAAGCCTTCCAGACCCTTGCCAAGTTGACCAAACCAGTGCAGAGTTCATCCTCTAACCCTCATTCCAGAGAGAATGGTTCACACATGGGCGTTTGGGTCCTACTAATGGAATGATACGTGTTTTTTTGTGTTTTGTTTTTTGTTTGTTTTAAAATATTATTACTCATAGTGTACAGGCGCATGTTCATGTGAAAGAAAAAAACAACAGCAACATTGTATCTACGTAACACGAGCGCATTTCAGTGGAATTAGAATTCGCCGGTTCGGCGTGGGAACTCACAATTCAGTCTAGCAGGATATTGCTGGATGGAGTGATTGGATGTAGCACACATTAACTGTAATATTACGATCTGAAATATACACACTTAAATGACAGTGCAGTGACGTGTGCTAAGCCTAATGGCGGGCTTAAGAACAACAAAGTGAAGTCCGCTGTAGACAAACACTGCCGAACACAACTCAATATGTGTGAACTAGTGTAAGTGTGTGTATTCGCCATGTACATTAACTATTAGCGTTAAACATTTCCATATTTTATTTTGTTTGTTTAATTCCGTTGTTTCCTGTTCAGTGTGTGTTTGGTTTTACTTTGAAAATGCGTATATTGATATGAGTGATGCCGGCTGTGACCCCGAACGTGTGGCAAAAATGTCAGTCTGCGCCCTTTCTGCACTGGAACATGGACAGCGGTTATAGACAATCCGTTCAATCGTGCCGACTGTCGCAGCTTGAGTCAGAGACTGAAGTAAATATGACCCATGTTAGAACTGTGTCAGTTTACACAACTGACATTGATTCTAATGCATTGTTTTCAAATTCAGATTACACATTAGTATCTTATTCATTTAGCAGTTCACACACTGAATTGCCCAAGACATTGCCTCTACTACATACATGAAACCAAATTATAAATGTACTATTTCTGTGCTGTAATGCGAAGACGAACATGTTCGCGGTGGTATTCCTGTGCGTCTTAGCAATGGATCATTGACATCTGCTAGATATTTAGTTAGGTGGATAGTTGATCAACGAATTGTTCAGTCTGTTATAGTTGTGTTCTACTTCTAGTAACTCGTTTTGCTAAGTAACTGTTTATATTTTGTTTTTCTTCCTGCTAAAAACATTCATTCTGCCTTTTCTATCCATTGACACAAACATTGTTTTCATAAAGTTACACTGACTGAGTGACTATGTGGTGTTCAACTATCCAGTGGCCCATATTCCTTGAGAGTGGCGAGGAGAAGTTTAGGCGCGGGCCGGGAAGGAGGAGGGGTGGAGAGGTGGGGTGGCGTTTTAACGGGGAGGCCGTTCAGTTATATAGTTATATTTTCTAGCGTATTTCATGTTTCTGTTTTTTGTTTGTTTTTACTAATTTTTTCCGTTCACAACAGCGTATTTTCATGTCATGTTCTGTACATTTCATGCCAGAACAGCCGTTTGTTCTCTTCAATTTGGATATTAAAACACTATGAGATGATTGATATGGTGATTCGATCAAACGTCACGACCGAGTCACTACTTTGGCAATAACATGCAACATCTGAAGTTGTTAAATGGCCAGAGTACAATAACTGTTTTCCTCCTCATTATTTACGTGTGTGTGCAACTTTAATAAATTACAATAATTATATTCAGCTGTGAGATCTGTAATCGATCATGAGGGGGATGGAAGGTGCCAGTTTGTTCTTGTAAGGTTTATGTGATAGTTGTCAGTATTAGTATAGTTGTCAGTATTAGTATAGATGTCAGTATTAGTATAGTTTCTAAATTTGGCGTGCATGGGTGCCTGTGTGTATGTGTGTGTATGTCCGTCTTGTCAATTTTTTTTTCACTTTACTTGATATATATATATATATATATATAGATATATATATATATATATCAACTCTGGACGGGAGCATATATATATATATATATATATATATATATATATATATATATATATATATATATATATATATATATATATATATATATATATATATATATATATATATATATATATATATATATATATATATATATATATATGCTCCCGTCCAGACTGAAATTACCCCTTCCTGGGATAAATTAAGTTTTTTTTTACTTGATTTTGAACTTCGTTGGCTATGTTATCCTTTTTAATTGTGATCGATATCGTAATTATATTGTATGGCTGAGCCGCTTGAAATTACTGAATCCAATCGCTTTACTAAATCAAACACCCTCAACTTTAGGATGCAAACGAGGCCAATCTATGTAAAAACTCAAAAAGAGCACTTTGATTCGGCAGCAGCCTTTACAACATGTATGGGCTCATGAAGATCTATGCTTCTTGTGGATGCAAAGAAGTACCCAACGGAGAAAGAAACACGCTTATCAGTCGCTACTTATCTTAATTCGCAGAAGGAATGTGGCAGAGTTGCCACATTCCTTCTGTGCATGAAGATAAGTAGCGACCGATCTCTCTGTTTGTTTGTCTATTTTGACAAAGGGTATTTACCCGAAATATTAATAAATTGTGTTGTAACCGTCTTTTCTAAGCGTTTTTCTTTCTCCGTTGGGTACTTCTTTGCATTTTACACGCTTGGAGTCACTTTTGTGGTCTGGATTTCTTGTGGATGGAAAGCCCTGGATACGCAAATAAGTCCTCAGTGGCTTACTCATCCGAGGGATCTAATAAGGATGTAAAGTGAGTCTGCAAAATGCACAGATTCCCATGAGCCGATTCAATGTCTGGGGGTTCAAAGTGATCTATGTCAACTGCAGTTGTACTGGTCTGACTTAGCTATTAGACACTGTTACCAGCTAAAATGAAGAGAGGAGCGCCGGTAACGGCTTAACAAAACAAACACCAGGCAGCGCTGATGACAGATAGCGTGACCCTCACCCACCTGACTTACCACATCCCTCCCCCTCCCCTTGGCGATAGTCCTATGACTGACAGAATAGCGCGAGCTCACATTACAGCGAATCAAAATGATTAGGCGTTTCGGAGTCTGAGTTAGACGGAACTGCATACAGAGAGCGAAAGACAGACAGAAACAGAGACAGAGAGCGAAAGATACTAGGAAAACGCAGGAAAAGCTCTGCTACGTCAGCGGCAAAAACGCTACAGTACGACATTCAAACTGTGTTGCATTCTAATTTTGTCACCCATGTACAAAACTTGAACTTCAGTCAGTCCTACCTCGCAGCTGAACCAGTCCACAGTTGTCACTGTCACCTCAGGCGAAAACTCTCTCGCCTAACAAGTTTGTTTGCGGCTCGGAGTGGTGGCACGCTAGTGATAGTATGACACGTAGCATCGACTGCCCCCAAAGCAATACAAGTTCAGTCACGGATATAGTGCATTGTGTACGGACGCAAAGGACATAGCTGTAAACACTATAAATTCCAACGGCTTTACGCTCTCTCGCCCCTTCAGCAAACTGTAACTGACTTGAACCAGTCAGTCAGTTCTGCCAGGGAACGGCTGCCGACGGACGGAGGCACAGATCCTTATGTGCCCCGCAGACTACAGAAGTTCATGCGGAGAATAATTATAAGCGGCTTCCTGTTGGCCCGGCCGGTATGCATAAGTCTAGGCGGATATCCTCTGTAGTATACGTCGTCAGGCGTCACTGAGCTTTCAATGGCATAATAATGGAACAGCTTGTGTACTACACTGTGCCATTCAGATCATGTGCCGGTTCACTGTGCTGCGCAGTTTGTAGTAAATCTGCAAGAAGGGGCGGCGTAGATACTCATGCGCCTCAGCCGGCGCAGGGGCTCCTGAGAATGTATGCCTCTTGCTGATAGATCGGCATAAATTAGCCTACTACTAAGGAAGAAAAGCAGTTCGGCAATAGTTTGAATAAAACTGACTTACAAGTACTGACCGCGCCTAACTGAACTGCTAACCCACGCCGGATCACGATCACCTCCTACATGGAGCGGTGTCATGTCACAGTTCACTAACGTGAAACTGAGAGAGGCATAAATGTAAACGTTCCAGTTTGGAAGGGAGCACCCGCACTCATAAGCACTGACGCACAGAGCCTCATCCCGTCAACCCCTTCCCTACCACTGCGGTACGCACGGCGCAAAGGGCCTTCGGGCCGACGTTGGCCCGCGCACGCCGGTCATGCGCGGGTCCGATGGCCTTTAGCGCCGTGTGGTACGTACGTACGTGGCACGGCTGTGCGTGGGTCAACGGCGGCCGACATTGACCCGATGGCCTTTTGACTCATTGTGGTACGCACATTTTTTCTGAAATCTTTGTTCAGTCATTCAACTACCAAAAGCCAAACCCGTCCAAGGAGCATGGTTACAAATTGGTCTCAGCAAGAGGCCTAGATCTCCATCAGCCCCCGGCGCAGTCCGGGCGCAGGGTTGGGCTTATGAGGATCGGCTGCCGCTGCGTAAGTATACACAGAGGATATCCGAATAGATTGATGCACACCGGGCCAACAGGAAGTAGTCCATAAGCTAGCCAGATCTAACGTGCACCCTCTCCCCCCCCCCCCAGTACTCAATATTATTAAGATGGGTTTCAAAGTGTACCTTAGTATGTCCTGAGATGTTTAAGCCATGTTCCCCGAAAATCCTTAGGAACACACCAGAGATATAACCGATGGCGCAAGGGTACCCCCATTCACGCTATTCGCAGATGTAAAAATGAGGTTAAGAAACATTTTCCTCTAAATCAGAATTCATTCCAGAAGCCCAAATCAGGCAACATTATGTTAAGGCACACCTGCATCCTCTGCAAAAAACAGAATGAAAAAATATTGAATCTCCGGATCACAGTGAAGGTATTTGTGCACCCAGTAACCGCCATTTTAACGCAATCGCAACAAAAAAAAAAAAAAAAAAGACAAAAAGAATGTGTCGGATTTCTTCAGACATTTTCTATAGCACTGACAGTCCATTTTCAGGCTTACATCATTAAAACAGGATGTCACAATTATTATAAACTTGACTAGGTGATGCTGTGATCACTGTGAGTGCCACAGTGGTTGATTTTGTGTCCCTACCCCCAAGTTGTAAATACACAAAATTAATTAGAAGAAATTACTCAAGTTATTCCATTTCATGTTGACCTCTCTTTACCTATTAAGTTTCAATAATGTGAGCACAAAGTGCAAGAAAATTAGGAAAGTCGGCATTCTTTACGCTACATTCGTGGTGAATGATAGCTTTTTCCAATTTAAAATTGCAGAATTAGGAAACGTACGTTGTTTCCGGTGCCCTCAGAAATTTTGTATACAACTGATAGGCCTTTGTTAGGTTTTATTGGTTAGGATAGAGTAACACAGTTACTCCCAACCTGAATTTATGATGCTGTGATGCATTTAGGGGCTACAGTGGCTGAATCTGCTGCCCTACCCCCATTTTACCAGTACGCAAAGTAACGCAAAATGATCGTAAAAATTGCTTACGTCATACTTCTCTGTTTAAATATTTTTTGTTTCCAGTTTTCTTTAAAAAAAGTATGCATATTGAGTATAAAAATTTGTGATCATTTGATTAATATCAATGTGACCCATCAATTTAATTTGTAACTATTTTTAACTGGCTGGTCTTTTATGTGATATTTTACCTAGCGTAAGGCGGGTCTAGTAAGGTCTCCTTTTCCTTTCATTTATTTTCGTCTAGAAATGTGTAAATATGAATATGCGTAATAAAGTTTCATGGTTCCTAACAACCAAAACAATGTTATTTCCACATGTCCACCACGAGATCACCACTTCCACCTTCTTCTTCTGCAACGTTCAATTCCTTGATGGCCGTCTTTAAATCTTAAATTGTTCTGGCTGCCAGCTGTCAAGAGCTCGGCGGCATGTTTTCAGAGTTTGGTGTACAGGGGCGTGTCTTCTGGTCAGAACTGCCAGCAGACCGCTTCTCTGTATGGACAGGTTTGGAGAATGTGCTAAGGAGACTGATTTTCTACGCCAAATTCGCATAGGGCTGTTTCCGCATGACCCAGTCTCAAGAGGTGAGTCTAGCAGGGTCCGTAGTATCACGTAACGGATGTGACATGTTGTTTTATTTTTTCGCCAAGTCGTTTTTCTGTTAATAAATGTAGGTCGCCGAATTCTGTAAATAGCCTTAGGTTAGGGAAGTTAATAAATGTAGTGTGAGCGTAAGCGTAAAGCCCGTGCAGCAAGCTTAACGGTGAGCGAGTACAGCGGTTGCACGCTTTCGCCGGGTACCGAGGAGTGTTCAGAGTAAAGTTAAAGCTGAGGTGCAATGAGAAAAACCCGCCCAGCGCGTGTTTTAAAAAGACTCTACAGGACCCAGCTTGGGCCCTGCCCCTAAGTGGGTCAAATCGGTTCGTAACACAGTTGACGGAGTTGGCAACTGCGTATCCCGAGCTTGCAAAACTCTCGGAAAACGACAGACCACTTCCTGTTGCACGGAAATCATCGCGATTAGCAGATCGGACAACAGCAGACGATTCTGTGACACTTTGAAACTGACCGCCAGCCACGGATTTTACGCGTTGGGGACTATGATGGCAGAATGTACGGCTGTACATGCTGTAAGTATGACTCCTGACACTTTGTAGTTGTGAACGAAATTTTTCAACACGTACCTCCAGGCCAATATAGGCTAATATAAATAAATAAAGAAGCATTGTGATGTACAACCAACACAGTAAATTGGATGAGAGAGAGAGAGAGAGAGAGAGAGAGAGAGAGAGAGAGAGAGAGAGAGAGAGAGAGAGAGAGAGAGAGAGAGAGAGAGAGAGAGAGAATCGACTGTTTACATAGATGCCAAAAGATACAAGGTCGCCATGGGTCAAGCTGATTTTTAGTAGCTGCCCTTCGTATGGAGAATTTTTTTTGCTGTAGGCCACTCCAGATGAAAAGATATAACAACAAACACAAAACGACAAATAACCCCTCCTTCCTCACCCTTCCGATATCGAATAAAGCTTCAGGCTGTGCTGTGTAACTTACGGATAGCTCGGCCTGGTCCATATCCAGTGTGCGTCCAGGCAAGACACAAATGGCCTGCTCTGTCCGTCGGGTGGTCGAGTGTCGTCTGCTACTGTTGCTGTCAGTAGAAATATCGCTGGTTTAGATCAGTGATCGCGGTGCCCACTCCGCGCTGCATACAGGAAGTGGCCTGTCTTTTTCACGGGAGTTTTGCCAGCACGACAAACGCAGTTGAAAACTCAGTCAACTGAGTTCCAAACCGGTTTGCCGACGTTAGCCGAACGTTCACGAAGACAGGGCCCTCGCTGGGTCCTGCAAAGTTTTTTTAAAACACGTGCGGGGCGGAGTTTTTTGACTGTTTCTCAGCTTTAAACTGCGAGGTAGCAGAGGGATATTACAGTCAGTCAGCGGAGTTATAAGCAATCCAGACCAAAAAGGTGACTGCCAAGCGTGTGAAATGCAAAGAAGTACCCAACGGAGAAAGAAACACGCTTAGAAAAAACGGTACAACACAATTTATTAATATTTCGGGTAAATACCCTTTGTCAAAATAGACAAACAAACAGAGACATTATTTGCTACTTATCTTCAGATGCAGAAGGAATGTGGCAACTGAAGGTGACGTAAAAAGAAAAAGAAAAGAAAAGGAAAGGAAGAACAAAAGTAAAAATGACGTCAAAGAAAAAAATCGTAAGAGAAAGACTCCGAGAGAAACTAAACACGAGAGACAAGAGTGTGTGTAAGCGCGCGCAGGAGCGAGCAAAAGTAAATGCGCGTGTGTGAGGCCGGGGAGAGAGAGAGAGAAGAGAGACAGCGAGAGAGAGAGAGAGAGAGGGGGAGAGAGAAAGAGAGAGAGAGAGAGAGAGAGAGAGAGAGAGAGAGAGAGAGAGAGAGAGAGAGAGAGAGAGAGAGAGAGAACGAACGGGGAGTACCCTTGGGCACGAAGTAGGCTGAGTGTCTAATACACAAAGCCAGCTAAACACCAACCCGAAGGCAAACTTTATATCACCATCGAGTTGAGGACTACCTCGGGGAAAAACGGGAGGACCCCGGGAAAAAAACCCCAGCATTTAGCATGGTACACAACAAGGAATATCGATGAAACAAAGCAAATAATCAAATTCAGTAAGAGAATAATGGTATAAGAGGAGAGTAGGTAGTTGTGAAACCATCTTCAAGGGTAACTCCAAACAAACAAAAAAAAAAAAAAAAAAAAAAAAAAAACCGGGTGTGGGGGGAGAGAAAGACAAAAGGGGCGGGGGAAGGGGAGGGGGAAAGGGAAGAGAGAGAGAAAGGGGGAAGAGAGAGAGAGAAAACAAAAAGGGAGCGGGGGGGGGGGGGAAGGCAAACAAACAGAGCCACCAGCCCCACCCAACAGGCACCCTCCAGCCCACGGACGAACGCACAGGCATGCGAACAAGACGACCACATACATCCCCAAGGGAATGCACATGATCGCCCCCCACACCCGCGCATAAATCCAAGGACCGGCGACCAGGCGCCCGACAGGGAAGGGCAAGGGATCCAACTTAACGTATGGCCAGCGCTGAAAAAGTCCCTATGGGAGGCACAAAGTACATAGCAATCAGCGCCAGCCGCAACTATCTGGTTAGTGAGTAGTCAGACAGAAGCGACTCGGTAAGGTAAATGACAGTTAGCAGAAGACACAGGTAAGGTCCAAAAAGTTAATCTTTCATATTCATCCCGAGTGGCGCCACAGTGCCCAGTTTATTAATCAAAAATTTTTTCTCGGTCTTTCCTGGCCCAGACATTACTGGCTTGCATAAGCCAGAGGCCTTTAACACGAATGTCCGAGACGGAGTGATCGGCCTGGTTGAAATGTCGCCCGACCGGTCTATTGTAATGGTACTTGACCGACTGAAGATGTTCTTTAAAACGGTCGTTGATGGTTCTTTCCGTCTCTCCAACATAGAGTTGGCCGCATTTCACACAGGAGATGACATAAATCACGTTGGTAGTTTGACATGTGAAGTATCTGTCTATGTTGAATTTGTAGCGTGGACCATTCACCACTGTAGAAGGGCAAATAAAAGGACATGTCTTGCAATTTGGAACATTGCACGGTGTGGAGCCGGAGGGTCTGGTGGTAGAACGAGGCTTAAGAGTAGAGCGAACAAGCATGTCTCGTAAATTAATATCCCTCTTGAAAGCCACCAACGGAGGTTCAGAAAAGATAGCAGCGGACTCTTTACTGGATGACAAAAGACCCCAGTTAGAAAGAAGTATTTTACGAACCGGATTGGTGTGCGGATGGTAAACCATGGTTACGATGGGCCTGTCACTCTCAGCGGTAGGCTTAGTCTGCAGTATACTCGCGCGACTAAGTTTTTGTACTGTTTGGAGAGAACCTTGAACAACAGTATGTGGGTAATGTCTGTCGATGAAAAATCCAGCCATTTCTTTGGATTGAACATCAAAATCTGATTTTTCGGAACAGATTCTTTTAAGCCGAAGAAACTGAGAAAATGGGATGCTATTCTTACATTTGGGGTTGTGCGAAGAGCGGTAGTCGAGGTATGAATGTGAATCGGTAGGCTTGTAATGTATTGAAGTTTTCAACATTCCGCAGTCAATACTGATGCTCATGTCCAGAAAGTCGACTGAAGTAGCTATGTGAACTTGATGGATGGGTGGAAATCCTGCACGAAGTGAATGAAGTCTAAAAGTGCAGCGTGGGTCATGTGTGTAGCTCCGATACCATCATCGATGTAGCGTTTATACATCTCAGGGACAGGCCCGGTGTATGTCTGAAGTATTTGGTTCTCAAGGAAACTCATGAAGAGGCAGGCATAGCTGGGTCCCATTTTAGTGCCCATCGCTACGCCACTGCACTGAGCGAAGGTGACGCCATCAAAGGAGAAACTGTTAAGAGAGAGAACCAATTCAGCCAGACGTATAAGAGTATGAGTAGGAGGTTGTTTATGACTTCTTTGGTTGAGGAAGTACGAAAGTGCATTGAGGCCGTCATTGTGCGGTATGACAGTATATAGTGAAGTGACATCAAGTGTAAACAACAGTTCAGGTTTGAAAAGTTGTTTCTGGTTGACTTGGTCTATGATCTCTAGAGCATGGTTGGTGTCTTTAATGTAGGTAGGTAGAGACTGGACAAAGGGTTGGAAGATGATGTCCAGGTATTCGGAGATGTGTTCTGTGGGACAGCTGCAAGCTGACACTATGGGGCGGCCGGGATTGTTGAGTTTGTGAATTTTGGGGAGAAGGTAAAAGTTAGGTTGCTTAGGCCGCTTTTTGATGAGGAGATTAGCTGTTGAAGGAAGCTCTCCTTGAAGAATCATCTCTTTGACTGTCTTGGAGATGCGCTTTTGATCAGCTTGGAGGGAGCTTTCGTCAAGGTGTTGGTAGTGTTCCGGGTTCTCTAACTGTCTGTAGGCCTCTTTGATGTACAGATCTCTGTCCCATACAACGACGGCGCCACCTTTATCGGCTTTTGTCTTTCTCTCCCCCCACACCCGGTTTTTTTTTGTTTGTTTGTTTGGAGTTACCCTTGAAGATGGTTTCACAACTACCTACTCTCCTCTTATACCATTATTCTCTTACTGAATTTGATTATTTGCTTTCACTCACAAACCAGATAGGTGAGGCTAGCGCTGGCAGAATTGTCAGTACTCAAACCAAGGGGAATCACAGCGCTGGACAGACAACAGTTAGATCCCCTGCCCCCGCCTATCAGGCACCCAATCGCCAGCCTGTGGGCTGGCGATTGGGTGCCTGATAGGCGGGGGCAGGGGATCTAACTGTTGTCTGTCCAGCGCTGTGATTCCCCTTGGTTTGAGTACTGACAATTCTGCCAGCGCTAGCCTCACCTATCTGGTTTGTGAGTATCATGTATAACTCGAGGCAAAATTTGTATCGTTACATTGTTGTGTAATGTTCTGTGCATCTACTGTGGGAAATCAGGGTATTTACCCGACCACATATAGTAGCGCACCTTCATGTTTGTGTATGTATGTTTCTCCTGCCTACTTCCTAAGTTCCGGAGAAAGACATGGGTTATATAAGAGACCTGATCCATTCTTTTAGGAATGGAAATGATTGTCTTATTCTATACCTGCGTATTTCTCTGTGGGCTGGCGATTGGGTGCCTGATAGGCGGGGGCAGGGGATCTAACTGTTGTCTGTCCAGCGCTGTGATTCCCCTTGGTTTGAGTACTGATTATTTGCTTTGTTTCATCGATATTCCTTGTTGTGTACCATGCTAAATGCTGGGGTTTTTTTCCCCGGGGTCCTCCCGTTTTTCCCCGAGGTAGTCCTCAGCTCGATGGTGATATAAAGTTTGCCTTCGGGTTGGTGTTTAGCTGGCTTTGTGTATTAGACACTCAGCCTACTTCGTGCCCAAGGGTACTCCCCGTTCGTTCTCTCTCTCTCTCTCTCTCTCTCTCTCTCTCTCTCTCTCTTTCTCTCTCCCCCCCTCTCTCTCTCTCTCTCTCTCGCTGTCTCTCTTCTCTCTCTCTCTCCCCGGCCTCACACACGCGCATTTACTTTTGCTCGCTCCTGCGCGCGCTTACACACACTCTTGTCTCTCGTGTTTAGTTTCTCTCGGAGTCTTTCTCTTACGATTTTTTTCTTTGACGTCATTTTTACTTTTGTTCTTCCTTTCCTTTTTTTTTTCTTTTTACGTCACCTTCAGTTGCCACATTCCTTCTGCATCTGAAGATAAGTAGCAAATAATGTCTCTGTTTGTTTGTCTATTTTGACGAAGGGTATTTACCCGAAATATTAATAAATTGTGTTGTACCGTTTTTTCTAAGCGTGTTTCTTTCTCCGTTGGGTACTTCTTTTCTTCTTAGTCAGCGGAGTTAGCTAGCGCAGTGAGAGTCTGGGTCAGGGTGCGGCCTCGTTTGGAGCCCTTGACAAGCTGTGTGAGGGTTGTGTTACCCTCCCTGCAAGACCACGGCCAGTGTTCCTGGGTGTGGGTGTCCGAGAGACTAGTGACCACGGCTGCTACTCAACAGAAGACCCCTCCGGTTCGTGTTCGTCTTGTTTGTCTCGTCCTGCCGGAGGACTCACCAGTGACAGGTAATTGTTCATGCCATTTTTCTCAGTTAGCTGCTGTGCTCTCGGGTGTGTGAATGTGTACATAGTTTCGGAAGGGTATGTTTGTCTAGTTTTTTAGTGATGTTTTAATCGAGTCTTTAACCATGTTTTTTTAGGTTGGGTTGTAATGTGGTGGGTGTCGGATTTAGTTTATGTTCGGCTGTTGCCGAGTGAGTATATTTAAAGGGCCATGTTGTCAAAATGAATTCAGTAAAGTGGGTATCCTTTCAAATATATTTTAAGTCCTAGATGTAATGTAATAAGATTGTCACGTGGGGTGGTTGCTGGTGATTATTTGATATCTTTGTATGTACATGTGGATATTTTGATAATGTTGGTTTTAGCAGCGTTATTATACAAAAGTGGTTGTGCTAGCTTAAACGTGTAATGGAATAGTGCAGGCCTGGTGAATGTGGAATGTACATAGGAATCTTTTTTTTTATCCACGATTGTATATTTAATATGGCCAAGGCGGGTATTAGGGTGAGATGAGACAACTCACGTGGTTTGTGAGTAGATGCGTGTTGGGCCAGAATTAACTGTGTTGGCACTTTGACTGACAATGCGCCCTTTTCCAGTGCACTTCGAAGATTTCGTCGTTCTTCGATCTCTTCATCTTCCATGACCAACGGTGACGCATCATCGGGAGTCGGAACGCCTTCGCTAGCCAGTCCTGTTGGACAAGTACTTTGACGTTGGGCTACAGCAGGCTGATTCTACGTTCTGCGCGTCGGTCACAGGCGTGCGTGGGCAAGCGCGGCTACGGTGCTCTGCGGTGTAGGGGTAGTACTCTTACGTTACGAGCCACCCTGTCTAGTGTGGGACAGAGGACACTGTACAGGAACAAAGTACCCGCCTTGTATAGCCATTGCCGATTTTCACCTGTTAGTCATTTTCGCCTGTTAGTCATTTTCACCTGTTAGTCATTGTTATCTGTTAATCTTTTTCATGTGTTAATACGTTATATGAGTGCATGTGTGGGTATGTGTGAGGGTGTGGGGCGTTAGCGGGTTGGGGTGGGGGTTAGAGTAAGAGTAGGTAATAAAAGATTTGTTTGTTGTTTATCACTGGCGTTGTGTGATTTATTTAGAGTGGGTGGGCTTCTCGAGCGTTAGCGCTTACATTGTCCACGGCGCCCTGACTCTGTCAGGCGTGTCGTGACACGTAGGGTCTGTGAACATTTGTGAAAGTTGTTACAAAATGACAAGGCTTTTTCAGGGCCCTGGAAAGTCTGTCAATTTCAGTCCTTTTCCCTAAAGTCTGTGAAAGTTTGTAAAAAATGACAAAGTGCTGCAAACTTTTGTCTACTTTTTATTTCTCCCCCAATTTGTGACTAATTCCATTGCGAACGATCATGCTCACGCTTGTTGCAAGTGATCTATATTTAGCTCTGATCATAAAGTGACTGCATGGCCTTTCTGCCGAACATTCTGATTGGTTGTTTACGCTTCTACCGAGCTCCGCCATTCGCTAAGCGTTCTTTTATTTTGGTATCTCTTCATGCATTAGGCACAAAAGCTTCAAATGAGCTGCTGATACAGAGTGGTCTAATTAGAGTGTGTAAACCTTTAGGCTTCAGTTTGGGTTTGTGAAAAGTTATGAAAAGTTTGTAAACTTCGTCCCTGCTTTTCGGTACGGACCTAGTCCAGAGTAATCAGTGCGTAGATGAAAGATGGTGGCCTGGCTCTCCCTGTTCAGCTTGTTGATGTCGTCTGCCCACGGGCTGTAGCCGCCATTCTGCTGTTGCCAATCACTTTGTTGCTGTAGTGTCTTGGTTTCATTACAGGAGGTTGTGATCTTGAGGTAGTCTGGCGCCTGCTTTGGCCAAGCTGTCAGCCTCTCCATTCCCAGCTACTCTAGAATGCACTGGAATCCACTACAGCACTATTTTGTGGACAGGGCATCCAGTATATCTTAAAGCTTCCTGGTGAGATAAGTGGATCAAGCTGCAGCCTTTCCCTAGCTAGTGCTCTGCTGCTGTGTTGAGCACCTGCAGATCTGTACGATAGTTGGAGCTGCTGCCGCCAGCTGGTAAGGAGAGGGAGGTAATAGTGCGGTCTGCACAACAGATGTACACGCCACTTCCTTCATTCCGCAATTTCCAGCGAGATGGCTTTGTGCAGTGCCACGACCTTTGGCAAAGAGCCCTGGAACATTGTTTATGTTGTCTAGAAGGCTCTTTCGAGATGTCCAGGTATCTGAAGGGAGCTCTTCACACATCTTTGGGCTTGGTTCCAGGACATCAGTTTGCAGGACCTTCAGTAGGCGGTTCAGACTTGGGCGTTTCTGACGGTTCTTGGTCTGCTCCTGTAGTCTCCCATGCTGTCGGTGTTTAGTAAGTCTCTTCATCGTGTGTGCTGTTCTGCGTTCCAGTGGCTTCAATGTCCTCCAATTCATAATTTGGGGTGCTCCAGATGGCTCTAAGAATGTCACTGCATCATGAGAATGACCCATGTCCTGCATCTTGTCAAGCCTGGCTTTTTGGGTTTTGCAGGCAGTGTTTCATGTTGTTGATGTATCTTGGTACCGCACTACTGGTGTGACCGAGCAGGTGTTTTCTTGTGCCAGGATGCTGTAATTTGCGCCAATGTGGTCCCCACCAGTTTCTTCATCAGAGACTTTTTTTTTTTTTTTTGCAGCTCTCGCTTCCATGGCTTCGATGTGAGGCCTCTACGTGAATCCAGTAATTTATTTGTTGCCAGTAAAGTTGGCCTGTCTGTCTTTGGTACTGGAAGGTCTCCAGTTTTAAGGTGACCTCTTCCGTCTGATTGAAAGAGATGGTCTATCTCAGTTTGAGCGGCCTCTTTCAGTCCAGCTGCTGACTCTATTGGGAGCATCCTGGATTCTGCAGGATGCTATTTCTTTATGTTCTGCTGCGCTCCACACTGCAAAGTCATCCGCATGGAGGATGTTCGAGACGAACCTTGGTACTGTTGTACTGATGTCATTAATGTAGACCAAGAACAGCATCGGACACATCTCCCCGAGACCTTCCCCGAGTTTGACAAGACTGCTGAATGTGCAGACGGTAGAAGGTTCAGCGGCAGCCCCTGTTAAGCATGCTTTAACTAAAAAGAATTACAATTAAATTGATGGATCACATTGAAATTAATGATTTAATGAGCACAAATGTTTATGCTCAATATGCATATTTTGTTAAGAAACTGGCAACAAAAATATTTAAATAGAGGAGTATGACATAAGCAATTGTTATGATCATTTTGCGTTACTTTGCATACAGGTAAAATGGGGGTAGGGCAGCAGATTTAGCTACTGTGGCTCCCTAAATGCATCACAGCATCATAACATCAGATTGGGAGTAACTGTGGTACTCTATCCTAACCAATAAAACCTAACAAAGGCCTATCAGTTGTATACAAAATTTCTGAGGGCATCAGAAACAACGTACGTTTGCTAATTCTGCAATTTTAAATGGGAAAAAGCTACCATTCACCACGAACGTACCGTAAAGGATGCCGACTTTCCTAATTTTCTTGCACTTTATGCTCACATTATTTTAATAGGTAAGAGAGGTGAAAATGAAATGGAATAACTTGAGTAATTTTTTTAATTTTGTGTAGTTTTACAACTTGGGTAGGGATACAAAATCAACCACTGTGGCACTCGCAGTGATCACAGCATCACCTAGTCAAGTTTATAATAATTGTGACATCCTGTTTTAATGATGTAAGCCTGAAAATGGACTGTCAGTGCTATAGAAAATGTCTGAAGGAATCACATTATTTTTGTCCTTTTTTTTTTCGATTTTGCGGAAATGGCCGGTTACTAGGTGCACAAATACCTTCACTGTGATCCAGAGATTCAATATTTTTTCATTGTTTTTTTGCAGAGGATGCAGAAGGTGTGCCTTAACATAATATTGCTGATTTGGGCTTCTGGAATGAATTCTGATTTATTTAGAGGAAAATGTTTCTCAACCTCATTTTTACATCTGCGAAGAGCGTGAATGGGGGTACTCTTGCGCCATCGGCTATATCGCTGGTGCGTTCCTAAGGATTTTCGGGGAACATGGCTTATACCTCTCAGGACATACTAAGGTACACTTTGAAACCCATCTTATTGAGTACTTGGGGGGGGGGGCGGGGTGTGCACGTTAGATCTGGCTAGCTTATGGACTAAATCCGCTCATATTCTCGTGAGCTTCTTGCAGTGTTGGATTGTCAGGTTCACTTTTAGTCGGCACTGAGTCAGTGAAGGGGCTAAAAGTGCAAGAATAACCTCTTAGTAATGGCTGATGATCACTGAGGCCGCCTCAAATGTGCACGTTAGTTCGGTTAGTGATTTTCGACCTTATGAGGAACAGCCCGGCCGGCCGAAGGTCCAAATCACAGACTAGGACCCAATGAGGATGTCAGCAAAGATCGGCATACAACTGTCACGGTCACGATCTGAACCGCCCGGCGGCTGCTACGTTAAAGTGCGTAGGCTGCCGATTGGAGGCGCCACGCTACCGATTGGTGGCGCCACCCAACCAAATCGTCTGCAAGAGACAAAGACTATCATGCGCCCCTGCAGATTGTATGAGTCCATGAGACTCTACACCTCTCGGCTTTTTGTTGCTTTTCAGCGAGAGAGGAGGGCCACACGCCATCACATAAGATCTACCTGGCCTCCTACACACTAGTGTCTTGTTACCCTGCCCGCTAGGATACACTTCTTGGAAGAGACCGTCACTGCCGTGTTGGACGGATATGCCCACCCTTGCCATTTAAACCCCGGTATACGGCCCTATACCCTGGGAACAAAGCGTGTTTTTAAAGCTTGAAAATCACCTCTCAATTTACGTCCGGTTCTCCTTATCTGCTGAGTGGTTAGTGGGAATTCTCTCTCTCTCTCTTAGGCTCAGTCTCTCGCGGCGTCAGTCCTTGCTACAGAGAGAGAGAGAGAGAGAGAGAGAGAGAGAGAGAGAGAGAGAGAGAGAGAGAGAGAGAGAGAGAGAGAGAGAGAGAGAGAGAGAGAGAGAGAGAGAGAGAGAGAGAGAGAGAGAGAGAGAGAGAGAGATATTCCTATATTTGAAGTTGTAGGTGCAGCAAAAATTGTTTATTTAGCGTTAGAAAGCTTCGATGGGCTTGTTCTTTGAGCATCTTGATCTATGCATATCTTCACCCCACGTGCATTCGCCCAGACCGTTCGTCCCAATCACATTTCGTCCCATGATGTTTCATCCCCTATGCTCTTTATTGGAACACATTACGCTATGAACGGACCACGATAATCAGTTGACATTCAAAGAGAAGATAACTGGACCGTTTCTGAGCTCAAATAGTTAAAGGAAACGTTTCTGAGTTCGTATTTTTCAAGCAACCCTTAATTTATGTTTAAATATTTTGGGGCAATGGATATAAATTATTATACTCTGTGTGTATTAAATGTATTATACTCTTCATATTTAAATTTATTTGCTTTGTTGTTTTTTTTAAGTCTCCTCTATTTATGGAAGGGACTTTTTAGGATTGGTCGAGGTGGGGCGAATTTAATAACATGTCCATGATGTCAAAGGTTTCAGCCTCTTTAACTGGACCTCGCTTGCGCCATCCCACACCGTAGAAGCATAATCTATATGTGACCTGATGTGGGCATTGAAGAACAGTTTTCGTGTTTCTACATTAGCTATATGTTTTAACTTGGATAAAATAAACAGTTTCTTTGATATTGTTTTACATATATTACTAAGATGGCATTGCCATTTAAACTGGTTACTACAGCAACACCGAAAAGACTATGTTCCGTTTCCTGGCTGATAGATTTGCCTTAAAGGGACAAGCTGAGTGAGAGAGTGCCGAGGTGGTGCTTTTCGCGGGTACTTACACCCATACATTCAGTCTTTGCAGGGTTTAAGATCATGGAATTGTTACTCTATCAGCTGTTAATGTCCTGTAGTGTGTTTTGTAGGTGCTTGTCAATTACTGACAAATCCTTATCGGGAGTGTTTATCGCCCCAGCCAGCACACCAATATAGGTCCAATATTGGCTTAGATATTGGGCCGATATATGGGTGTCGATATTGGAAGTGCAAATTTGCCCGATTTTGGCCCAATATTGGGTAAATGTTGGTTGCCGAGCTGGATCCATCCTAGGGCCAATATAGTGAATGTTGGCTGCCAATGTAGTGCCAAGCTAGAACCATCCTAGAACCAGTATGGTGCCAAGCTGGATCCATCCTAGGACCAGTATGGTGAATATTGGCTGCCATTATAGTGCCAAGCTGGATCCATCCTAGGACCAGTATGGTGAATATTGGCTGCCATTAGTGCCAAGCTGGATCCATCCTAGGACCAGTATGGTGAATATTGGCTGCCATTATAGTGCCAAGCTAGGTCCATCCTAGAACCAGTATGGTGAATATTGGCTGCCAATATAGTGCCAAGCTTAATTAATCCTTTCTGGTGATATTCTGCCAACCTTTTTCCAACCTGTATAGTATTGTCCCAGATTTGAATATTTGTAATTTAATCCAGCTTTCAGTCATCCGAGGAAAAAGACCATCATGCAAACATATATAAATCTGCTAGTTAGCTTCATTATGAGCCAACACTAGGCCTGGACAATTGCCATTTCCCCTTTGTATGGCAAGATCAAATCAAACGTTCATCAAAATATGTAACACCTACCTCAAAACACAACTTAAAGAAAAAGACCTGAACTCATAGATTCACAGTGATGCACAAGTTTAATCTGATTCTCAGTTTTAAAAATAGAAAACATTCCAACTATACCGATAGTAATTACAAGCATGCAAATTGCAATATGAATAATTAAGGACAATGATTATCTCAGCTAACCATTTTCATCTGATAATTACTGCCTGAAATAATTTGACTATGTTGGCTCAAGAGAAGTGCCAGAACAGCTTTGTGCACAGTTCTGGCACCACCCTTGAACTAAAATGGTTGATGTATATCTCCTTACCCATAACATAGCTTTCACAGGGCAATCTGAAGTTAAAACAAATCATCCTCAGGCAGGATTGAACTGATAAATTACCCCCCCCCCCCCCCCCCCCCCCCCACCCACACAAACCTGTCTGTAATAATATACAAAATGTACAACAAAAAAAAACCATGCCCACAATTTACAAAAACAATTGTTCTGATACATGACATACAAAAACCATCTCTGAATATACACACAGATTTTGAGGTACTGGCAACGGGATCTGTAGACGTAACAGATTTTGTATACAGCGCATGTATACAGTGCATGACTAACTTTCTTACAGATTAACAGAATATACTGACATTCGATTAAAGACAAAATTTCCTCCTAAACATACAGGATTTGGCACAAACAACATTGGTTATGAAAAGAAAAGAATTTCATATGACATGTCCTTATTAACCCTTTTCATCCTGATACACTCCTGCTTGAAATTAATTGACTATGAAAGTTCAAGGGTGGTGCCAGAATAGCTTGGCACCTGAGGCACCAAGCTATTCTGGCACTACCCATGAACTAAAATGGTTGATCCGTTGCGTAATTTTAATGTAGCCTTCATAGGACAATAAGGAAATCTGACAAAATCAGCATCAGGATGTAATGGGTTAAAAAGAGTGTCAAATTCATGTACATAATGCTGATCAACTGGCATCGGTACAATTAAAAAAAATGTAACCATGAAACCATAATATTAATAATAAATGTAAATATGCAGGCAACCATGACCTGGCATATTGATTCTAGCAACACAGAATTAAAAAAAAGTATTTAAAAATTGCCTCCAGTGACATATAATACTGACTAGAGTAATAATAAATTATAATACCGTTATTATATAGGCGCTTTTTCTCAATTTTTTGGGAAATCGACTCAAAGCGCCGAGCCTGAAACCCAACACACACACTCAAGAAACAGACACGGATTTACGCCATTTAAGACACAGTACAAACACAGCACAAGACAAACGAAGGGCCAGTCAGCTACTGAAGTTACAGAGATTTTTTGATCGCTTGTATTTGAAATTTTGTAAAGTGACCTGAGACCGGTACCAAAGTGTGGGGGGTGGGGGGTGGAAGAACCGTAGTACCCGGAGAAAGAACCCCCGATGTGTTGGAAGGGCGCTTAAAAAAAATAACCAACAAAAAAAACAAACACAGAAATTGGCACAATACTTAAAACAAAATAAAAATACCAATAATACCGGTTATTACATATGCGCTTTTCCCAATTCTGGGAATCGGCTCAAAGCGCCGCGAACTGAACCCAACACGCACGCTCACGTGACACACTGAAGACAAACACAGTACAAGACAAACACAGGATATTCACGTGGTGCGAGGGGTCAGCTCAACTACTGAGGTTTCGGTTGATTGATTGATTGTACATTGCTTAACGTCCCGACAGCAACAAGGCTTTCTCAGGACATGCCTGCACTGCTTGTGAAAAAAACCCAACTAAACAGAACATTGAATGTATGTCGCCAGCCGGACAAATACGTTAAATAAACCTAACACATGGGGCCTAAATAAAGCTAAGACCATTTAGCAACACACATCCAATATCAAGAGCTACAGGCAGCGCAGACTGTAGAGGGAGTTTTAAAAAGAGTTATTAGTTAGTTATTTGGGTTTAACGCCGAGCAGGCGACTAAGGCCATCTCACGGCGGGATGGGTAAAAATACAGGTGAATGGACCAAGGGTAGACAGAAACACATGCCCCAGAATAGAGAGGAAAACCCACCCTGTGGGGCTGACCAGGGTGACCCTGGGAACTAAAAATTAGTTACCCCACCCAAGTCCCCCAGGGCAGACCCGGGTGGGGGACTGAGGTTTCGGAAATTTTGATCGCTTGTATTTGAAATTTTATAAAGTGGCCTGAAACCGGTACCATAGGGGAGGGGGAGGAAGAGCCGGAGTACCCGGACCCCCCGACGATCCGCCCGAATTAACGGTGACACTTACTACAGGATGAAAGTCCGACGCTGGAACCCATTATTGAACCTCGCACCTTTAGCATTGGTGGCAGGCGCCTTAACCACTGCGCCACAGACCGCCCCCAATGAATGGGTGAAGTATGTGTGTGTGTGGGGGGGGGGGGGGGGGGGTAGTCGTTAAGCAAACACAGACAATTATCTTTATAATCATGCATGCAGCCAGTTAGCATTTTTATAACTTGCAACTAAAAACAGGTTTGCTCTACAGTGCTTGAAAGCCCTAAACTAACTGCCATCACTTTTCAAACATAAACACTTGTGCAACAGATGGTTACAAAACATGTGCATGTCTTATTAAAATATTATCTGCATCAACAAAAAACCCATGAGGCAAGCTTAATTGCTCAGGCAGACTATACTAGTAAAAATAAACAATATGTAAGCAGCATCATCAGCGAACATATCGCATGCAACACTATCATCGCTAATTGTGTCACAATAGTGCAGTTCTTGTTCATTTTATCTCCTTCCGACGTGCAAGGGGAAAAGTTGCAAACCGTATTATCAATCACTAATATTTGCATTTACAACTGGGAATGGTTGATACCCATCTCTTGATCGACTCAAAACGGTTCACAGACTAAGCCTTGTATTTGTGCGTTCCATTCACCCGGTCCTCCAAACAAAATCTGTAACCTTATCAAATTACACAAAATTCAGAAAACTGTAAAGAAAGTACATGTTTATTTCACAAAAATATGCAGTTTATGTCTCAAAGCTATATTTCCTATTGCTATTACTAAAGGTAGCAGGTGAGCTGAAAACAACAAAATATACTATCTACTGCAATGAATAACCTGGAGTCAAACACTAGGATGATTTCATCCCCAAGTCTTCTATATACCGTACCAGTATGAAATCAGGTCTGGGGCACAGTATCAGAAAACACTTAATTGAACCCAAATAAGCATGAGAAATAGGAAAGTAAATATTTTTCATCTTTCATCTATGGTGCACAGGCATAGTCTGGGTACTAGCTGTCTACTTTTCTTTTACTGGCATGCTGTTTCCTTTTTCACATCCTAAGAAAGTCTTGGTGCTGTTTGGAAGTTAAGCTATGCAACCACCCAAATGTTTTCACCGTTTTCCTCATGCATCATGTTTTCAGTCACTGTGTACTCTTGCTACATCAATTACATGCCATAGGAGCACTATCATACTCATAGTAACTTACTAGCACTAACCATGTACAGATGCTGATTAGCTCTTCATAGAGACTACTTTAAACTGCATGCACACATCGGTAAGCATCACCCCCTGAACAGAGAGTTTGCGTGGGAAAATCTGTGCATCAAGTCAGAGCATAGATAAAATACATGGTCCACATCTTTGAAAAGTTTGTATTTAATCCACAAAGTAGCTTACAGTTACACTGAATGATGCCTTGCTTTGGGAAGTACATACCCAGTTGTCAAGAATTCTTTACTGCGTATTTATGAAGTCCTTACTAAAACTTTAGTAGCAGGCATACATGATTAATTTTATCAAGTGGAAATGTGACTGGCCCATGGGCATGTAATCGTATTAATGTAAATGCCACTGAAAGCATTGTGCAACTGGAAACAAAGTGTGCCCAAACACATTATTACCAATGCAGATATTTAACTGTCGGCAATGAATCTCAGGACATCCTCATAAAGCCGCACTCCTGACACAAATTCCTCATGCTGTCCAGCCGTAGTTCTGGAGGACAACATGTCGACAGTAGCCTTGAGAAGCTGAAGTCTGCCATTCATCAAAGGGCACGAGATTCATTCAACTTCTCTTGCCTGACCTGTGGGTGCTGGCTGCTGCCTTTCATCATCTGCAGCAATGGTAGCCTCAAGCCGACGTCCTTCAAATATGTCTCTCACAGCTTCATTAAGAAAGAAACAACAGATTTTGTAAAAGGACACAAAAATAAAAAAAAAAGAAGAGAAATTAACAACTTGCACAGTTCACATGTATGACTAAACTGCATAAACTGCTGGCGTTGCCGAATCACTATCACTTTCGAATCACGAATCATACGCGATTTTCAATGATGGAATGATGAAGAAAAAGCAAAAAAAAAAGCTCAAATGCTATGGTTTCGACA
The DNA here is from genome assembly GCA_036245525.1 of Semisulcospira habei. Lineage (NCBI taxonomy): Eukaryota > Metazoa > Mollusca > Gastropoda > Semisulcospiridae > Semisulcospira > Semisulcospira habei. The sequence goes on along the minus strand of BTPG01000005.1, from coordinate 144,009,142 downwards.
AGCCGCTGTCATATATACTATCACCCTCTGACTTTTTTACATCGCTGAGTAGTGCCCACTGTGTGCAGCACTTCGACACTTTCAGAGGTTTTGGTTGCGTGTTCTAATAGCTTCAGCAAGAAGAAGGCACGTGGTCGACATGCATGCATGTGTGTGTATGTGTGTGTGTGTGTGCCCTGTGCGCACGCATGTGCTCACTGTTGTGTGTAAAAGAGATTACCAATCACTCAGGGAGAGGGAGTTAGGCTTTGAATGATTAATTCACCAGTTATTTAATTTTAAACTAAACAACATGGAAATGATGAAATTTTTCTTAAATAAATTTTCTGACCCATTATTATACTCAGATGGGGGTCTGTGTGCACACCTGGGGGCCTACAGACACTTGAAGCAGTTGTAAAAACAGGAGCCCCGACAACAATAATATTTTGTGACCTTTTGGCCACTGAAATGAGCCACAGTTTAAGTGCCTTAAACCATTTTACCGCATGGCTGCATTTCCACATTTTCAATGTGTCATATGGACTATGTACCAGTTGCAGGAGCTGAATCGACCATGATATCTGACACCAAGCTAATTTGGCACTACCCCTGAACTGTCATTGTCAAACTCTAGTGCGTCAGGGCTAAATGGGTAAAGTAAAGAGATGGCTTTGTGTCAGTGAAAATGTTTTCTGGAAATGAGTCAATAATGCGATACTTAATGTCTTATCAGCTACTCACTTTGCAACATACCTTAGCCTTGAATTCAGAGTTGCAACTGAAACTCCAAGTATTTCAGCCATTTCTGTTGTCCTTAAATGCACGTCCTGCATCAACTGCAGCTGTTCCACAGGTATGTGGTATCAAGGAGCGTGGGCCTCAGCCCTGGAAACACGCTGAGCTCTTTAAGTACTGTGGGCTGCCAACAAAAAATGAATTATTAATCCATTGCGATTCTACAAAGTGGCCCAGCAATGACTTCAGTGAAGACAGCACATTCCCTGAGGCACTGCCTATCACATATGTTGTGTACAATGATGTATGTAGTGTATTATTACTACACGTGTAAATGTACAATGAAAATGTTCCCACCTGTCCTCTACACTTTTCAGTTATGGAAAGTGTACTTTTTTTTCTAAGAAAATTATTTGCAAAGTGTACTGAAAGTTTCACTAGTGAAACAGAAACAACCCGTGTAAGACTAAGAGCTGCGTTATATCTTTTCTCAGTCTTGTACAAACCCCACCCGGGTCTGCCCTGGGGGACTTGGGTGGGGTTAGGTATTTTTTAGTTCCCAGGGTCACCCTGGTCAGCCCCACAGGGTGGGTTTTTCTCTCTATTCTGGGGCATGTGTTTCTGTCTACCCTTTGTCCATTCACCTGTATTTGCCTTTTTAAAACTCTCCCTACTGTCTGCACTGCCTGTAGCTCTTGATATTGGATGTGTGTTGCTAAATGGTCTTAGCTTTATTTAGGCCCCATGTGTTAGGTTTATTTAACGTATTTGACCGGCTGGCGACATACATTCAATGTTCTGGGGGTTTTTTGTGTGTTTTTTTTTTCACAAGCAGTGCAGGCACGTCCTGAGAAAGCCTTGTTGCTGTCGGGACGTTAAGCAATGTACAATCATGTACAATCAGTCTTGTACAAGACATGGGCTCCAGTCTATGTGTTCTCACTTTTTGCAGGATTCAAAAAGAGGTACAATGGGGCAAACAATGTCACTAAGTCAGTAAAATACAACTTACTTGGCGCATGGGATTCTGGCTTTTCGGGACTCCTCCAACATCTGCGTCACCTGATCTTTCAGTGACGCTGCCGTTTCCACTGGAAGAGTATGGCCAGACACTTGCGCAATGCTCCGCTCTAGTGATTCCAGGCTGCAATTACAGAAAGACATCTCTGCATGTATATGATCTAAATTCCTCAGCATCCCTATCAACAAATGCCAAATTACTCAATAATAGAATGCTGACCAAGCCTGACTAATAGACACATAACAAAACCAAAGAGATGAAAACAGTACTGGTATAATGGGAATTCAATACAACCAGTGAATATATACTCTAAACAATTGGTCAGCTCAGTCTGCTAGCCTGAAACTAATTTAAATTATTAATAATTCTCAAAAAGCATGCTAAAGGTGCAGGACTAAGCTCACTCATGCAACTGCCCTTTGCCTGGTCTTTGTCTTCACTGAGAAAGATGTCACCGGAGCCAATAATTTTTTGGAGCTTACTTTTGGCATGCTGCATTTCAAAGCCACATTGCCTACACGGCCAATTGAGTGAAAATTGGCAGATCATTGAGAGTATTTTTCCTTTGTCGACTTATCGCTGGCACTAGTTCAAGTCCCAAATTCAAGAATCAACATTCGATTCTCTGCTGAAGCAATCATATATTATTTTTAGAGGCCATACTATCAATATTAATTAAATTCATTGTGATTTTAAGACACTGCAATGCAATAAGACTGTCTTTATGTATTAACATGAGTTAAGGATTCCTTTTTTTTAATAGAAAAAAAATATGAGTCTCAAAAATGTTTATATATTTTAAGATCTGAAACGGTCCTGTTATGTTCTCTTTGAATGTCAAATGATTATCTTGGTCCGTTAATAGCGTAATGTGTTTCATTAATCCAGTATCACTAGGCAGGCATTGTCATGGAACCCCCAGGGAAAGAGGAAAAGAGGTAGGCCGAGAAACTCCTGGCGTCGAGACCTCCAAGCAGACATCAAGAGACTGGGAACCACCTGGAGTAGAATCGAAGGAGAAGCACAGGACAGGAGTTGCTGGAGGTCTCTCGTCGACGGCCTATACCCGGGTAGGGGTGACAGGCGTAAGTAAGTAAGTAAGTGTTTCATTAAATAGCAACGGGGATGAAACGTCATGGGACGAAATGTGTTTGGGCCGAACGGTCTGGGCGAATGCGCGTAGGGGTGAAGACAGGCATAGATCAAGAGACTCAAAGAACGAACCCTTCGAAGCATTATAACGCTAAATAAACAACTTTTACGGCACCTACAACCTCAAATATAAGAATATTTCGACTTTAGGTACTTAATAGTATGTGTTTATTTTATTAGGAGAGGTTATTCCGACTGTTTTCAGACAGCGCGATCGTGTAGTCTACTCGCAAGGGAAGTAATCGACCCGACAACGCAGTGGAAAAAGTCTTACTAGTACAACTAATTCATGGTATTATTAATGTAAACCAAACTTTTAAAACATGATTATTTTGTGTTTAGGTACGCAATAATAGTTACAGATATGGTTATTTTAGCTTAGGACAGGTTATTCTGGGTTTTAGTAGGTCCCAGTTAGTCACCGACTGAGTCGATCCTATTAGAAATTTGGAGTCCGTTGACGCTTTCTACGGTATTAACTGTATATTTGGAGGGATAAATGCATGAATATTTTACATACCTTAATATTACAGCAGGCGGATCCACACCAGATATCAGCGAGTTGCCACAATGTGTCAGTCTTTGTAGCGCACGGCGAAGAAATGTCTGTGAAGTCTTTCCGCCATGTTTATCGCACACAACACATCAGTTTTGCAAACTGTAAGCGCTGCTTTCATTGGCTGATTCAATAGTACATGTATTAAGTACTTAATACATGTACTAATGACTTACTTCACGGTGTTTTGGCCAACCGTATAGCCTACCCAATGCGCATAAGGCCATCGGGCCGATGTCGGCCGCATACACCCCCCCCCCTTCACCCCCTACTCCACCCTCCCCCCCCCCCTCCCCCACAAATGTACGCGATCTCGGAGAAATTGACCTATGTGGCCTTACATGCGTGTTGCTTCTAGGGCATGTAGTAACAATTCCGTAAGAAATAGTGGTTGTTGTTTTTTTAATCCTGCCTTTTTGCAATTTTTTTCAGGGTGTCAAAAAACTTTGGGCGTTCTGAGCGGCAAGAGGCATGAAAGGTGGTTTGAAAAAAAAGCCAACTTTGGCGACCTAGTGTGTTCATGGGAGATTTATAATTGTATGCAGGCTTGCAGACGACAATGCGGTCATAAGGTACTTTGTGCATTACTGAGAGTGTTGCGGAAAACGCTAACACCGAATTTGTTTAAGAAGAAGCTGGAAACGTTGCTCATGTGATATGCTGCGCATGGAATTTTTATGTGAGAGGTTACTGAAAGCGTTCGTTCATCGGTAGCTTTGTGTTGCAAGAGGCTAATAGAGAAGAGTGTGTGACTAAAAGGGAGCGGCTGTTGCGCCATGTGGTGACCCGGAAGTCAGTGTGACGCTTTTTAAAAAAAACCTCTATTCGTGAATAAAGTCATTCGGAGTAAGTATGTTTACTATGGGCTTAGTTTATTCAGTTAAAAAAAAAAAAAAAAAAAAAGCAGCGAAACATTCTCTTAGGGTGGCATTCTTTTTCCTGCACTACCTGCGCACTTACACCATAGCCTCCCCGCTACCACTCAACGATTGGCCAAATTGTGGCCAATTGTTGAGTGGTAGTTATGATGTAAATTGGTCTCGTGACTTCCCCTGGATTTCGCAGTTTAATCCGATTCAGTCACCATTTCTTGTCATAAAGTAATACTACTGGAAAGCCTTTCTGATGCTAGATAAAAGAACCCTGGGGCGCAAATAAATGCAGAGAATAAATTGAATAGTCAAGCTCTCTGCATTCAGCCTCAGCCGCGGCCGTCAGCCGATGAGCAAACATCCTGAGTAGCGGCGGACCTGGTATTTCACGAGTTGTTGACCATAACTGACAAGTAGTGTTCCGGCAGATGATTTTTTTTTTAATAAAAAATACGTGTATGACGCTTCCTTAGTTTTTTAAACGGAGTAAAGCTGGCTGAAAAAGTCCATTCAACCCGGCTTTAACTGCCCGAGCAAGGCAAACTCTACCCAGCTGCAAGAGACATAAACCTTCATGAAGATTTATGTCTCTTGTTAGTCGTGTGTTGTTATGCCCATTTTTGGTGCCACTTACATCTATGTTTTTCATGCGAATGTTGGTGAGTGTGTCAGTGGTGGTTTCAGACGCGCAGTTCGAGATCACTGTCAGCGAAGGGGTTAAGGAGTAGCAAAGGCTGTTCCAGCAGCAAGTATGACCACGGCATCAGCACCTGCCAAGTCTAGTCAACGAAAAAAAAAAAAAAAAAAAAAAAAAAAAAAAAAAAAAACAAGTGGGCAGTCCTGAGACCAATCTAGGAAAGCAAAAAATAATAAATAAATAAATATAATAACTGACGCTTATTTTAAATTTGAAACCTGCCTGGAAAAAACCCCAACAACATATCGACCTCCACTTTTCATGAAGACACTCAGTCATAGCTGAGAGCCATAATAAACAATGAACTCCAAAAGATTAGTATGGTGTACGGACCTAGGAAACTGGGGTGTACGGTACTCGTATAAATTAAACATTATAAGGAAGAGTAAAATAATGTTATAGAATTTTCCTCTCTCTCTCTCTCTCTCTCTCTCTCTCTCTCTCTCTCTCTCTCTCTCTCTCTCTCTCTCTCTCTCTCTCTCTCTCTCTCTCTCTCTCTCTCTCTCTCTCTCTCTCGATCTCAATCTCTTTCTGCGCCGCGCACAGCTGGTCGGTTACTACCTCAACTTCCGGCTTTCAGGGTCGATTAGTCGTTCCTACTTGGCGCTGGAAGTGAAAAAGGTACGCATATTCACTCCGTGTGTGTGTGTGTGTGTGTTTGTGTGTGTGTGTGTGTGTGTGTGTGTGTGTGTGTGTGTGTGTGTGTGTGTGTGTGTGTGTGTTTGCCGGTGCGCCGCTTTGAATTAACAAAGATTGCGGAACCACATCAGTAGTCGGCGTCAGCTGGCACTGAACAGCGGGTTGAGCTAATAACCCGTATTGCGCACGGCGCACTGCCGTGTGTGGGCCAACGGCGGCCGACACGGCCCGATGATGACACCGCACTGGGAAGGGAATGTTGAGTTTGAGCCTGCAGTTGAATGAATGCAGAACTCTTAGCATTCACCCAACTGCAACAAGCTTAGGCCTACATCCCAGTGAGCGCCCCCCCCCCCCCCCCGCCCCCCGCCCCGCCCCTTCCCCACCCGCCCCCTCGCCGGGTCAAGATGTGTTTTTTGTTGCCTCTAGCCTATTGCCTCGCGCTGGCTCAATTTCAGTGAATTCCTTTATTCCTGTTACTCATGCGGAAGCGCCGGTATGTCAGTATATCCGTCACACACGGCCGCCTCGGTACACGCTGGCCGGCAACCGCAGTTGACTCGGTGACCGGGTCGGCTTGAGAGTGGTGAGGTAACTCGGGGAGACTGCTATGGGTGGGGTGAAATCGCAGACCAACAAGCCTATATATGTTCAAAACTTTAGTGTAAAATATGCATTGTGTATGACCGTCTATCCGAACTTATTTTGTTTGACAGCTTAATAATAATCAGAGATATCTCTGTAGTAATTCACTGGCTGAAACTGTACACTACCGATCAAAGGGAGACAAGTTTGTAATGTAATTTAAACTTGGGCACGCTTATTCCTCTTGGTCAAGCCTGCATGCAGATTCGAGAGACTTACACTTTCGCAGCTATTGATGCGGGTTGCATTGAATGAGTTGAAACCTTGAATGAGTTAAAGACAGCTGCTGAGAAGACACTGTCTCTTTCACATCAGTTTAAATAAGGACTTTTGCAGCTATGGGAGTTTTCAACAAGGACGGCGAACTAGCTGTGGAAGATAGTTCAAGGGTAGTACCATGTCTGCTTGGCGCCTTATCAGTCGCCAAGCAGACCTGGCACTACCCTTGAACTATCAGGGACGACCCACCATCCGCTTCGCCTTCGGTCTCTTGAGGGCGAATGTGTGTTAAACATCAGTGTATTTCTGACTATCAGAACCTATTCAAGCCGGGGTGGGCCGTAATTGGACCGGGGACAAATTCAAGTTTCGTCGGATTTGGTCAAGGGCTTGAATAGCACAATAATGTGAAAAAACAACAACAACCAAACACCCACCTCCTCTAAACAAATAAACTGACAAACAAAACCATAAGGCTTATTTCATGTTTTGAATGAATTTAATTTGTATTATTCAAGATGCATTCGTATTATTAATATGGAAATGTGTTTGTGTGTGCGTACCTGCTTTTTGAGTGGTACCATTGCCATACAATTATTTTGCTTTTTATTAATGTCGGTAGATTTATCAACGGCAAGTTTTTAAAATGAAGATGTTTATACTGTCAAAACTTGTACCTTTGAGAAATATTCCCACGTTGCGCGACCAGTTTTGATTTCTTTTATTCATTTTAGGTCACATTTTATAGAGGTTTAGACTGGAAGCGATGAAGCATACCGCACCCTATACTTCTTATTTTGCTGTAGTGAAAATGTGGGGTGTCCATGTGGCACACACTTTCATGTGCCCAAATCGTTTTTTGCAAGTTAAAAGTGCTTGCCGATGAAATACGCAGACTGAGTAATGTATCGCACAGTTACCCAAGATCTTGTCCGACGGTGACCTTCTCACGATTAAACTCTTCCCTGCCAAACGACGTACATTTTTTCCTGAAATCTGTGTCCGCTGACCGACCAAAAGCCACAGGTGTCCAAAAAACATGGACACAAACCGGTCTCGGCAAGAGGCATAGATCCTCATGAGCCCCCCGCAGTCGCGGGGGGCTCATAAGGATCTGTGCCTATTGCAGTTAGATCGCGTTCACCTTTTCTCAGCAGTGAAGGGGTTAACAATTCTTATGTCACATACTGAAAATTGGTTATTTTATTTATTTATTTTTTTGGAGGGAGGGAGGGGGGGGGGGGTGGTGGGAGTGAGTGTTTTACCCTTCTTTGGTCAACTACGGATCGTCACCCCTTGAAACAGACAATCCAGGGGAAATAACACTTGTCTTGGAAGACACAATCCATGACGTCACTGTATTCCTCTTTGATCTGGGAAGCCGTAAGTCCCTAGAGCAGCTCTGACGTTTATATTGGAGTGAATATGTCGCTTGCAGAAAACGTAACGTTTTCAGACGTTCGTTTTACGGCAGCATCGTTTTAGTGGTCACAGAAAATGTTTATATACAGACGAGCAAAAGAAATGCGACGTTTTTGGAATCACCGGAAACACTTTATTATTTACGATGATTAAAAAATGTCGCATTTTTTTTGCTGGTCCGTATGACTACTGAGTACCTTTCACCGATATTTTGCAGGCTGTCACATCAAAGGCAGTTTTTATTTGCGTCGTATATGTTGGTTTGTGTGTGTGTGTGTGTGTGTGCGTTATTTCTTTGTATTGTGTCATAGTTTGTAACCCTTTGCGTGTCGGCAGCGGTTTTGGTCGCGATGATTCCTGCAGGAGTCATCGCGACAACAACCGCTCCCGACATGCAAAAGGTTACCGTTTGAATCGACAGTTTTGAATCATGTAAACTTATGTAAAGGGCCAAGGTTCATGACACCTTGATTACTGCCATGACTTTATGCTGCGTCTCTGATGACGGCACCCTTTAAAGAGTTAACCCCATTTACGTATGCATGTATAATGTATTCCGACGAATAATACACATTTTTAAAAAAATAAGTCTAACATGATGTAAAAGATGCATGCAATTAACCTTTTTTTTTTTTTTTTTTTTTTTTTTTTTTTTTTTTTTTTTTGGGGGGGGGGGGGGGGGGGGGGACTTCTGTGGCAGTTAGACAGCTTGCACTTAGCATGCCTGACAGAGTGTAAGTGACGCCCGCATGCGTCATGCGTCATGGCGCAATGTGTTCTACGTTAGCGTTTGATTGATGTTTTGATTTTCTTCTGACGTCGAAGAAAGGCTTTATGTCGCGTTTTATGCTTATGCTTTATTCATCATAATTTTTACGTGTATTTTTTTCTCTTAGCATTTTCTATCCCATCGTCATCTATTCCTTTTCAGCGATCGTTTCTTTATCCATATGTATTGCATTGATTTTGTATTTTAAAAAAATAATTAATTAGTGACTGAGCAAATTTCAAGAACAAATTTCTTATTGTTGATCCAAAGAATTATTTAAGTATCGTTGATCATATCCCGACGCACACTGGTTGTCTCCGTCTATTCACAAGAGCGGTAGCGAATCGAGGGAGGTAACCAGTGTGCTCCCTACTCTCACATCCCACTGATACAGCGGGCATCGTAATAGGGTAAACGGTACCCGATGCACCAGTGTCATGTGTAATCCTGACAGTAGAATGGCATTATGTTCTTTGCCCACAAAATATTGTGAAGCCTATTGTGATGGAACTTTTTCGGATGTAAGCACAGACTCTAACGTTCTTAATGCATGGTTTAAACCTTTGGCTGTGGTAACGCTTTTTGTCGCGATAATTCCCCCAGGAATCATCGCGACAAAAAGCGCTATCGACAGCCAAAGGGTTAGTTCATTTTCCACGTTCATGTTTTTGTCACTGACTGAAGTGTTATGTCAATCTCACAGACGTTTTTGGGCCCCAGAAAAAGTGAAACCAAAAGTAATTACGCCTTGAGGATGAGGGTACAATATTATTTCTGTGGGTTTTGTGAACGACAAACCAAAACGCTTTCATTGTGCACACCGTGACTGGCTAATTCGCTACTTAGCGTGATGTAGAATATTAGCAGGTACGACCTGACTTCTAAAGTTTACAGCTTTACATTGACATTGTATTTTGTTTTACACAATTGTATTTATTTATACGTCGTTTTAGGGACCGCCATATTAGATGTTTTGACAGTATTACATCAGTTCTCATAATCGGGTGTTAATTGCCCACAAACTGCTGCAATCAGCATATGCCGCACAGTTTTACATTATTGGCTACAAAATCCAATACATTTTCTTTTATAAGTCTTTTACTAGGGACACCATGTGTACATATTTGTGTTTGCCCTGACAATGGGAATAGATCGAACTTGATAGTTCAATTGTAGTGCCAGAATAGCTTGTCGCCAGCAGGCCGCAAGATATTTTTGACACCACCTTGAACCATCATTGTCGATCTATCACCTGGACGGGTACGTAGACTTAACACATTCAACCCCAGGACCGACTATTCCCAAATTTTCAAGTTACCCTCTGAAGGACTGTATTACAATTTTAGAGACAGATCGAGCGTGATAGTTCAAGGGTGGTGCCAGAATAGCTTGGCGCCTATGGGCGCCAAGCTATTCTGGCACCATCCTTGAACAATCATGATCGGTCCATGTCTTGCTGTGGTGTGTTGGGCCGGATGAATTTAGTTAAGAGGATAATTCCTAAGTTCTATAATTTTAACATGTAGACAGAAGAGCTCAACTAAGATGACGAGCCCCAAAATGTGACATCATCGGCCGGAATCGTCGGAAACACTTGAGTGTGTGTTTTGGGTGATTTCCGATGGTGCTGTATTCCATCATGATATCATATTTGCACCCGGCTGGATCAGGGTTTGCGTTATTAGTGTATGTACCCACTCCATATTTTTTCCCTTCTTTGACACATGTACTGATATATTAGTGTATGTACCCACTCCATAAAGATTTCCCTTCTTTGACACATGTACTGATATATTAGTGTATGTACCCACTCCATAAAGATTTCCCTTCTTTGACACATGTACTGATATATTAGTGTATGTACCCACTTCATAAAGATTTCCCTTCTTTGACACATGTACTGATATATTAGTGTATGTACCCACTCCATAAAGATTTCCCTTCTTTGACACATGTACTGATATATTAGTGTATGTACGCACTCCATAAAGATTTCCCTTCTTTGACACATGTACTGATATATTAGTGTATGTACCCACTCCATAAAGATTTCCCTTCTTTGACACATGTACTGATATATTAGTGTATGTACCCACTTCATAACGATTTCCCTTCTTTGACACATGTACTGATATATTAGTGTATGTACCCACTCCATAAAGATTTCCCTTCTTTGACACATGTACTGATATATTAGTGTATGTACCCACTTCATAAAGATTTCCCTTCTTTGACACCTGTATTGATATATTGTATAACAAGCAAATTAATATTCATGAGCTTGCTAGGTATACTTTCCTTCCCTAAATCACTTGCGCACCAAGAAGACTCGATCTTGATGATACTTGGATTTTCAAAACGGAAACTCGAAATATGCTCACACTGCAACATTAACGCGGCGCTCCTTATGTGTAGTAGTAATGACATACTTCTTAGCATGTACGACATGGTGGGTTTTCCCCTCTAATCTGGGGCATGTGTTTCTGTCTACCCTTGGTCCATTCACCAGCATTTTCCTTTTTAAACTCTCCCCACTGTCTGCGCTCCCTGTATCTCTTGATATTGGATGTGTGTTGCTAAATGGTCTTAGATTTATTTAGCGTATTAGACCGGCTGGCGACATACATTCAATATTCTGTTTATTATTATTATTATTTTTTTTTTTTTTCTCAAAAGCAGTGCAGGCACGTCCTGAGAAAGTCTTATTGCTGTCGGGACGTTAAGCCATGTACAACCAACGTACAACCTTTTTCAGAACAGACAAACGAATATAGAGATCATTCGCTACTTATCTTCATTATCGTAGAAGGGAATGTCAAAATGTTTTTCGTTCTGCCTTGGGTTCTTCTCTGTGAAGAAACGTGTGCTGGTCTGCGAGTTTGGACCTCACGGCTCCAAGCCGTAAAGATTTAAAATCGCAGACCAGGACATCTGTAAATCTGCGAGAAGGGAAAAAGTAATGGTACAATGGGAAGGGACATGGTTGGATAGGACCCACACACGTACAACTAGTCCCCGGTCAAATGGGTCCCAATAAGCAAAAGGTACTTGGGCCGACATCGGCCGCGGTGGCCCCACGCATAGCCGTGCCCAGGCCCACAGCGGCCGACGTCGGCCTGAGGACCTTTGCTGACTGGGCTGAAGGTGGACCCAAAGTATAGGCCAGACCCCCTCATGCCAAAAGGTGGTAGGCCAAGAGTCCACAGCCGGACACTATCGGGTCCCACGATATTCTAATCTCTTCTTTGAAAGAGAGATACATGTAAGCAGGGCAAGAAGATTTGGGCTGTCTATTTTTGAAAAAAAAAGGTCGTACCGATTACCTACGTCAATTTATTGTTCTCATCAAAGTTGAACAACACTTTGATCACGGCATTGTCATTTCTTAGGAAACAGGACCAAAAATGAAAAGCTTTAACCTTTTTAATTTTGTTTTTACCTCAAAGAAATAAATGTTTGCTTCGGCGCCAATCTAATCTGGCACTATCTTGAATTATCATGGTCGATCCATCTCCTGCAACAGGTGCATAGTCGTTAGATGACGCCTCCAAAATTGTGAAATACGTGCGTCGGGCTGAATGAGTTAAACTAGTTGCCATACATAGGCATGTCAGTGTGTGAATTTGCGAATGAATGAATGAATGATATTTCACTTTACTGTATGTGCATGTATATGTAAAGCACGCAAAACAATTTCACTTGCTTTTATGTGCACAATAAAGTCTTCTTGTTAACACATTCGTAATCTTTTTATTAGTGAGGTTTTGATTGCGACGAACGACGCTCAATAACGAAAGAGGGCGAAACCACGGCTCATAATCAGTTTGTACCATTAAGCATAGACAACACTCCAAACATCTCCAAGAGACATAGAGCCTCATGAGCCCACCGGGCTCATGAGGATCTGTACCTCTTGGAGATGTTTGTAGTGTTGTCTATGCTTATCCAGGCTCATGAGGATCTATACCTCTCCGAGATGTTCGGAGTGTATATAATTTTTATGGTATACTACAAGCTGGCTATCCACCGTGACTTCGCTCTCGTTCGTTGTGGAAAGTCGTTCCGTGCAAACGAAACCTCACCGTTAACACATTCGAGACGTGCCACTTTCAGATACGCGGCTTTATGCCGCGTATCCGGAAACGGCACGTCTCGAATGAGTTACTGAGTCTTATAAACTACAACAAGAGGCGGCGGACCATGATAATCTTGAACTGCCATGGTGGATGCGTCTCCGGAACTGGTATGCAAGTCCATCTCACAGGACAACCCTCAAATGTGGGAAGTTCTACCAAAGAGCTCAATGTTTGTAGAATGTGTTTTTGTGACCTTATGGCCAAGGGTGGTAGGGCCCACATATATATGTATACAATCTCATGCGGGCTTGTCCAAAGAGAGAGAAATGTGCCAATGTCTGCAACGCCAGTTAAAACGTCCTATAATATCCTTACACTGACTCTCAGACTGTTTCAGAACCTTCCACGGAAGGAGGACATGTATGAATAATTCCGCAAGAGGCATGGATTCGCATGAGTCGCCGCACCTGCTGGAGCTCAAGATGATCTATGCCTTTTCAAGTGTTGACAGGACGACTTTTTAAAATTACGTCAGTCCAGAACACCAGATAAAACATACATCATTGTACCGAGACTATTTCATTACCTTCAACTTGACGAAGAAAGATATGAATAAAAATCTGCAAGAGGCATAGATCCTCATGAGCCCCCCACCCCCCCACCCCCCCCGCATTTGCCTCTTGCAGTTGAGCGACTTTCTGTGAGAGAGACCACAGAGGCAAGAAACCTTTTTAATACATCATTCTCACTCACTTTCGACCATCCTCCGACTGAGGCGTCTGAATCATAGCCCAGAAGAACAGTGTATTAAGCTAATAAGCACTACACACAAGGGGCAGGAGATCGATCGACCATAATGGTTAGCTTGTGACCGGCTGGACAGATGCCAGGGTAATGACTCTGACTTGTGCGCGATGCCTGCCTTGCAGTCTATACTCAGCAGGCGTTTCCAATGTATTCTGGCGGCATTCGGCGAGACTTAAAAGGGTTGTCCGTCGCTAAGGGAGGATGGGGGACGGGAATGGGAGGGGGGTGGGGGCAAGGGGCGAGGCACCGTGTTCTTACAGATATGTCATTCACAAACAGATCGGCGGCTGCGATCAGTCGGTGCCACACGCAAAGCGTTACTGCTAGCTGACCAACTCCAGTGATGTTTCTCCCTCCACGCCCACCAGGTTCATTTGTAGACGCGGGGCATCGCACACACTTGGGGGTGTCAACACGAAGAGACGAGTAATAAAAGAGTTAAAGTCAGAATGAGATGAAGAGGGTAATGGAAGTGTGTGCTGGTCTGTGATCTTGAACCTTACGACTGAAAATCGTAAGGTCCAAAATCACAGGCCAGTAACGCATTTCTTCACATGTGTGTATGTGTGTTTTAGTGTGTTCGTGTGTGTGTGTGTGCGTGCGTGTGTGTGTGTGTGTGTGTGTGTGTGTGTGTGTGTGTGTGTGTAAACACAGCCCACTCAAGGCACTCGCGGTCTCCACTGACATGAGAAAATAGCGATCGATGGTTCATGGTGTCTCATTGAGCTGTGCGGCAATCATCACTCATCTACATTTTACGAAACAAACACTTAATCACTTTTTATTATTGTGTACGGTCTGGATGTTCAGTCAAGACTAGTAGACTACAACCGGTACCCCCCCCCCTCCCCTACCCCCTCCCCTACCCCCTCCCCTCCCCCAGCGCGGTACCTACACTTATACATCCAGAGGTTGGTCAGCGGTCGAATGTGTCAAAGCCCATGACTTCATCCGTCCAAGGCCGGAACACAGAGGCAAGATCTGGTACATTGTGCCGATCTCCACCAGTTGAGTAGATTCGCATTCGAGATCTATGCCTATTAGCAAAAATAGATTCTCATGAGCTCCTCATAGGATGAATGCTGGTTACGAGATGAGGCCGAAACGTCTGTCTGAAGATCCTCCGAACAACAGGGATGTAATATATATGTTAGACCTGCGTGGTGGTCTGTGATTTTGGATCTAAGGGTGGGGAAAACAGCAAGGCTGAGAGAAACAACAACAACAACAAAAACAGCACACAATGACGTATATGAAATCAAAATGACGTAAATGATATCGGAAGGACGTAGATGACAAATTAAAATGACAAAAATAAATCAAAATGACGCAAATGATATATAAATGACAACAAAATCATAATGACAAACGAAACGGAAATGAAATCAAAATGACAAATGAAATCAAAATAACTTAAATGAAATCAAGATGTCTTAACCCATTTAGCCCTGACGCACTACAGCAGGAGATGGATCGGCGCCAAGCTAATCTGGCACTACCCTTGAATTATCATGGTCGATCCATCTCCTACGACAGGGGCATAGTCTTTAGATGACGCCTCCAAAATTTGGGAAATACGTGCGTCGGGCTGAATGAGTTAAATGAAAGTAACTCAAGTGACGTAAATGAAATTAATACCAAACCAGCAAGAGGCACAGACTCTAATGGACCCCTGCGACCGCAGGAAATCATGAGAGTCTGTTCTCTTGCAGACTGAACGAGAGGATGAAGGCTGGTTGGCGTGTGTGTGTGTGTGTGTGTGTGTGTGTGTGTGTGTGTGTGTGTGTGTGTGTGTGTGTGTGTGAGTGTGTGTGTGTGTGTGTGTGTGTGTGTGTGTGTGTGAGAGAAAGAGAGAGAGAGTCCGTGTGCGTGTGTGTGTGTGTTTGTTTGTAAAAGAGAGGGGGTTGGGGGGAGGGGCTGAGGTGGCGGGGGTGATTGGGGTGTAGGAAGTGAGAGCAGGGTTTTATTGCTATCGATCGGCTGGGCGGCGACTCCCTAATGAAATCACGGTGCCTCAAGATCAGTCTTATACCCCCACCACCCCCAGTGAGCAATGATCCTCGGCCCCACGACGGCCGAAGTGGGCCCAAAGAAGTTTTGATACTACTGGGGCCCCCATCCCCCCGTTCCCAGTTCGGCGGTGATTTTGGACGCACGCACGCGCGCGCGCACGCACGCACGCACGCACGCACGCACACACACACACACTCCAGCTCTCCTCCATTCCAACTCCTTGTATTTTTAACCCCTTTCATCGCCAGTCAGAGGCAGATAGTATAAACTTAAAAAGGTAGATTATTGTTACAAAAATTGCCGTGAGTAAGTTCGAAAACTCTATGTGGATCATGTCGAGCACGATCGGTCTGAATGGATGGTGCAAGACTGAAACGTGCGACGCCCAGTACCAGGCTGGTTCAAGCTAGTTCCGTGGCCGCGCGCCATGATATTCTGGCACCACCAATGAACCATCATGATAGATCTGTCCCCTGAAATGCAATGCAGTCTCCGGAAGGCAACTAGCACATTTGAAGATTTTGGCGGCCTGGGCATCGTGGCGCGGGATTTCTTTTCCCAACTTAGTTCCGTAACGCAAGCCGACAGGCAGAACTGTGCGTGGAGCTTGCTTTACAGAACTCGGTTGGGGAAAAAAAATATTCAGGCCCCGGTCGTCAGTTCCTCTCGTCATCAAAATCCAGCTGCCATTCCGTCTAATGAAATAACAGTGAGAATTTTCAGCGAGGGACGCAAGATTTGAAAGCTGCGAAGCGAACCAACCGCGTGCGCATGCATGTGTTTGTCACCAATCTCTGAGTCCCGGCGTTGCTGTTCATTGCCTTACGTAGGAACTTTTGGCACCAGGTGCGGCTTGGTCCCTGCCTTTTTGAATGAGTGTCTTTTAGCTATATTTATATCGTCAGCTTTCACTTTGGTCTATGATCCTCCCTTAACTCAGCTTATGAGATGGTCTGCGTATGGAAAGGGGGTGGGGGAGGGGGTGGGTGGGTGAACGGTTCATTTACGTGTCTCTAGTTTTCCACCTTTATTGCTACCACTGAAAATCTGAAAATAATTATAAAGTATGAGTTTGAAACGAAAGCTGTCAAACTCAAAGTGAAGCGGGGAAAAGAAGTTAACTCTTTGGCTGTCGGCAGCGACTTTTGTCGCGATGATTCCTGTAGGAATCATTGTGACAAAAGTCGCTACCGGCAGCCAGTAGGAATCATCACGAAAAAAAAAAAAAAAAAAAAAAAAAGGTCGATACCGACAGCCAAAGAGTGAAAATCCCTTGTACTTAACCCTTTGGTTGTCGGCAGCGCTTTTTGTCGAGGTGATTCCTGCAGGAATCGCCTCGACAAAAAGCGCTACCGACAGTCACAGTCAAGCTACCCTCCGAGTCTTCGTCATCAGTTTGACTTTTATGACATACCTCGTCTGAAAGTCTTCCTGCGTCACAAATATTGATCCCATCGTTTAGCATTGTCTATGTCGACGTGATTATATGACGCTAAATACATAAAGGGATCAGCGGCTGTCATACCGTGATTTCATTAGTGTTACGATTGTGGTTGTGTTGTTCTGTGAGAGCATGCATGTGTTAATCGTAGGAAACGATTCGATATTTATTTGAGCTATCATGGTTACGAATCACGTACCTTTTCAGTAAGATTCTCTATCGTTCACGCAGATAGCGGAATTGGTTTTTTATGATACGCTAAGTTTAGTCCGGAAGCTTCTAGCAAAGTCGCACGGAGAATAGTGGTAGTAGAGCTGCTCTATTTTTAGTCATGCGTTGAGGACTTGTTCTTTGATGATGAGGTCACACAGGTCCTGGTACTCTTTGTTTAAACCAGCCAGCTCTATCCATTTCTCCAGGTAGCTCCTGATTCTCTCAATGAAAAGGCCGGGTGTTTCTCCTTCTTCAGGCTTGCAGTTCCGAAATCGTCGCCTGTAACCCTCTTCGGTGAAGTCGTACTGTCTCAACAGGGCGGCTTTCAACTGCGTATAATCTTCGGCTTCTTCTCTTGGCAAGCGGGTGTAAAATTCAAGCGCTTTGACAGTTAAAAGTGCACTCAGCTTGATAGCCCAAGTCTCTTGTCTCCAGTTATTGCTGCTTGCGAAGCGCTCGAATCGCTCCAGATAAGCGTCCATCTTATCTGAATTTTCTGCGAAAGGTGGTAGCTTTGGTGCACGGGCTGTTTGCTCTCTGCTGGCTAAGGTTGTTGCTTCAGTAGCTCTCTGACTCTGTGCTTCTATCTCCATCTGCTTTAGATGACTTTCGTGTTGACGTTGCCTCTCTGCCTCTTCTCGCTCCTCTTCTCGTTGTTTCTCTGCCTCTCTTCGCTGTTTCTCTGCCTCTTCTCGCTGTTTCTCTGCCTCTTCTCGTTGACTTTCGAGTTTCCTGATTTCACGCTCTTTGGCTCTTTCTTCTCTCTCCAATCTCTCCTTTTCTTCTCTCTCTCTCGTCTCTTTTCTTCTTTCTCCTCTCTCTCCAGTCTCTCCTTTTCTTCTCTCTATCTCGTTTCTTTTCTTCTTTCACCAGTCTTTCCTTTTCTCTCTCTAATCTCTCCTTCTCTCTCTCCATTACAAACTCGAGGAGTTGAGCTTCTTCGAGTCCACATTCCTTTCCAAATTTCAGGAATGTCTCCATTTCCGATGTCGCCATCTCTGCGTTTCACTGCTGGCTGTTTTCTCCGGCTACCCTTTCCACTGAGCCAACTGAAGATGTCCCGTCGGAGGTGCCAAAGTGTTACGTGTAGAGTCGTGGTCGTAGTTTGATAATTATCACACCAGACGGCACGCACGTAAAGAAACTTCATTCAGCTGCAACCCATCACACGTGGCTTAAGGTTGTAGACAATACTGGAGTAACAGTTCCAACAATACTTTATTGCAGCGATGAGATCTCCACACAATGCATTCCCAAATGCACCAACACTGATACAATGTCTCCTCTTCAAAATGTCAACACTGGCGACACAAAGTTTCTCATACAACGCACACCACCGTTACGCTGCGTCTCTCACAATGTACACCCTGTACGGGCCACGTACCTACGATAAACAGTGTGTCCCTACAACTGACAATGCATGACAATGTACCCACGTGCTTCCTAGCACCAACTTTTATAGTAGAACGACTTTCCAGAACAATCTAACGAACTCACACAACGCAACCAATCAGAATGGAACAGGTAACTGAAACTCATAAATATTAATTTAAAAAAAAGGAAACATTGATGGTGCCAGAAACGCAGACGATCCAGATCCAGAGTGGAGACCTGAAACATGTGTTGTTACCACAAGAAGTCAAGCAAAGAAGAGTTACCAGACCATCCCTCTAAAAGTGGCGGACAACACGGAAGCAGCCGTGGTGAATAGGGAAAGGCTGGTGGAACTACAGAAAGCCGACCTCACGCTTGACAAGTTCCGAGGTCAGACCGAGCCCGTAAGGCAAAAGGGAAATGAGATAACATTCGAGACCAGGAAAAAATATCCTGTACCGGATATTCAACAGCAATGGAGATAAACCTGTGCGTCAAGTAGTAGTTCCTGAACCTTTGAGAATGCAGGTGATGAAATTGGCCCATGATTCTATATTGGGAGGACACTTGGGAATCAACAAGACCCTCGATAGGATCCGAGCCGTCTTCTACTGGCCTGATATGGGAGGCGACGTCACCCGATTCTGCAGGTCATGCGACATATGCCAGAAGACAATCTCCAAGGGAAAGGTCCCAAGGTTCCTCTAGAGAAAATGCCACTGATCGATATGCCTTTCAAGCGGGTAGCTGTGGATCTGGTGGGGCCAATACCCCCTCCAAGTGAAGATGGTCATCGCTACATTTCGACCCTGGTAGACTACACTACACGTTATCCTGAGGCCATACCATTGAAGAAGATCGACATTCCAACAGTGGCAGAGGCGCTCGTCGACATGTTCAGCCGTTCGGGATTCCTGAGGAGATCCTGAGTGACCTGGGAACTCAGTTCGTCTCCGACTGCATGGAGGAAGTCAACCGGTTATTGAGCATCCGACACCTTACTACCACCCTTTATCACCCCATGTGTAATGGGCTTTTTCAAAAGTTTAATGGAACATTGAAGGCTATGCTGAAGAACCTGTGTACTGAACAGCCAAGGTTGTGGCATAGATATATCAATGCCTTGCTCTTCGCATACCGTGAAGTTCCTCAGAATTCGACAGGGTCTTCCCCTTTTGAATTACTGTAGGTAGGACTGTAAGGGGGCCCATGCACATCCTGAAGGAGCTGTGGACCAAGGATATCGACGCGCCTGAGGTGAAGATCAGCTACCAGTACGTACCAGAGAGGGAAGCTGGAAGATACCCTCAGGATGGCTCGAGAAAAACTGGGGAAGGCGCAGAACAAAGGGAAGCATTACTATGATCGTAAGGTGAAACCTCGACGATTCCAGCCAGGTGACCAGGTGTTGGTTCTTCGTCCTACCGACAACAACAAACTCCTGATGCAGTGGAAGGGACCCTACATTGTCGACACGGTGGTTGGCATCAACGACCACAGAGTCAAGGTCAACAACAAGGTGAAGACTTACCATGCTAATCTGCTGAAGAAGTATATCGAGAGAGGTCGTCAAGACAGACCACAACTGGCGGCATCGGTACGTCTTGCTGATGACGAAAGGCTAGACGACGAGAACCTGTTTGACCTTAATGAACTACGCCACAAGGAGGATGTAGAAGACATCCAGTTAGGTCAGGATCTGACCCAGACTCAACGAGAAGAACTGCGCGTCCTGACTCAAGAATTCAAGCATCCGTTTACACCTGACCCAAGAACAACACACACCGTCCAAAACGAGGTTAATCTGACATCTAACAAGCCGGTTCGCGACGAGCCTTGTCGTCTGTTTCGAAACACAAGAGAGGGACTGAGGAAGAATGTTGGAGAGACGCCGGACTTGCGGGGAGTCGTCAGAGATTCCAGATCGCCAGTGCTCGTCATGCGGAGACCAGAGAGATCTAATTTGGTGTGTATGGACTATCATACCTTCCATAAACCAACCGTGTTTGACCCAGGACCAGTAACACTTGAACTGTGAACTGTACCCCATGATTTGGAGATGTTCCAGAAGTGAACTTTGACATTAATTGTTAGTTTAACTAAGGGTTCGCAGAACTTTGGAGCGGATTACCTGAGCATAGTAGTTTAAATGAACATTTCTGTGCCCATAACAGTTTAAAGAAACATTTCGGTGTTCATGACAGTTTAAAGGGACATGTCTTCGCTCAGGACAGTTTAAAGGAACTGTGAGGCGATTATTTTAAAGTAGTTGATTTGATTTCATTTTGATGTGAAATTCTTATTATTTGTGGTTTTGTGTAGGTTAATACAGCCACAGCCGTAATTTTGAGATTTGAGAAGAAATTTTTGTGAAATTTCATTCTAAAAAAGGGGGGGGGGGGGGGGTAATGTTATGATTGTGGTTGTGTTGTTCTGTGAGAGCATGCATGTGTTAATCGTAGGAAACGATTCGATATTTATTTGAGCTATCATGGTTACGAATCACGTACCTTTTCAGTAAGATTCTCTATCGTTTGCGCAGATAGCGGAATTGTTTTTTTTATGATAGCTAAGTTTAGTCCGGAAGCTTCTAGCAAAGTCGCACGGAGAATAGCGGTAGTAGATCTGCTCTATTTTTAGTCATAGTTGTTTCCTGTGAGCGTGAAATTAGTGGCCGTTCTTTGCGCGTTATGAAAGGTCGTGAACGGTTTGCTATACTTTTATGTGACGTCATTATACATTGGGATTTGGGGCTGAAATGAGCAGACGAATTTTTGTAGACTATTGTAGTTATTCTAGAAAGCTCTTTTTTAATTAATATTTATGAGTTTCATTTAAGTGTTCCATTCTGATTGGTTGCGTTGTGTGAGTTCGTTAGATTGTTCTGGAAAGTCGTTCTACTATAAAAGTTGGTGCTAGGAAGCATTGTTATGTCTTGTTACTCCAGTATTGTCTACAACCTTAAGCCACGTGTGACCGGTTGCAGCTGAATGAAGTTTCTTAAAAGAACCTTACGTGCGTGCCGTCTGTTGTGATACCATACTACGACCACGACTCTACACGTAACAATTAGGCACTGAGTGACAGATCCCGCCTATAATGAGGATTCGCATCGGGTCAGTGCGTGCTACAGTCCTTGTTTCCACACACTCGGTTTATGTACCCCGTGAGCAAAATGTCCTCGCGGGTCTACGTCGGTCTTAGTTGAACCCCAAACGGCTATCGGTTGGGGTACGGGCTTTGGGGTCATATCATCATCATAGTCGTCGTCGTCATCGTCGTCATCATCATCAGCGGCAGCAGCAGCACTGAGCAGCAAACAACAAAGGCCACATAAGAATAAAAACAACAGCAAGCATAAAAAAAGCCTG
This sequence comes from Semisulcospira habei, assembly GCA_036245525.1. Lineage (NCBI taxonomy): Eukaryota > Metazoa > Mollusca > Gastropoda > Semisulcospiridae > Semisulcospira > Semisulcospira habei. Next base: position 143,987,138 of record BTPG01000005.1, on the reverse strand, counting down.
TGGGTTATTTGTCCCGCAAATTTTTTCAGACACCTGTTTCATTTTCTGTGTTCTGTTTTATTCATCACTTACGCCTGTTTGTATCAGCCTTGGAACGCACGGGTGCCTCTCAAACCTAGATGCATATTTTTTAGCAAGCCTTTTGCTCTCTGCAGGAGGCGCAGACCCTCGTGAGCCCCCGAAGATTGCTCAGTGGTGGTGGTGGGTGGGGGAGGGCTCATAAGGGACGGTCTACCCCAATGCGCAAAGGCCATCGGGCTGACGTCGGCCGCGGGCCGTTGGCCCGCACACGGGCGTGCGCGGGCCAACAGCGGCAGACGTCAGCCCGATGGCCTTTGCGCCCTGGGACTCTCCCTGTCCCTGCTCAGTTCATTTCCGCCTGTGTTCACACTGAGGTGAAGATGTTTGGCGCATGGCGTATATTGGTTTCTTTCAACCCTTCTCGGCTCCACCCCCTATTCCGGCACTTCCCTTGTGTAATAACCTCTGGAGCAAAACCACAGCCACTTGCAAACCGCGTAGATCCTCATGAGCCCCAGCATGAAGCATGGAGGGATGGGGGTGGGGGGTGGGGGGCGGTGTGTGTGTGTGTGTGTGTGTGGGGGGGGGGGGGCTCATGAGGATCTATACAGTTTTGCCGACATCTGCAGACATTTTGCAGGTATCTGATATTTTGACACGATGCGGTAAAAAGGCGTAATCGTCTTCTCCCCGGCCGCTCAATGAAAGAGCGCACTACTCTCTCTTTCCCTTTTTTTTTTTTTTTTTTTGTCGCGGCCTTCTGCAGAGCATGCAACGCGCAATATATAACAGGCTACCTTTTTAACCCCTTCACTGTCGGAGCAAGGCAAACATTACCCCGCTCATGAGGGTTTATGTCTCTTGTTACTTCTATGTTCTTTATGCCTGTTTTGTGTGTGTCAGTGATCCATTTAATGTGTGTTCTTCACACGAATCATAGTGTTGGTCAATGAGCAGTGGTTTCAGACACGAAATTCGTGTATGATCAGTGGAAGGGAAGGGGTTGACCATTTGGCTGTCGGTACTAGTAACAGTTTTTGCCGGCGGAAACGTTACCCTATAGGTACAGCCAAAGGGTTATACAGTTACGATCCCCGCCAAAAACCCTTACCCGCCTTAATTACTTGTAGTCCCGGTGACAACAATAAATGTGAGCCCAAGCGTCGTACCTTCACGGCTTTGAAGAAAAACTGCAGGCGGCATTCTCTGTCAGAAAGCGGTCTTAGATTATCATGGGCCTCTGCGGCTGCATGGGATCATGCGAATCTATAATCTCTTTCAGATGGACGGAGTTGTTTAGTGGACTGAGCCACCTCAACTGACACCGGCATCGGCACCGGAACTCTGCACTACAGCACGTGCCGCACGCTCCAGCCAGGACAACGCGCGCTTGCCACGCGCTTACGAGGGCAGGAACCCTACGCAGGTATCAGAGAACAGCAGAAACTCGTAGACGTATATTTCTGTAGAGCAGCCACGCCTTTCTGGTTGCGATAAACTGCAGTGAATGTGCCATTTGGTGTGCGTGGGTATTGGGTAGTGCGCCTGGGTGATTGCCATAATCTTGCTGATAATCAGAGAAGTGGAACTGGAAAAGTGAAAGTGGATACGTCCTGCCGAACTGGGCCGGGGCGTCTTGTCAGAATTGTATCCGGCAAGCCCTGCGGGCGGCACCAGTTTATCGGTGTCGTATCAGTGAAACAGCTATCATTTCAATTGTGGCATCCGTTTCGCAGTTTCATAGTTGAATCACAGAATGATTAACTCATTCAGCCCGGACACACCACACCAAAATATGGATCGAGCATGATAGTTCAAGGGTGGTGCCAGAATAGCTTGGCGCCCATAGGCGCCAAGCTGTTCTGGCACCACCCTTGCCAACTATCATGCTCAATCTGTTTCTAGAATTGTAATGCAGTCCTTCAGAGGGCAACTTCAAATTTTGGGGATTTCGGTCCTCGGGTAGAATGTGTTAAGTCACAGTAACGCGTGATTTCGACTGTACGTGTGTGGTAATGCACTGCCTTTTGCTCATGCTGGAAACGTGTCAGTGACACTTTCACATCAGTGTAGCCGGCCTCTCTCTCGCTCTCTCTCTCAGTCTCACATTTCCGTGCCTACCGACTGGACCAGCCTTTTAAATGCGGCTAACCGCGGACCAGCCTTTAGCTTTATGAAGATTATTGTCGGGATTTATAAGTACACCTGTAGAGTCAGCGCGGACCGGGCTAAGACTTTACTTCATCAGGTTTCTTGCTCCTCTGTGAACTATTGTTTTTCTGTGGTTGGTGTAACAGTCGGTGATTCCAGGCCACGTCAGTCTTGGTGTCACCAGTGTCTAATTCCAGTGACTAATTTGTGACACGGGTAGTAGCTCACGTTGTGCAGTTTTCTGTCAAAACAAATCGTACAAGAGGGTGCTTCGACTGGAATATAAACAGGTAAGCACTATTATATTGTGTGCTGGTCTGTGATTTTGGACCTTACGTCTTTCAGCCGTAAGGTCCGAAATTTACAGACCAGCACACATGTACTTTTTGTATGTATATGATATATATGTCAGCGTGTTGTCACCTATAGTAGCTGTTTGCACTGACGCTTTTTTAGTCCGTGCATAATATCTTTCGTTTATGCAGTGCGTCGCCCAGGCATACGACACGGCCCTGGCAAACGCACGCACACATACCGAAACACACGCACGCAAGCAAGTAACGCACGCACGCACGCACGCACGCACACACACACACACACACACACACACACACACACACACACACACACACTGGGAAGCACGCACACATACACGCGCGCACACACCGTGGCACACACAAACACGCTCACACGGGCACGCACGCACGCACACAAGCACACACACTCTCTCTCCTTCTTTCGCCCTCTCCCTGTCCAACACGTTCAGTGCCGAGAAACCTTGAACACCACCCAACTGCAAGAGGTATAGATCTTCATGAGCCCCCGCAGCTGCGGGGGCTCATGATGATCTATGCCTCTTGCGACACCACTTTCAATCCGCCACGCTCCTGGGACATCATCTAGGTTTGGTGTTGAATTAAGGAAGATTGCAACACAGTGTGTCGCCTAACACTGAATGGGTTGATAACACAAATGTCAGTAAGGTGTTGATGTGATGATATGACCATGATGCAGAGGGAAGGCATATCAACCCCACCTGCCACTCTACTCATCCTCAATCTGACATTGTTTCGCAGTTACCGAGTTTGCAGTATACTATAATGCGGCTTTCGTACACTGAGTTTCATTTGCAGACGTTTACTATAAAACCTTCTTGTTGTGCCGGTCTATGGTTAGTCCCCGATCACTGTATAGTGCCAGTGGGACAAAAAAAAAAATGGAGTTAATGAACGGTCTATGGTATAGGTTCATGGCCGGCGCTCGTACCTTGAGCCGAGAATTCTTTTTCGTGCTGCCGCGTAGGGCCTACATAATCGCCGCCTCGGCTCCCCCCGGCCCCTCCCCTCCCCTCCTCCCAATTCCCCCTCCTTTTAACCCATTTAACCCCACATCCGCATTTCCCAAATTTTGGAGGTGTCACCTAACGCCGATTATGTACCAGTTGCAGGAAATGGATCGGCTATGATAATTCAAGGGTAGTACCAGATTAGCTTGGCGCCTGAATCGCCAATCTAATCTTGCACTACCCATGAATCCATCTTGTGACTGATGAGGGCGTCGGGGCTGAATGGGTTAAAAGTAAGGTTGCGCCTGTATTTCACGCCCACAGTTAGCTTGCAGCAGAAGCACCGTCAGTTGTTGTCAGTCTCGTATTCAGTGTTGCGTGATTAACCTTTCGGCTGTCGGCGGTTTTGTCACCAGTCATGGTGTTTCAGTCTTGCAGGAACTGATCAGCTCAACAAAAAGCGCTGCCGACAACTAGAAGGTTAACCTTGAGTTCTATAAACTGTTCACTCTCAGCGTTCCATATCATAAACAAATCGACCGTGGTTGTTGAACAGCCGGAGCTGATCAGGGCACGGCCCAAAGAAGTAGGCACCATCTTTGAGTTGCCGGCCACGGTTTATCCGGCCACTGAACTTGTGCTAGTGCGTAGAACCACTGAAGCAGACTGAAATGGCGAGGCATTAACCCTTTTACTGCGAGAACGCAACGAGCAGAATCCAGAATGCAAGAGACATAGATCGTCATGAGCCCCCGCAGCAGTGGGGGCTCACAAGGATCTATGTCTCTTGCTGACTCCATTTTCAGTTTGTGTTTCTTGGATGAATGTGGTTCCTTGCCGATGAAATTACAGAAACACAATCTGTGTCCAGTGGCCGGTAGGGAAGGGGTTGAATTGTAGAAGGAAAAGCACGTTGAAAAACAAAACGGCGAGGAAGCGATTCCATCTGCGTGATGTGATGGACCCCCTTTGCCCCCCCCCCCCTTCCACCGCACCCCCCCCCCCCGCCCCGACTTGATAAACACAAACTACCCCGCGCCAGTAAGCAAATGAAGGTCATGGAGCCGGGCCACTTTTTTTCTTAGCTGTGCGCAGGCACATTCAGGTCGTCATCAGCCCGACCTCAGTAAGCAAGAGGTCTTCGGGCCTACGACGGCCGCAGTGCGCCGAAAAAACACGGAATACCACCCAGCTGGTAGAGGTATAGATCCTAATGAGCCCCCGCAACTGCTGGGGCTATGAGGATCTATGCCTCTTGCGGCCACCGTGTCTACTTTGTATCCGTGGTCATGGGAATGCTACGGATCCAGCTTCGACTTTGAATAAAGATTTCAAAAACACACTCTGCGTCCAACTAGCAGTGAAGTGGTTAAACGTGGTACGTGCAACCAAAGATCCTACATAGATAGGATCTTTGGTGCAACTACACGGAAATATCTCGTATATATCCGACCTCTCAGAGGAAATATCCCAAATGAAGCACAAGGGATGAATAAAGCTGAGCAGTGATTTATTTATTCATTTAAACGAGCGACAGTCGACTTGGATGAGCAGGCTGTTGGAAAGTGCACACTGATTCTGCTTTCTGCGTCATCGGTGATCACCAGTTTTACTGTTGCTCTCTGCTGAGCACTGACAGCCATAATGCTCTTTGTTACGATTTATTATTATTTTTTTTTTAATTAAAAAAAAAAGGAAAAGGAAATGATCGAGTCGAAAACCAAGAACGACTATCCAATTTGCCTTGACATACTAACCCAGTAGCGCCATCTTATTCTGCTGTTTTGATTGATCGATTTATTTTTCTTTTTTGGCGCAGTGAGAGTCAAGAGCCTTACAGCTGTGGGATTCTGTAACTTATTATCTTCGTTGAATTTTGTCCTGTATTGTCGATGGACGTATTGTCGTTTACAACCCACTGAGGTCAATGTGTGCGACAGACTGCCTTTGTTTTAACCCTTTGGCTGTCGTTAGCAGTTTTTGTCGCGATAATTCTACAGCAAAAATCGCGACAAAAACAGCTACCGACAGCCAAAGGGTTATCGAAATCCCCGCATTTTGAAGGACTGTATTACAATTCTAAAGACAGATCGAGCATGGTAGTTCAAGGGTGGTGCCAGAATAGCTTGGCGCCAAGCTATTCTGGCACCACCCTTGAACTGTCATCCTTATCATATTCATGTATCATACATAATACTTTAGACTTGCTGAGGTGTTCTTTGTCATTTCTTTTGCAGCATAACATCATAATCATTTTTTAATGTTTAATGTTCGATGTTTTGCGTGATGGCAGTGTGTCTGTCTCTCTCTCTCTCTCTCTCTCTCTCTCTCTCTCTCTCTCTCTCTCTCTCTCTCTCTCTCTCTCTCTCTCTGTGTATGTGTGTGTGTGTGTGTGTGTGTGTGTGTGTGTGTGCGGATTGCTATATATCAGTGTGAATGTGTGTGTGTGTGTGTGTGTGTGTGTGTGTGTGTGTGTGTGTGTGTGTGTGTGTGTGTGTGTGTGTGTGTGTGTGTGTGTGTGTGGCGTGTAATGTGAGCATTGATTATTTGAAATGGAAGCATTGTTGCCTGTCAGTATTTTTACTATTATGTATACTTTTATATAAAACAATATGTGTATGTGTGTTTACGTGCATGCTATAGCTTAGCAAGGACATGATTGAAAAAATGTCATTGAAGGTACCTAATCATTTATCCTTGAAAAATAAAGTTTCATTTCATTTCATTTCATGCTCGATCCATGTCTTGCTGTGGTGTGTCGGAGCTGAATGAGTTAAACTGTATTCTTTTTGTATTCTGTATTCTAAAGGCCGAAATGTTTTCTCCTCCTCCTCCTTCTCTCTCTCTCTGTCTCTCTGCCTCCCGCAGTCGCTTTATTTGAGGGGTTGGGGTGGGGGGTGGGGGGTGGGGAGGGGCGGGGCAGGAGTCAAACACCCTTGAGATATTGGCCGCTGCACAATTAGACTCGCTTGACACAGCTTGGCTGTCATTCGCAGCGTGTGGTGCATCGTTGCCGCAAATTCCATCTCAGTGTTATTCATCAGTCCTGCACCCATACCCCTGGCTCTGTCACGGGCATAGATTCTCATGAACCTCCCTGCGACTGCACACGCTCTTTAGAATCCACGCTTCTTGCCCCGTACTGTTGTGCTTTATATTACTCACTTACATCTTCTTCTTAGAGGAAGGAGTGAATACGGGGTTTACGCCAAGTGTTATTAATGGCAGCAAAAAAGCATACGTTGGAGTTTTTGTTGTGTCACCACAGGTCACAGATCAGTTGCTGACCTCAGCTATTCAGCCGGCATGCCATACTATACAACAGGGTACAGAACGACCATGACAGTTCAAGGGTGATGCCAGACTAGCTTGGCGCCTACAGGCACCACCCTTAAACTGCAATTGTCGATTTGTCTCTTTCTTTGGAAAACAACTACCGAACTGTGGATGCTTTGACCTTTTGCAAGAGGAACGAGGACAGTGGCGTCACGAGTGTGAGCGTGAGCATGGACATCTTGAGCCTCACAGCAAAGACTAACTTTCAAGGCAGCCCATGTTGTAAATAAATTGTTGGTCGAAATACCATGCCCATACCTATACTAATTCCACTCCCCTCACTGACATGTTTCTCGCTACTCAGTATTTGTAAGCTATAGGATAAAGAAAGCAGCCCTAACTTGTGGCAGTGGACAAGACAGTACAATCTAATTTTTAAAAAAGAAAGAAATACCCCCCTAAATATTATATATATATATATATATATATATATATATATATATATATATATATATATATATATATATATATATATATATATATATATATATATATATATATATATATATATATATACTTTTAACAAAGGCGTCGCCCAAACCAAAAATGCACTCAATCTGTATATAAATGGTCAAACCTTAAGGGCCACCTCACTTTTAGTGTCATTGTTTATCGTCGCAAGTACGCTAATAAAATAAAGTGTTCTTTCAATCCAAATGGGTTAAAAGTTGACCTTTATACAGTCCACTGTACAGGGAACAATAGACACCAATTCACGAACTTGTCAAATTCACGTGAAACATCGTCAGTTTTTGTGAAAAGCTGTGCGATATTGGCAAGCGTACCAAAGACAGGCAGGTGGAAAAACTCGGTAAAGTCGTGATGCACGTGCTAAAGGGGTCAGTCATGAACACTGAGCACTTCTGTTTCGCTACAAATACCGGTACAGTAGGGGCAGAATTGTCACTTTCCTAACCATGCCACCACGACGAAGCCTAACGCCAGTAGATCAAGGCCGGGCGCTAGCATGGCTGCAGGATGGAATTTCCGGACGAGAAGTTGGGAGACGTCTTGGGGTGTCCCATTCAGTGATCCAGAAGCTATTGGCACGATTCCAAGAAACTGGAAGGGTAGAACGACGACCCTGCTCAGGACGCCCGCGCTGCACCAGTAGAAGGGAGGACATATACCTCTGTGTGGCGGCTCTGCGCGACCGAACTGTCACGTCAACCACTCTGCGACGTCAACTGATGCAAGCTGCAAACAGAAGCACAGTCTGCCGACGTCTGCGCGAAATTGGCCTGGCTTCATGCAGAGCAGCATTGAGAATACCCCTCACACCAGCTCATCGCAGAGCCCGGGTTGCCTGGTGTCGTCAACATGTGAGATGGAACAGACTCCAGTGGACTCAGATTCTGTTTACTGATGAGTCACGGTTCACTGTGTCCTTCAACGAAGGCAGGGTGAGGTGTGGAGATGCCAGGGCGAGCGATTCACGGATGGATGCGTCCACGAGGTGGATAGCTACGGAGGAGGGTCAGTCATGGTCTGGGCAGGCTTCAGCAGGGAAGGCAGGACCCCCCCCCCCCTCCTTTCCCCCCTCCACGTCATCCGTGGCACCCTGACTGGACTGCGCTATCGGGACGAGATTATGCAGCCCCTCATCCAGCCAGTTCTCCAAGCCATAGGCGACAATGCTGTTCTGCAGGACGACAACGCCGAACCTCATCGCGCCCGTGTGGTGGATGAGTACCTTGAGCCGGCAACGGGGCATCATGAGAAAGGAGTGGCCAGCTCGTTCACGTGATCTGGCTCCCATCGAGCACCTCTGGGACGCGCTGGGGCAACGTGTAGTCAGCAACAATCCCCCACCTCAAGACGCCCCCCACCCTCCCCCAGCTGACTCAGTTCCTGCATCAAGAGTGGGAAGCGATCCCACAACATGTTCTCCGAACCCTGGTGAACTCCATGCGTCAACGCTGCATTGAATGCTTGGCTGCAAACGGTGGGTACACTCACTACTGACTGGACCAGGCTTGTGCGACTTTTCAAATGAGGGGTGGGTGAACATTCTAACGTACTGCTGTTGTTACAATTGCTTGATTTACTCAAAACTTAAATGAAATTGTTACTGAATAAATTAGCAAAGTACTGACTCCAAGTATTGTTACATTATTTGTGTGGTATTGTCGGTGCGTCTGCGATAAAAAGTGGCCCTTAAGTGTTGACCATTAGTTTATAATATATATATATATATATATATATATATATATATATATATATATATATATATATATATATATATATATATATATATATATATATAAACCGGTTGTAGGCTGCAAAAACTTTAAATCTACTCAGTAGGTCCAATATCTGTTTGGGAATATTTTCTATCTTCCCCTCTCGGGGGGAGGACTGGATATTCTCCAGCGGATGGCGGGGCGCCTGTGGGTAGTCCCTACTGCTTTATGTAGTAGGTGTTCAGCGGAAGGCTAAAACAAATCTAATAAGCGATGCAGTCACAAAAGGGCATCTGATGTCCTGAGGACACAATGCAAGCTTACCATCCTGGAGTCCCATGGCATTAGCACAGCATTCTCAGAATTTAATGAAAAATTATATATATATATATATATATATATATATATATATATATATATATATATATATATATATATATATATATATATATATATATATATATATATATATATAATATATATATATATATAATATAATATAATATATACATACAAAAAGAATAAAGAAGAAAATGAAACTTTGAGATTTCTTTTTCTTTCTGGAACTCAACCCCCCCCCCCCTCCCCAAATACACACACACACACACAAACACACTCCTCCCTCGCCCTTGTCCCCTCACCCAATCCGTACCTACTAGTCGACAACCAGAGCTGAGCGGAAGAGGACAATAAATATGTGCAGCATAATCTCCCCTGACGGAAATGCATTTTTTTTTTTTCGAAAGCATCGATCTCATATTTATTTCTGTTTTTCTTCTCCTCTAGCTAGTCCGCGGCCTATCGATTGTCAACCACTCTTTTCCACTTGCTCGGCGTGCCCATCCATTAGGTACGACTCTGCCATAATTCTGGTCCCAGCGCGCAGCAGGCCATCGGGCTGACGTGGGCCGCATGCCGGCCGGCATGCGGCCTACGTCGGCCCGAGGTGTTTTTGTTTACTTTCTTGATCATGTGATATTATGTGAAAAATTCCTTCATTGCCAGTGTCCATCACTGGCAGCGAACGCGGATTTTGACAGTTGTTGAATTCAGCGTCAACGTCACCTGTCAAAGGAACCTGGATTTCAGCAAGGTTTCAGCATAAAGTAAAGATTCTCATGAGCCCCCCGCAACTGCGGGGGGCTCATGAGGATCTATACCTCTTGCAGCTGGGTGATTGTACAATTTGTTCCCCCTCGGCAATGAAGGGTTTAGTAAGCATAACCGTGTGTCTCTTTCCGATGGGTTGCTAGGAGATACCGACCGCGACAGCCTAAGCCTTAACTCTTAACTCCCAGAACTAAACGACGTCCATTTTGAAGAATGAAGGTCCTTCAGTTCTGGGAGTTTAAGGGTTAATAGGCTGGCCACGTTAATCAAGCTCTCACCTTCTGCTGTCATTCATTGTCAACCGCGTACTTGTAGTGGTGCGTGACCGTCTTTAAAAACAAAAATCAGTTTTCGTGATTCGTGATTACAGTTTGTGTCATCTTCGTAATCCATGAAAGGTTACTTCGGAGGGTTTAACTTTTAGCAGGCTACCGAGGCCATCTCACTTCATTTCAGACAGGAGCCGTGAAAAGAATAACTGTCATGAGTTAAAATAATGTTTCCATGATTTGGGATTCGTGAAAACGTCTGGATTATTTCGTGAATCGTGATAAGTCTGCCACACTGATGATTCCCTCCTCTCACCTGTCGTTTGAGTAGAGGATAATTCGTTTATTTCTGCTATACCTAATTCATATAATTCTTTATTAGTTCAGTGACTTCCTGATAGTAATAATCATTAATAAGCCCTTTTGTGCCTAGCTGTTATTTTCAAACTTTCGTACGCGAATCATCCGTATACTGATTTAAGAGTGTGCGCACTGTAAACTGAATTTGCCAATGAATGCTTTCTTCCATCACCCATCACGACCAGGTATTCAACGCATTCTCATTTTTGAGACAACACAATGCGAGATGGATTGGCTTGGATAGTACAAGGATAGTGCCAGATTAGCTGGGCGCATTGAAACCAGCACTACCCTTGACTCACTTCATGGTTAGTGCTAGTTTAACTTGGCGCCTTGGAAGGCGCCAAGCTAAACTAGCACTAACCTTGAACTGTCATTGTCGGATCCGACCCCACACATCTTTTATAGACACTCCTCCAAAGTTTCAAAAGGCAGTATTAATTGTGAATGGATGGGTTGATGTATGACCATAAACGTATGCAGCAGAACCTATATTGACCGACCACCCTATGAAAGATCACATTTCATTAACAACCATTATTAAGTAGACTGTAGCCACCTAAAATGGTCTTTGACCCTCTTGGTGTCGGCAGCGACTCTGATCTATGCAGGAATCATCTCGACCAAAATCGTTACCGACACCCAAAGGGTTAATGAGTTTGAGCGCACCTGTCTTTTAAGATTATGTTTTTTTTTTTCTTTCTTGCAAAATAGGGGCTCAAAACAGGCTCTTCTGTGTCCACAAACTGCAGAATATTGAACCAGTGTCCAGCCCTCGCCATCGTCATGTGCCATTTTATTTCGCCATTTTACTTTTGCACTTTTAACTCATTGCGCCCGAGGTACGAAAATACCCACATTTTGAAGTTATCCTCTGAGGAGCGCATTACAATTCAGGAGACAGATCGACCATGATAGTTCAAAGGTGGTGGCAGAATAGCTTGGCGCCTATAGGCGCCAAGCTATTCTGCTACCGCCTTTGAACTATCATGGTCGAGCCATATCTTGTTGTGATGTGTCGCGGGCAGAATGAGTTATAACGAATGCGCGTATTTCTTAAGGGTTTGCAAATGAGGTATCGAACAGTATATAGCGTAATCTGCACCAAAATCATGTTTAGTCTCCCCCACCCCCCCACCTACCCGCCCCCCCCCCCCCCCCCCCTGATTCCGTCAGATCCTATCTGATATGCAGCATCCAGAATACGAGAATTAGAAAACTCTTCAGTTTAATTTTTTTTATATTAATAACCACGGCGTGACATGAGCTGCCTCTGCTTTGTAAAAGCGAATTAAGGACTAAATAAACCTTTTTTTTCTGAGACTAAAATGATTCGGGAAAATCTTAGTTTCCTGTCTTCGTTTACGGTACCCAATGTACATATGGGGTTATGTATTGTACGCACAAAAGGTGGTGTGCTTGTCTGTGATTTTGGACTTTGCGGTTTGAAGCCGCAAGGTCCAAAATCACAGACCAATACACAGGTTTTGTTTTTTTTTAAAAACGTAATTCCTTTAGACGATGCAGCACACATTATCCTGATAGAATAAATAATCGTAACACACACACACACACACACACACACACACACACACACACACACACACACACACACACACACACACACACACAGCGAGTAAGAAAGTTTTAAAACTTGTCAGAACTGAATATGCATCCGGCTTCGTCCCGGCAAAACTTTCAGTGTAGAAATCCATGACCCAAGGGCAGCACTCTTCGACAGAATTTTTTTCTCCGAAAAGAAGAAAAACTACATATTGGAGACCTGTAAGAAAAGTAGTGAAGTAATAAGTCAGAACCCTGCGCGCAGAAGGTCATCGGGCCCACTTCAAATGCACAGTCTGCATGCGGCCAATGTCGGCCCTAGGACCTTGTGTCTCACAGGGAAACGATTCACAAGAGTGCAGACACTGACATCATTCGTTCGCCGGTTCCAACTTTAAAGAATTCGGTGACCCGGCAATGGGACAAAACATTCGCCAAAACTTCGCAACACGATACATACACGAAAGTTATTAGTCAGAAATGATAACGGTGTTGGCAGCCCCTAGTCCTAAACTTGGCGAATTCGGCAGCCTAAGGGAAGTAATCGTGGAGTTACGTCTGTAAGAGTGACGGGCCTGGGACTGAATTGATGTTTGTCCATGTCTGCTGGGTGGCGACAAACACGCTTTGACGTCACAGACAAGATCTTGGCGCAGACTTTATTTCATTTCCAGCTTACTCCCCCTTATTTTTGTTCATTCCCAGGGCCACTTTCGGAAGATGAATCGGCGAGGATAACTCTAGGGTATTGTCTTAGTACTTTGTCGTCTGGAGATGCGGTATCGAAGGTGATCGGTTCAAGAGAAGTGTTGGATAAGTTTGACGCCTGTGATGATTTGATAAGTCAAGGGAAGTGTCGGATTAGCTTGGCGCCCGTTGAGGTGCCAAGCTAATTCTACACTTTCTTTGACGTATCAAATCAGACAACGCCCTTGAGCTGTCACGCTCGATCTATAATAGTGGTTAGCAGCCGATTTCAAGCTCAGCTGTGAGTCATTTCAGAAGCGGATGTTGTAGGGATGTACCCACGGCGCAAAAGGCCATCGGGCCGACGTCGGCCCGATGGCCTTTTGCGCATCGGGTAAGGATGGTGTTTCTTTACGAGAAAATTAAGGTCGGTGTGGAAATAAGTCATTCAAATAATACAGTAATTCAGAACCTCATCTGTTCTTTGCTAGGACACATACGTTGAGGCCGCGTTAAGGGTCGTGCTGGTTTTGGTGGTGGCCTTTGTGGGGGGGGGGGGGGGGGGGTGAGGTTCTAAGTCACTTGATGGGTTCATTCATATACGTATACACGCAAGAAAGAAAGAAACTAACTTTAGCTGAAACGTATTTCTTTCTTTGTTGGGTAATCCTTGCAATTTACACGCTTACTGACGGTCCCAGTTTCTTGTGTATGGATTTCGACTTTGGTTATTAGTCTCGGATGGGTTCAGATATTTCACTCGGAACTATTGGTCGCGAAGGAATTAAAAAAACAACAACACATAAACAACAACCCCCCCCCCCCCAACAATAACAAACAAAAACCCCAAAACAACAACAACAACAAAAACAACAACAAAAACCCGCAAGCAGATCTGCCACTTGAAAGAAGGTACACATTGCACACATAATACAGTATCAGTTCAGACGCTTTTTGTGGCGTCTTTTTGCCTAAAGTATTTAAAACGAAAACAAAGTTCACAAACACGATTCTCAGCGAAAGTCAATTGGCTAGGCCCTGGATAATCAAGCTTCACCAATCTATTGCATTTTCCGTGACCACGTGACTTTTTATACGGCGGACTTTGATTGGATGAGCTCTCGTACTGAGCATAAAATAATGGGCATACATAATTATACACGTCTATGGGGGGTGACTCAACACCAGTCAAACAAGTTTTGGCTGTCTGCCACCGCCTTTTACGTGGGTTGCTGACATTCTCTTTGCTTGCTCAGTCCAGACGACATAAACCATTCGCGTGTTGTAAGAGCCAGACATCTGACGATTCACAGGGAAAGAGAGTTAGTCCTACACTTCTGGGGGGAAAGTGAACGCAGTCCAACCGCAAGAAATATTGATTCTCATGACCTCCCACAATTACCTCTGAGCCTCTTGCTGGCACCATTGTGTCTCCATCATATTCCTTGGACGGCTGAATTTAAAATTATATCAGTACCGTACACTCGAATGTCTCGGAACCGTACACCATACTGTTTAGAGTTCACTGGTTCGGAGAAGTTTTACTGAACTGATATATCACTTGGGAATGTTCCGAACCTCTATATATTCATCATATAATACTCGTATGCCCTATTACAACACATTTTTTTCAGACAAAATGCTACAAATATTGATGATCTAGCAGGATACATCAATGATATTTTACATACCAGTATAACAACAAATATAGTTACATTAAGGTCCACTACCGCCGTAATTGTTCACACACATATGTAACAGATGGTTACGAAACGCTACACACAGGTCTAGTTATCGTCCATTTAGACTCAGTGTAGTCCAGTTCAGTGAGGTCGTCTTTATATCAAGTAACCTGACAATGACTCCCCATTCTATAAATAAAATGGTATCAGTACGAGAAACAGCTAAAAATAGATTGACACGCTAGCGGGTGCGCAGAATAAATAAGTGCGATTACGCGTGTGTTTGCTGCATGTCCAAACGGCCGTTAAAGTTCATTAGCTGCGTCGACAATGCACAATGAACACACATGGTGCTGAAATGTGTCTTCAGATTTACGTGTAATAGTGGTACTTTAATATGTAGTCCGACTCCTGTAGGTGAACCTTTGTAAGGCAGGTGAAGTTTACATTATTAGTTTCAATATGGCGGGTGTTGGGATGGGGTGCGGTGTACAATCACCAAGATGTGAAGAGACATTAACCCATAAAAGCCCTGAAAGACTACGACAGGATGTGGATCGACCATGATATTTCAAGGTTGGTGTCAGAATAGCTTGGCGCCTCTAGGCGCCAAGCTATTCTGACACCAGCCTTGAAATATCATGGTCGATCTGTCTCCATAATTGTGATATAGACCTCAGAGGATATCTACACAAATTGGATAATTTCATCCTCAGGGCGTAAGGAGTTAATTAAAATTCGTTCATTCTCACTGAACCGCGTATTATGGTTCTGGACGATGACTGAGTGTCTTCAGAAAAGACTGATAAATGATATTTAGCAGGTTTTAAATTAAAAATACGCGTCATTATTGTTTGTTTCGCTTAGCTAGTTTCACACAAGTACGCTCATACAGCCAGGGAACATTAGTCAATATAGTGTCCTGATACAGCGTAGTAGCTTGAGTTCTTTTTAACCCATTTAACCCCAAAGCCGCAGTTCCTAATTGTTGGCCGTGTCAGATAACGACTATGGACCCGCCGCAGGAGATGGCTCGACCGTGACAATTCAAGGGTAGTGCCAGATTAGTTTGGCGCCGTCAGGCGCCAAGCTAATCTGACACTACCCTTGAATTATCATGGTCGAGCCATCTCCCGCTGCAGTGAGTCGGGGCTAAATGGGTTAAGTTACGGTGATTCTGTACGACGATTGTGACCCATTCGATATCGATGTTTTTATCGATGTTTTTAAAGGTCGGCGACTGACGTTCCTTCGAGAATTAGCGCACGCCTCACATTTCTAGCAGAAGAGAGGGGGTTCAGTGTCTAGGCAATGGCGTGCGGCTACGCGTTTCGAGCGGGCCTCACGACCGTGACAGCTCAAAGGGTATTGCTTAACTAGCGTGGCGCCTGGAGATGGGAGGCCTGGAGAAGCGCCAATCTGGTCAGACAATAAATACTCTTGAGCTGCAACGGTCGATCCATCCCCCGCGCCTGGCACAGGACGGGAAAGAACCTGGGGATGTAATCCGCTTAAGCAGAGCAGCTGATGGCATCTGACGCACTGTTGACATACTAATCGGTTAGTTGCATATTAATGCTTGTGTAAACATTTTTTTTGGGTGGTTCTTGCAGAGAAAATCACAAGAAGAAAAAAGAAACACGATTAAAAAACAGACGATAATAGAACAGTTTATGAAATGTTCACCTACAAACAAGTGCGCAATGCTCTACTTATCCTAACCCATGTCCTTCATTAATCTTTTTTTTTCTCTTAAAAATAATTTGTTGTACAATGCACACTTTGTTTGTATATGTTAGTATCTTTGTACTTTTAGTAGAGTAGCAACGGCAAGCATGAAAAATGGCACACGTGCTGACTGCTCCTTCCGTTGATAAATAAAGTTTCATTTCATTTCATTTCCTTGTTGAGATGCCAAATTATTTTATTTATTTCGGTTAATCCGCTTTGACTGGCGGTCAGGTAGCGCTTTTTTTGTCGAGGTAATTCCTACCGACATCCAAAGGTTTGGTCCCTTCCCTGCCACCGTGCGTACATTTTTGTTTCTGGACTCGTTCATTTAACGACTAACAGCCAGAACCTTCCAACAAACATGGATGCAAATTGGTCTCAGCAAGAGGCATAGATCCTCATGAGCCCCCGCAGTCGCGGGGGCTCATGAGTATCTATACCTCTTGCAGTAGCCTGTGATGTTAATCTTTTCTCGGCAGTGTCGGGGTTAATGATACGATAATCCCGAGCATGTTGAGGTTTATGGTAATGATAACGATGTTGATGATGATAGTAATAATAGTAATTATAAAGCACTGAATCCCAATTCCAAAACAAGCACTTTAGCTGAGGGTCCACGTTCAGTTGGTACCTTGCGCAGGCCATGCAGCTGTGGCGGCCGACGTTGGCCAGAGGACCTCTTGCTCAGAGAGCTGTTACTGAGCAGGTGGAAAAGGTGCTGGAAACTGATGCACTGACAGGGACCAGCTGGCTGGACTGATGCAACAAAACCCTTGAAGACAGTCAGCCACGATTTAAAAAAAAAACCAGACCGAAAAAGCCGACGTGTAAAATGCAGAGAAGAACCCCAATGGAGAAAGAAACACGCTTATAAATGACTGCTACAACACAAAACCAAACCAAACCAAACAGGTGACGGCCAAGCGTGTTAAATACAGAGAAGAACCAAACGGAGAAAGAAACAGGCAACAGTAATTTCTAAGCGTGTTTCTTTCTCAGTTGGGTCTTTCAGCCTCGATAAGGAGAAAATGTTTACGATTTTTCCTCATTCAGAGTCAAAGCTGTATAACTTGAGTCAATGTAACCGATCGCACATGCCAGAAAGAGGCGTAGATTCTTCTTGAGTGCCTGCCGCAGGATGAGCTCATGAGAATCTATGTCTCTTTCAGACCGCGGTAACATTGCTGGACCCACCCAGCTAGACCTTACTCCGATCGGTCATCTGGATCTGGGGAGGACGCGAGCAGGAAATATATTTAAAAAAAAAAAAATGCTGTCGACATCGACACAGGTCCCTCAGTGATCGTATAGACAAGAATTGGCGCACAGAACAGCTCTTGCCTGAGCAAAAAGGTCGGCCACACCTTTCGAACATGTAATCGGCACATTCACTTTTTAAAAAATGCGCAATGGGAGAGGGAACGGCTATGATAGTTCAAGGGTAGTGCTAGTTTTGCTTCCAAGGCGCCAAGCTAAACTAGCACGGCCGATCCGACGCCCACATCTAGTATGCAGTCTTTACTGTAGACGCTCCCTAGTAACTTTTTGGGGGGTGTGTGTGTCGGGGGTGGGGGGTTGGGGGTGGAGGGACGGGGGGGGGGGGGGGGGCATGCTGGGAGCAGTCTGAACAGAACCCAATTGTCTGTGATAGAGTTTCGACTGACCGTTCTCTTCTGGCTCGAAATGCGATCAATGAGTTGATGTCGGCAGCTGGAGGCCGGCACAGATACTCGTGTGTCCACGCAGACCAATAGGGCTAACGAATACATATAAAGATGCTAGGATCTAGACTAAGATTTACGTTTGTCTCTTGTCGTAGGTTCCACAGCATCCAGTTTAGTATCGACTTCTCCTCCGACCAGAAATAATTAAATCCGTCGAATTTCTCAGGTCACTGTAACTTTGCCTCTGGCAAAGATTGCTGTCATCAGCTGGCCTCAGCTGAAACCGTTGATGCTACAGCAACTGTTGTTATAGCAATGTTATGTTGGGATTATCTTCATCCATGGTAAGCTCCTAGCGTAACAACTTTCTTTCTCTGGAATCCGAGATTTAAAAATAATCCTCTGAAATCGGATTACGGTCACCTACAGTTCATTAAGTTCGGTCAATATATGGGATTTCGTCTGCGCTCAGAAAGGCCCATACGCGCTCCACACCACCCATCAGAAGTCTTCTCAAAGATGGGGTCACCCCTGATAGTACTCACATAATTGGTGGACAGAACTGCTCTTCCTGGTGGGGGTGGGGGTTGTGTGTGTGTGCGCGCGCGCGCGTGCATGCGTGCGTGCCTGCATGTGTGTGTGTGTGTGTGTGTGTGTGTGTGTGTGTGTGTGTGTGTGTGTGTGTGTGTGTGTGTGTGTGTGTGTTACGATTGTGGTTGTCTTGTTCCGTGAGAGAATGCATGTGTTAATCGTAGGAAACGATCCGATATTTATTTGAGCTATCATGGTTACGTATCACGTACCAGTTTTCAGTAGGATTCTCTATCGTTCGCGCAGATAGTAGCGGAATTGGCTTTGTTATGATACGCTTAGTTTAGTCCGAAAGCTTCTAGCAAAGTCGCACGGAGAATAGCGGTCGATTTTGTTATGCGTAGATTCGCTGAGAATAAACCAGAACGTTCGAGCAATTTCGCGCTGTCTAGTGACCTCGTATGTGTAACATCAAAGTGACATCAAAGTGTAGAGCCGCTCTATTTTTAGTCATAGTTGTTTTCTGTGCGCGTGAATTTAGTAGCCAGTCAGTGTGTTTTATGAAAGGTCGTGAACTGTCTGCCAGACTCTTGTGTGACGTCATTACACACTGGGATTTGGGGCTGAAATTAGCAGTCGAATTTTTGTAGACTATTTTAGTTTATTCTAAAAAGTTCTTTTTATTTAATATTTATGAGTTTCAGTTACGTGTTCTGTTTTGATATTGGTTGCGTTGTGTGAATTCGGTGGATTATTCTCTGGAAAGTTGTTTTACTATAAAAGATGGTGCTAGGAAGCACGTTTGTACATTGTCATGCATTGTCAGTTGTAGGAACACACAGTTTATCGTAGGTACGTGGCCCGTATAGGGTGTACATTGTGAGAGACGCAGCGTAACGGTGGTGTACGTTGTATGAGAAACGCATTGTGGCGCAGTGTTGACATTTTGCAGAGGAGACATTGTATCAGTGTTGGTGCATTTGGGGAATGCATTGTGTGGAGATCGCATCACTGACATAAAGTATTGTTGGAACTGTTACTCCAGTATTGTCTACATCCTTAAGCCACGTGTGACGGGTTGCAGCTGAATGAAGTTTCTATAAAAGAACCTTACGTGCGTGCCGTCTGGTGTGATATCATACTACGACCACGACTCAACACGTAACAGTGTGTGTGTGTGTGTGTGTGTGTGGGGGGGGGGGGGGGGGGTCACCTACATTATGAACATGATATACTTGAAACAGCCTTACACGAAATCCCTCACTCTGCTTGGTGACCCTGTCAGACTTCAGACTTGAAACGCAACAACAACAACAATAACAACAACCTACAGCAACTTTACTCGAGCATACAACTTTCACAGACCATCTGCGAGTGGCATATAGCCCTAGATATTGATTTTAGCTCCAGCAATTCTGGTAAGCTTCAAACATTTATGATCTTTGATGCCGCACCAGGGCGGAATCCTATTCCGACCATACATCATGGTTTGCCCCAAGAAGAAATGTGTTGGTGTCGGCTATTAGGGCGTTAACACGTTTACTTCTGACACACTACAACAAGACCAGACTCACAGGAATTCAAGCGTGGAGCCAGAATAACTTGTTGCCTATAGACACCAAGCCATTCTGGCACCACCCTTGATCTGTCGTGCTCGATCTATATCCTGAACGGTAACGTCTTCAGCTCAGAAAACAACTCGCAAATTCGTTTGTTCGACATGAAGGCACAATTTGTTAACTCATTTGAGACGTGCTGCATCCGGATACGCGGCTTTCAGCAGCGTGTCCGAATGCAGCACGTCTCAAATGATAAATGTCGCCTTGAGCAACGATTGTGTTAGTGTGTATATATATCTCTGCGCACAACTAGAGTACGGCCGTCCGTTTCCTGTACACTGACGTACTGAAGATGAAGATGACGATGCTGTGACCCTTATCATTCGGAATACACCAGTGTGAAATAAGTTTGACTAAAATAGTTCAAGGGTAGTGCCAGAATAGCTTGGCGGCTCTAGGCGCCAAGCTATTCTGGCACCACCCTTGAACTAAAGCCCGGCATTGGTCTATATCCTTATCTGTAAGTACTATAATGTAACTTTGGACTAATATGGCAGTGTAGTGAAGCTTTTAGCCTCAGTATGATATGGGTTAACATAGAGCACTGCTATCTTTCACCGACAGCCATCAGTCACGCGGCCTGTTAGCAAAGATATGGAGTGTAAACAGTCCTAGTTTTCTCAATCGGAGTGCTGCCGCTCTTTGAGAAGCAGGAAAGTAGGATGCGGGAAGAGTTAGGCATGGTCATAGCAATCTTAATTCATGATGTGTGTGTCTTGCTGCGACATATCATACACTACTGACACACATCTAGAAGACGTGAATCGATCATGATAGTTTAAGGATGGTGCCAAAGTAACTTGGCGTCAAACTATTCTAGCTGGCTCCAAACTTAATTATCATGGTCAATCTGTCTCCAGAAACGTCAGAAAAGTTGAGAAATATGACTCTAAGGGCACAGTGTGTTAAATTCCACAGAAACACATGTGATCCACATATTTAATTTTGTTACGCGGTGGTAATTAAGTTTACTCAAAGAGGTGATTTTTGCCTCGCTGAAAAAGATATAAGTATCTGTCGTTCATTTCAGTCTGTATGCCTATTTTCCAAAAGGATTTAACCCCAAAATGTAATTGAATGTGTTGCACTTGTCTTTTCTAGGCGTGTTTTTGTCTTTGTTTTGATTGTTTGTTCTTGCAGTTTAGACGCTTGGCCGGCAATCACCTGGATCATCTGGAACCTTTCTGCTTTTACTCAGCTTCACTTATAGTACTCTGTTATAGCAGGTAGCGGGCAGAGGCTGTTTAACCATCACAAACACGTACCTTAATCTTCCTCGGCCTGATTAACGCAGCCATATATAAATCCAGCAAGAGACGTAGATCTCCATGAGCCCCCGAAGAATGCGGAGGCTCATGAGGATCTACGCCCTTTGAAGATGGGCTTCAGTGTTTTGAAGATGAGTTTGTCAGCCAGCGCCTGTCTCGGTTTGACGCGGTGCCAATCTCAAGTGCTAGCACTTACTCTCTTAATGACTTGGGAGATTAGGTGGGTAACTCAGAGAAACACCACTGTCTTAAGTAAAGCCCAGACAATTAAATTAGATTGTTACCACTCACACCCTGTTTCTCAGGCAACTTCCACACCCTGAACTCTTTCTCCTTTTTGAGAATTGTGCAATGATCTGTCGCTGCCCGCAAGAAGTCTAGATTCTCATGAGCCCCTGCGGCTGCAGGGCCTCATGAGAATCTATGCCTCTTACAGATAGAAGAAAAGAAGGAAGAGGAGAAGGGGAGGGGGGGGGGGGGAAGGGGAGGCTGCTGAAATTTCCTTCTACTTTTCCCTTGGTGTTTGTCTGTAAATCGTTACTGTCTGAAGTTGTCTGACCAAACACTGCGTCAGTGTCAGGGAAAAGAAGAAAAGAAAAGCAACAATTTACGCGATGTTATGCTGAGTGGGCGTCAGTTATCGTTTGCAACATGTGAAGTAACCCTCAAAAGGTCACAACTTGGGTTTCGTATGATAGTAACCTTTTTACAGCTTACAGCACAAATTAACCCCTTCCCTGTCACTACACGCATATGCGTTGTGTTTCTGAAATCTTTGTTTATTCAACGGCCAAACGCCACAACCATCAAAGGGAAATGGGTACGAGTTGGTCGCAGCATATAGACCCTCATAAGCCCCCGCGGTTCTTGGGCTTTAGTCTCTTGCAGTTTGATCGTGTTCAATTTTCTCAGCAGTGAAGGGGTTATATCTTTTGCTAGATGTGTGGATCTACTGTCAAGGCGGCTTCTCCTGAGCTTTTGCAGATGTGCACTTATTAGAATATCAGTGCTCCTAGTAATTTTTTTTAATGCTCCGCGTAGCCGCCGGAGGGAGTGACGCGTCGACTAAATTCAAGTTAGCACAAACGGAATCAGTTAAAGCCGGGTGTGACGCAAACAGCCAAAAGTCGAGCTTAACATTACATCACATACTTTAGTTTTACGGCGAAAACCCGTTGATATAAACTAATTCGCACTTAAACCCCTTCGCTGCCAGTGATCACGGATTTCGCGTCTAAAAGGCGATCGCACACCAATCGACATTCGCGTGAAGAGCACAAAGCCGCAACTGTGACCGAAAATAGGCACATAGAACACAGACATAAATTCTCACGAGCCCCCGCGGTCACAGGGCTAACAAGAGATAAATTCTCATGAGCCCCCGCGCTCATGAAAATTTATGTCTCTTGCAGATGAGTAGCGTTCGCCTTGCCCCGGCAGTTAAAGGGGTTAATAATGACATCCGCATCTTTGGAAAGCATCTGCGACGGAATGTGCAGACCTACCAAATGTATGGACACGGATCTGCCATGACAGTTCCGGATTTTACCTCCGCCTTCACAACTTTTAAGTGTGTTAATGATTTTAAGATGTGTTCCATGGTTTTTAACTCTTTTTCTCAGCTGTCGGCAGAGCATTTTGATGATGTGAATCCTGCAGGAATCATCTCGAGAAAAAATGCTACCGACAGCCTAAGGGTTAACTGGCAACAGTTTGAAAACATGCAGCAGAAAAAAAAGCCATACAGTCCATTTTTGCTTGTGTCAGCCATCAATTCCGGCAAACTTCGAAAACATGGTGTTCTTTTTGGCATTAGGTTGCTTCCCTTTGAAATAGTTTCTGGAATCTTGTCCATATCCATATCTTTACATGTTTTTGTTTACCACAAACATGCAGCGCCAAAATTTAGTTCTACTTTTCTGTTCAGGAACAGCCATCAGTTCTTCAAAACATGGAAATCAAGATGTGAGTTGGTTTTGCGCGGTGGTGTTTATAGGTGAAACGATTTAAGGGATTCTGCTGGAATTTCGATGAGTATTTAAAGATTTAAAAAAGAGAGAGTATTTCTGTTACAAAAAGGCCAGGAACGCTCGGCTCTACGTTGGAAACACTGGCGTTGTGCAAGGTGTTGTTGGAATGAGATGTAAAACACAACAGCAACGCCACATAGTGCGTTGCGCATTTCCAAGGTTAACTCATTCTTGACCCGCATCAATAGTTGCGGAAGTGTTGTGTAGCGTTGCCGTCGGCAACGTTAATAATAATAATAATAATAATACCGTTATTATATAGGCGCTTTTTCTCAATTTTGGGGAAATCGACTCAAAGCGCCGCGCCTGAAACCCAACACACACACTCACGAAACAGACACGGATTTACGCCATTTAAGACAAACACAATACAAGACAAACGAAGGGCCAGTCAGCTACTGAAGTTACAGAGATTTTTGATCGCTTGTATTTGAAATTTGTAAAGTGGCCTGAGACCGGTACCAAAGTGTGGGGAGTGGGGGGGGGGGGGGGGGGTGGAAGAACCGGAGTACCCGGAGAAAGAACCCCCGACGGTCCGCCCGAATTAACGGTGACACTTACCAGAGGAGAAAAGTCCAACGCCGGAACCCGGTATCGAACCGCGCACCTTTGGCATTGGTGGCAGGCGCCTTAACCACTGCGCCACGGACCGCCCCAACGTTACATAGTGCATTGCGCATTTCCAAGGTTAAATCATTCTTGACCCGCACAATAGTTGCGGAAGTGTTGTATAGCGTTGCCGTCGGCAACGTCACATGGTGCATTGCGCATTTCCAAGGTTAACTCATTCAAGGCGCCCTGTATCAATATCTGCGATGTGTCGTACAGCGTTGCCACCGTCGGCAACGCTGTACGACACATCGCAGATATTGAAGCAGGGCGCCTTGGATGAGTTAAAGCGACCTTAAAGGGTTAATAGTTCACGATGTTTTTGGTGTGCTGCTGGAAAGGGCTTACAAAGCTTGCATGTGGTAAAATGAAAGCCTTTTCTTCTCTTCTTCTCCTGTAGGAGAGTTCTCCCGAAGGCTTAAGGTTCATTATAAAACCTCTGTCACGTGTCCCTGCTCACATAAATTGTGAAAAGATGTGTAGAAAAGTCTTAGTTGAGATAACCTTGGAAACCCGTTGCAAGACGAATTTTAGCAGCCAAAAGCCTCTCTGGAGCAGGGGCTCTGTGAAGATTTGTTTTTAAAATTGTAATACAGCGCCTTTTGTTTTGATGTGTAATTTTCCGAACATATGATAAGCAAACCAAATGCTGAAGAAGAAGTTTAACTCATTCAGCCCGACGGCCGTATTTCCCAAATTTTGGAGGCGTCATCTAATGACTATGCACCAGTTGCAGGAGATGCATCTCCTGCTGTAGTGCGTCAGGGCTGAATGGGTTAATGAGAATAAAGGTAGAAAAAGTCTTACCTAAGGCAAGACAATATTGAAAACACGTGATATCGGCATTCTTTTCAGAATCACAGCTGCTATGGAGTAGATCACTTTAACCCATTTAGCCCCGGGACCCTGCAAATGGTACATAGTCGTCAGGCAACATCTCCAAAGTTTGAGAAATGAGACCTTGGGGCTAAAAGGGTTAAGGTGGACATGTAACTGATCTCAGTCTTTATTGAACTATCCGCGACTGGCTGTGCCGAATGTGAATGTAGACAAAAATGTCGTGTCCTCGGTTAGTGCCACTGATCTTTTCAGTTGTGCACGCTTACGTTTCAGGCTCTGGTGACTTGATTCTTGTGCTTTGTGGACCCGTACCTTATCCAGCTGCCTGTAGAGACGCAAGAGACGTAGATTATCACAAGCCCCTGGAGTTGCAGGGGCTCGTGAGAACCCACGCCTCTTGCTGTTATTTTCATGCATCTCAGTCTGGCGCCAGTGAATAAGTCTGTTCCCCATATCAGTTGTAAACCCGGAATTATTCCTAAATCTTCAGATGTAGATGGGATGACCTCTGGTAACATGAGGCACAATTTCTCATGAGCCCGTGCCGCTGCACGGGCTCATGAGAATCTTTGCCTCTTGCGGTGGTAAGGGTTGGCAAAGTCACTATAAGTAGCAACTGAGTCTTGACTTGCCTTTAACTCATTCTACCCCAGACACACCACAGCAAGATAAGGATCGACCATGATAGTTCAAGGGTGATGCCAGAATAGCTTGGCGCCCATGGGCGCCAAGCTAGTCTGGCATCACCCTTGAACTATCATGGTCGATCTGTGTCCTGCACTGCAATGCAGTCTACAGAGGACAACGGCAAAATTGGGGGATTTCGGTGTTGGGGTAGAATGAGTTAAGTAGAGATTGATTGAAATCTAATCGGCCATTCCCTGAACAACCGCTTGCCCAGTGATTTGCCTGCTACCCTCCTCTCCCTCTTCGTGAAGTCACAGCTTCCCATCTGCACGGCGCACTGATCGACATAAGCCAGTGGAAACTGGACTTCGCGAGATTATGTGCATGCCTCCTAGTGGCCAAGACCACTTGCATTTATTAACGTTAGTGTTTGTTGCACAGTTGGCTGTCCAGTTTATAAACTAAATCGAAGATACCCGTTCTACAGATCTGAAAGAGCAGAAATCCTCGCAAGACTCTGCAAAGCTTCCTGTTGCAAACTACGGTACGTCTCAATAGGCAAGGATTAGATCCACGGTGCCTATTGCTGTCTGTGTTAGATTTTGAACGCCAGAGCTCCTCAGACGCAGTAGGTCACAGGTGGGTTTCATCCTGACGATGTTGGCCATCCCAGGCACGTCTGTCCCAAAACGTGCTGACGTCAGTGGGCACCGACTGAATTTCAGCACGTGCCGTTGGGAACTTTGTATAATTGGTCTATGCTTTGATACAGTCTGACCTCGCAGTGCGAGACCCTCAGCCGCTCAAATTTCATAGTCAGGACTAGAATTACATGAGCCTCTGCGGTTGCAGGGACTCATGAGGTTCCATGCCTCTTGCTGACCCCTGCAAAAGCTCCTCGAAGCGGACGACTATCACACATAAAGCTACAATAGTGCCGAGGGACTATACAAGGAATTCATGTAGGCGCCCAGCTATTCCGACACCACCCTTGAACTAACATGGTCGATCTGTCTCCAGAATTTTGACGTAGACCTCACTGGATATCTAAAACAATTGATAATTTCATCCTCAGGATGTGATGAGTTGTGAAAGTGTCTTTCAGAGGAAAACATGTACACTGTCCCGTGACTGCAAAGAGACAGGAAGTCCGGGTTTTTTGTTGCAAAAAGCGATTAAAAAATAATTGGAATACAAATCGTTTTTAAAGTCTCGCTTTTGATACAAATGGACTTACTGTCTTCTGTGTGCAGGGCTTGTCTGCGCGATGCTTCCTGGTCTGTGCTGATCTATGATTTTGGACCTTTTGGCTCTTGGCCGAGAGGTCAAATGTTACAGAACAGCACATATTATATATTATATAGAGAGAATATATTACTTGAGAGAAACGTTTCAGCAATCGTGAATCTCTTTTGCTGCTAGTCGCCCTAGTTGGCGCTTCAAATTG
Organism: Semisulcospira habei; assembly: GCA_036245525.1. NCBI lineage: Eukaryota > Metazoa > Mollusca > Gastropoda > Semisulcospiridae > Semisulcospira > Semisulcospira habei. The sequence goes on along the minus strand of BTPG01000005.1, from coordinate 143,960,125 downwards.
GAAATGAAAATTGCGGACTTCCGCTAGCATGTCTTGAACACTATACTGTACTGTACTATGCTATGCTATGATATACGTTAGTTACGTTTGACTTTCGGGCAGAGCATTTAATGTCGATATGATGTGCATACACCTCTAAAATGGAATCAGTTGGCGGTGAACTTGACAGAGATAACATGCGCTTTTGCTTGCATGTCTAAGCACTAGTAAAGAAGTGTCTGCACTTTTAAAATACACGCTCTGTAAACACACCCAGGCTTTGCCAAAGATCTGTCACAAACTTCATTTTGCGGTGACAGCGTAAAACCTTCTCTTTATAGAAAACGTATCAAAACTGGTCTATAGAGGCTGTTAAATTCTAGAAGACGAAAAACACAACTGCAAGAGGCATAGATCCTCATGAGCCGCCGCAGACTGCGGGGGCTCATGAAGATATATGCCTCTTGCCGGGGAATGCAGCATGAATCTTTCTCTTAGTCAGTCGAAGGAAGGGGCACGTCATGCGATCAGTTCTGCACGGATGCCGCAGTCCATTTTGTTTTGTGCCGTGAATGCTAGTCCGAATGTTGGACTGGAATCGAATTTGTCTGCGGATTTTCTGATTTACCGTTTCTCTGCGCCCCGATCGTGTTTGCAGGAAAATAGTTCTGACATCTTTAATGGTGTCTGCCTGGGGTACGCTGGACCTCTCGGGTCCGTTTTTGGCAATCTACTTGTCTGACTTTCTTGCTTTTTGTGTGACCGGTGCGACTTTAGAAGAACTTTGTACATTCATCATTTTTCTTTTTCTTTTTAGCAGCCTCTCTCTCCTTGATACAGTTTTCTTGCAGCGTCTTTTCCGTCTTCGGTGGCCGAATAAAAGATTACGTCAGTAAAGTTGTGTGTACGGGTCTGTGATTTTGGACCTGACGGTCTACGGCCGTCATGTCCAAAATCACAGACCCGCACACAATTCTTCGCTGCTTGGCCGTTTGGTTGTTTGACTGAGAGATGGGGGAGTGGATGTATTAATTGTGTTTGCTGCAAGTCTGCATGACTTCTCACATTTTGTATCCGGGATAATGTACGCGTTCGACTTTCTTTTCGGTGGTCTAGAAGATAAACGGTTTCTCTCAGTTCAATTTTTTTTACAACCCACCCCTTCCCCACCTACACCGCACCTTTCGCTTTCTTCAAGAAAAGGTTTCTGCTTTTGACCTTCTTTTTTTCTTGGTGATCTCTGCTGCATGCACGTTTGAAACTTGAAAAAGGCTAGGTAGGTTGAGCGATGCTGTTCTTTGGTGACTCGCCTTCCACCGGGAAGGCAGCCCACAATTTTCCTTGTGGGATATTAAAGTTACGGAAAAGATTGCCTGCATCCAGAATAACTGTGATGGACCAGCTCCCTACTGGCCCATCCCAGGTACTTTGGATGTGCTGGCTAATGCCAAGGATTGATGAATGGATGGATGGATGGATGGACGGACGGACGGACGGACGGATGGATGGAGGGAGGGAGGGAGGGATAAATAACGGGATAAATGAAGAGATGGATGGATGGATGATGGATGGATGGATGATGGATGGATGGATGGATGGATGGATGGATGGATGGCTGGCTAGATCGATGGATTGAAGGATGCATCGATTAATCGATTGCTGGGCCCATGACTTTATTAACTAATCTTGATAGAAGTACAACGAATAAAGAAACACGCTTAGAAAAGACAGTTACGACACCTTTTCTAGGGGTGTTTCTTTCTTTGTGGGATTAAAAAAAAATTATTTACACACTTGACAGTCACCTTTTTTTTTTTTTTTTTGGTCAGGATTTTGTTAGAGTTCCTGCCAACAGCACGGACAAAACTGCCTTTTGGCTCTTCAAGTACCTGAACCCTCCCGCTCCATCCTCAGGACGAACACAAATCAATCAGTTAGAAAAACGAAAACTTTTGCTGACTCAGTCCCCGAGCGCCTGCCACATTCTGCTCCACGACCGAAATCACGAATTTTGAAGACGCCCTCTGAAAACTGTATTACACTTCTGAAAACAGATCGAGCGTGATAGTTCAAGGATTGTGCCAGAATAGCTTGGCGCCTATGGGCGCCAAGCTATTCTGGCACAACCCTTGAACTATCACGCTCGATCCATGTCTTGCCGCGGCGTGTCGGAGTTGAATGAGTTAAGATCTGGGTAGAGACCTCGATGCTCTCCGTGAAAAAAAAAATCGAATAACATACATGTGGCTGGTCCCAGTTGGTAAGAGACATAGATGATTATAAGCACCAGCAAGCTCTAGTGGCCTATGATCATCTATGCTTTGTGTAGATGAGTGGAAACGGTCAAAGGGAGGAAAGCTGCGACAGAAAATCGAAACAAGAGAGGCCATGATCCGGTCAGCATCCCCCATGTTACGATAGTCTACGCTCAAGCTTACGTTAAATGCATCCCCATTCTGAGGAATGTCGACGTTGATTGACACGCACCCTAGCCTGCAACAACTCTGGATCCTCATGAGCATTTGTGTTCTGCAAATGGGTGTATAAAGATATATGTGTGTCACACGGTTGGGATGGCTTTGCCGTCGCGGAATTGGATTGTTTTAACATGCCCCCAATCTGGGAAACATCGATGTATTTATACGTATTCTTGCAAGCAGGATACATAGATCTTCATGAGCTCCTGCATTCTGCAGAGGCTCATGAAGATCTAAGTATCTTGCATTTGCAGACGAAATGGTTTCACTGTCGAACGGTCTGTCTATCATACTTCGTATATTTGGCGGCTCGTGTCATCGGTCAACTTTCAGGCCGCACGTGCAAACCTAGTTTGAGGATGTTGTTGAGGCCGATCCGTGCAGGCAAGAGGCATAGATTCTCATAGGCCCCCGTCGGCTGCGGGTGCTTATGAGAATCTATGTGTCTTTCAGATGGAACAGATGTCTGACGGATTGCATTAACTGGGACTCTCAGACGTACAACAAATAAAACTGTGGTAGTCGTATTCTGGGTGCACTTTTATTGGTGTACTTTGGGGTTTTAAACTTTCACCAGCTTTTAGACTCGAACTTTACACACACACACACACACACACACACACACACACACACACACACACACACACACACACACACACACACACACACACACACACACACACTTTCTTAGGAAGTCTAAATTACTTCTTTTTTTTTTACCGTGACATCAGACTTATCACTAGATGTCTAATGTACTGAAGCATTCGCCGCTCGTTCAATGAAGTCAGACAAATTCCACGCCATGACGTCAACAACTGCACGCTATCGGACATTTTCACTCGCCTTTATCGTCTTCTTGCGATTCTTTCATTCGGGTCTTTGCTAGCTTGTGTCGTGAAAGTTTCCCAGTCACACGAAGTTTCAGGCAGTTCTGTCTAACACTGGTTGCCTCATCTCGATCCGCTACGCATGTGTCATTCTTTGCATGTCAACAATTACTCGTCGGCTTGTTGAGTTTGGCGGCAGGATTTCTGACATCTGCGATGAGTTCTTGTTGCTCAGTTAAAAAAAAAAAAAAACACCAAAAAACAAAACAAAACAACAAACGTCAGTGCAGGATGCTTAATTTACATTCGGAAAGCTTTAATCATTCAGGCACTCCGCATCAATAGCTGAGGAACGCTCTACGACACTTTCCTAGCTATTGATGCGAGGCGCTTTGGATGAGTTGGTATGTTTACGTCTTAACTCATTCTACCCCAACACCGAAACCCCAAAATGTTGCCGTTGTCCTCTGAAGACTGCATTGCGGTGCAGGACACAGATCGACCATGATAGTTCAAGGGTGATGCCAGAATAGCTTGGCGCCCATAGGCGCCAAGCTATTCTGGCATCACCCTTGAACTATCATGGTCGATCCTTATCTTGCTGTGGTGTGTCTGGGGTGGAATGAGTTAATATATTTATCCCACTGACTTAGACAGCGGCTGCAGGGAAGGGGTTAATTTGACCCCCCCCCCCCTTTCAATCCTTCACCTACACCAACTCTAAATATTGCCTAGTAATTCCGGCACCACTACTGAACTATCATGGTCGATCAATAACCTGTTGTGGTGCGTCGGGACTAGACATGTTAACACAACCGGAACATGCTGCATACGGATACGCGTGCGGTTTTTTGGGGTGGGGAGAGTTACGTTTTTAACGTTAAGTCTGATTCATCCGTGTTAATCCCCCCCCCCTCCCAACCTCCCCTCTACTTCCCTCTTTTAACCCCGACCACTGTCGCCTCGCAGCACACGCGGCGGCTCGTATTCATTTCGAGGCCCTGTGGGAAGAGTCGGCCATTTCACTTGATAATTGAGCTCCGTGCCCAGGGGACTCCTCCCGGACGCCGCATCAACGGCAGGGTGAGCAACGTGATGGAATAATGTCTGTCAAGAATATCTCGCGTCCGACCTCCCCCCCCCTTACCCCCTCTCCCCCCCCCCCCCACTTCCCGCTCCCCTCCCCCCCCACACACCCCCTCCCCCCGCCCATCAATCTCTCCCACAACCTCCCCCACCCCCCCCACCCTTTGACACAAAATGCAGTGAACTGTGTTGTCATTAAAACATTCTACCCCAGGACCGAAATTCCCAAATTTTGAAGTTGCCCTGAGAACTATTACAATCTAGAGATTGATCGAGCATGATAGTTCAAGGGTGGTGCCAGAATAGTTTGGCGCCTGTATGGGCGCCAAGCAATTCTGGCACCACCCTTGAACTATCATGCTCGATCCATGTCTTGCTGTAGTGTGTCGGGGCTGAATGAGTTAAATGCATATCTTTTTTTATGGCCCATGTTTTTTGCACGTACACACTTTGTCGTGACTCTCTTTTCCCACTAATTTTTTGGTTAGTATCTGACAGTCTGCCCACATACATTGTCATATTCTTTATGATTATTATCATACGCCCTCCCCTTTAGCCTCTCCTACGCCCTCTCCACCCCACCCCACCGCCTCCCCCAGGGGACACTTCCTGGTCACCGCGTCCTTAACAGCGCCAGAGCATCATGATGGAATAATGCCTATATCCACAATCCTCTCCCTTGCGCCTGGTCGACCCCTCAGCTAACTCCGTCCATTTGCAAGAGGCACAGATTCTCATGAGCCCCTGCGACAGTAGGGCTTATGAGAATCTGTGCCTCTTGCTCTCCGATATCGACTAAAGATGCTCCTCAAATTGAGGACATTTTTGCGGAGGGTTAGACGTATACGACCCATGATTGGTATCAGGGTGCCCGTAATGGACTAAAAGACGTACTTTCCTTTCAGAGCGTGATCAGGCGCGATTTTATTCATTTCCAGCATCGAATGGTCCTCATTTTATCGGCATCGTCCACGGCACAGTATTTAACGTCTCGGGAGACGGATCGACGGTAATAGCTCAAGGGTAGTGCCTGATTAGCTTGTCGCCAGAATGGCCTCAAGCTAATCAAGCACCACTCTGGAGCTGTCAGTTACGTTCGATCGTATAGCAAGCTGTGCTCCAGAGATACCACCGACAATTATATTAGATCCGCATTATTCAGTCAATCCCCTTGAGCTATCCAGGTCGATCCATGTCTCACAGCTAGAACCTGAAATGAAAGACGAAAGAAATAGTCAGTGTCCTGCTGAATGACAGTCGCCATAATGGAAAGCCTGCATGTCACGCGAACGTGTCTGTCTTTTATCATAGTCCTGCTGCTGATGGACATTGAGACAGATTGACAATACCCTGCTCTACACATGTTTGAGTGGTTCTTTTCACCACAGAAAAAAATAGCAAGACGTCTCCACGGAGTAAGTTAAGCCCTATCCTGCCAGTGGACGTAAATTATTGTGCTTCTGGAATCTGTGTAAACTCAAAGCCCAACAGCTCAAGCCGTCCAATTAGCCTGGAATCAAATTGGTGTCAACAAGGGGCATAGATCCTCTTGAACCCCCGCTGTTGCGGGGGCTCATGAGGATCTATGTCTCTTGTAGTGGGATAGAGATTACCTTTTCTGTGCGGTGAAGGGGTTAAGTTTCTTTTGAAAAGATGTCTGCTGACGAACTTAGAGACACATTGACATAGCACTTATAAAAATCTCACAGTGAACCAGTTCCATTTGTTCGTGTCACTTGTTTCAAGAAAACAAATTGAAGCTTTTCTAGAATTAAAATAAAACTCGCGGCTCTTTTTTGTCTGCGCTGAACACGCACGCACACGTTCATGCACGCATGCGCGCACCCACACAACTTGAATCCCAAGTCATTAGCCTGATTCTCTGTCTGCTTTGCTATTCAACAAAAGGAATTAACAAATATCCCCGCCTTTATCGCAAAGAAGAAGGAAAATCTAATTCACTCTCTGTTGCGGTGGCTAGAGTGTGTTCCCAATAC